>CM053787.1:560516337-561116337 GCA_028749045.1 Cupressus sempervirens | reverse complement strand
TGTCAACATGAAAACTCATATGAGTATGCATAATCAAAGGTGTCTAACCTAATAAATAATAAAATAATAAATTTAACCTAAGTGAACTTAAGTAAAGTGTAAATAATAATTATTTACACTAACAATGGCACAAAAGATTTTGTCACATAAACTTTGATAGCATTATGAAATCTAGTAATAAACTTGTTGTGAGAGATTTACCTAAGATCATTAAGCTCACTGACATTATTTGTAAGGAATGTATCTTGGCTAAGTAGAAGAAAGTTTCATTTCCTAGCAAGTAGTTTGGTATTGCAAAAAAGTTGGAATTGGTTCATACAGATTTGAGTGGTCCAACAAGAACAAGAGGATTTTATGGAGAGAGGTACTTTATGATTTTTGTTAATGATTTTACCAGAATGATGTGGGTAGCTTTTCTTAAGGAAAAATTAGAGGCATTTGAGAAATTCAGGATTTTTAAGAAAAAAGTTGAGAATGAATTAGGAGTTAAAATCAAGAGCTTAAGATCTAATAGAGGAGAAGAATTCACTTCTAAAGAATTCAATATCTATTGTGAAGAACATGGAATCAGAAGACAACTATGTTCACCTCATTCACCTCAGTAGAATGGGATTGTTGAAAGAAGAAACAAATCAACTATTTAAGTAGTAAGAGCTATGTCATTTGAGAATGATGTACCAAAGACTTTTTGGAGAGAAGAAATCAATACAATAGTATACACACTAAACAAAGTGCAGATTAGAAAAGATATGGACAAAACACCCTATGAGTTATGATTTGGTTACTCACCATCAGTCAAATACTTTAGAATATTGGAAGCAAATGCTATATTAGAAGAGATGATGATATTGGTAAGCTTGATCCAAGGAGCGATGAAAGTATGTTTCTTGGCTATTCATTAAAATGTAAAGCTTATAGATGTTTTAACTATAGAACAAAAACTATAGTAGAGTACACAAATGTAAGAATAGATGAAAAGTTTGGTACTAAATAAAAGATGATGGATTATAACTCTGATGAAGATTTTGGAATGACCAACAAAAGTAATGAATTATTTCTCAAGACTAACAATGATTTATAGAATAATGTGCAAACTAAAGATGTAAGAGAAGAATAGAGCATAGTGCCTAAAATAAGAATTGAAGTAGAAAATCCTACCCCAAATAGGAATATGATAAGAAATCATCTTACTGATTAGATAATAGGAAGCAAAGAAAGAGGAGTAATGACAAGAAGCATAATTAATGAGGAACTATGCCTAATATCTCGAGTGGAACCAAAGAGCACAAATGAAGCAACCAAGGATTATCATTGGAGAAAAGCAATGGAGAAAGAAATTTAGTAGATAATAAAAAATGGCACATGAGAATTAGTTCCTAGACAAAAGGACAAAAATATGATTAGCACAAAGTGGGTATTCAAAAATAAAATGAATGAACAAGAAGTAATAAGAAACAAAGCAAGAGTTGTATACAAAGGTTACTCTCAATAAGAAGGAATTGACTATGAGGAAACATATGCACCTATAGAAAGAATGGAAGTTGCTCAAATTTTCTTAGCATATATAGAAAGTATGAATTTTAAGGTATATTAGATGGATGCTAAGTCAACATTCTTGAATGGAGAACTTGAAGAAGAAGTTTATATTGAGTAACTAGAGAGTTTTCCTTTGACAGAAGACAAGGACATGGTTTGTAGATTAAAGAAAGCCTTGTACAAATTAAAGAAAGCACCTAGAACTTGGTATGCAAGATTCGATAAATACTTAGCAAAACTTGGATTTGCTAAAGGAATAGTAGATGTCAACTCATATTTGAAACAAATAGAAAATGGCTTGTTGATAATCATTATATTTGTTGATGACATCATTTTTGGAGGAAATGATGAAGCCAGTAACAAATTCTTAGAAGACATGAAGAATGAGTTTGAAATGAGCATGACAAGAGAAATGAAATTTTTATTAGGATTGCAAATTTTTTAGAACAAAGAAGGTATCTTTATTTCTTAGACAAAGTATCTGAAAGATTTTCTAAAAAGATTTGGACTAGAAAATTGTAAACATGTTGCAACTCCTATGGTAACTAGTCACAAGTTGTCAACTAAGGATGAGACACCCCTTGTTGAACAAAAGAAGTACAGATCTCTGATTGAAGGATTACAATATCTGACTCATAGTAGACCAAATATAGCTAATGCAATTGGAATTGTGGCTAGATTTCATGCTGATCCTAGAGAATATCACTGCACAGTTGTAAAAAGGATATTTAGATATCTAAAAGGGACATAGATTATGGCATCTGGTATGATAAAAGTAATAACTTTACTCTTTGAACTTATACTAATTTTGATTGGGGTGGAGACTGGATGATAGAAAAATCATTAGTGGAGGAACATTTATCCTTGGAGGAAGATTAGTTTCTTGACTTAGTAAGAATCGAGATTGTACCTCACAAAGTACTACAGAAGCAAAATATGTTGCAGCAACAAACAACTATAATCAAGTCATATGGATGAAACAGATGATAAAGGATATTGGAATTACATTCAAAGAACCTGTTATCATTTATTGTGATAACACAAGTACCGTTAACATGTCTAAGAATCCTATTTTGCATTCTAAGGCTAAGCACATTGCTATAAAGTATCATGTGTTGAGAGGAAAAGTTTCAGAAAAAGAAATCAGATTGGAATTTATTAACAATAAGAAATATATTGCAAACATTTTTACAAAGACTATACCAAAGGACACATTTGAGTACCTAATGGGTATTCTTGGAGTTATGCCCCTACCTAATTTAGAATAGAAGATGATGTAACCCCAATATCATTAAATGATAAATCTGAATTTGACACAAGATAAGTGTTTCAGAATAACCAAGCTCTTCATTGAAAAATATGCTCCAACTCTACTCTACCTCTACAATGAAAAAAACATCTACTTATTACAATTTCAAAAATTTCCATATTTGGCAAATTTTTGGGAAAAACAAAAATTTTCATTTTTGGTAATTTTTAAAACTTATCCTATGAATCTCAATTTTTCCTAAGAAAAGCTCCCAACTAAAGAAAGACGAATTTTTAACTAATCAATGAAATCAAAGATATGATTTCAGATTTATTACAAAAACAAAATTTAAAAAAAAACTAGAAAACTACTAAAAGCTAAATTCCAAATAACTCCTTCTACTACAACTAACTGTAAAATTTCATCCAAAACCCTCATCTGAGTCAAAAGTTATGACCCTCGAAAGTAAATCTCAACTAAAACCCACATCTGAGTCAATAGCCTTGACCCTCAGATACCTCTGCATTAAAAGATGCAGGAGTGCATTAGTTCAGGGTATATAGCACCATTTTTAGAATGGAAAAAATGCTAATGCTTCCTATATGGGGGAGTATCTATGATGAGCAGCGTCAGCGAAGGACTCTTGGTAAATGGAATTGGTATGCAACAGTATCTTCAAACACTTGCATTTTTGTATAGATTTATATGAAAAAGTTGTAAAGAAATAGATCGATATGTAGTTGTACTAATAGATTATTGTATGTTCAAGAAATTGAACCATTTGTGTTTTATCTTTGGCATTGATGTCAATGGAGGAGGGAGTGGCATGAAAAACATTTAATTGGGAAGAAAGTAAAACATGATTTGATATTCTTCGAACTTAGATGTTTTTAATCTATGTTTCCATCAATGCCAAAGGGGGAGATTGTTAGCATGAATGTTGATGATATGGGTGAGTATTGCAAAACATTGTTATGATGTATTTATAACTCCGTTTATCATTGATAAAAACATAGTAATGAGTTTATAAAATATTGACAGAGTAATAGACTATAATTTTTGTATTAAGGACAATACATTACTTATCTACATATGTGTAGTTACCAACTCATATTACAATATGTATTTGTTACAAGTATCCAAGTGCACAAAACCTAAATTGACAATGTATGGAGATATGGTTCAACTATAAAGAACCAGATGGAAACAAAGAATTAGGAAAGTAGTTCCTATTGTATGACTAATACAACTCATTGCACTTGAAATGAAGGGTTGCGCAGTTAACTAGTCTGAGGCCTCGCCCTGATAGATACACTGAACAATATTATGTTATTTTATGTTGTGTGATGTATTTGTCATGCCTAACCACTACTTTGGGTTTTTTTGCAAATTAGTACCTTGCTATTATAAGATTTCATTCTGATGTTATGTTTGAATTTCTGTAGAACTTGGCTATAATACTATTTTGAATCATGAGACTGATGCTGAACGTAGTTTTTGTGAAGAACTATGTTTTTAGCAATAAATGTGATTTAGGATTTTATGAATTAAATTTGACATATTAATGATTGCATGTTGATAGATTATCGATTATGTTATTATGCTTTTAACTCTTTATTTTCTGCATTCTGTCTCATATTGTATGTTAACTTGATGTTGCAAATACATTTAAATGGTAATATGTTGTATGTATTCAGAATCCTTCATTGTAATTTCATTTATGTAACTATACGTGGATTAAATATTTATATTATGTAAACCCTTGAGATGATTTCATTTTCATGACTCATATTAACTTGTTCTTGAGGGAACCACCGTTTGCATTCATATATATATATATATATATATGTATGTATGTATTTTTTTTGTTAAAAGGGTCTAACACCGTAAGTGGAAGTTGGCATATACATTTCCATTTGTTTTTTTTTAAAAAATTAAATTAAATTTCCTTTTAAGCACTAAGCATTAAGGTAACCCTAAATGGGTATCGATTGCAAAGAAGGAAGGAAACATAGTTATTTTGTTTGAGCCAAATTCATGGCGGTGGACTTGGTACTGCCAAATTAATGACACTATGATTCATATAGTGTAATGAATGTTGGTTATGGGGTTTTATGGCACCAATGGTTTAGTCAGCGATTTTGTGTTGTGACTTGGGTTTTTGCATATTATGGGCTGAGTTCTGGGCTGCATTATTCTGTTTGGTTCTACATCTATGATTTTGGGCTCAGATATCGGCATTATTATGGGAGTTGGTTGAAAGGTAAACTTGCATATTGGGTTTAGCTTGATGGAATTATTCCTCAAAAGTTGGTTGTTGTTGTTTATGGGTTTTTTGCTTCACCCCATTGTGAAGTCTTTTGCGAGTTGTGTGAGTCGACATTATAGAGTTTGCTCACCAGTTTTGGATTAAGCTTTTGGGGCTTTGGCACCGAGTTGGATTGAAAAACAATCTTCCATCTTTAGTTTTACATGTAGGGGGAAATTTCTTACCCTACTCTTTTGCTCTATTTGCAAATGCCATGTTATTTCATTTAGCATAATGTAAATAGTTATCAGTTTTACATGTGAATTTACATTTAAGGATGAGTATATGCAGAGCATGGCATTGTGTGTGATGCTTATTTCTACATATATCCACCTTTGAATGTGGAGTTATGAAGAATTATAATTGGATGTTGCTTCATATATGTTTAATTGGCTTTGCTCCAAACATATGTTTTCCATCAAGCTGAGTCTTGGGAGAAACATGTGGTTGCGACAGTAAGCATGTTGGTTGTTGTGTTAATGGCAAACAAGTTTTATGCTCCCATTGGGATGAGCTTTGAGAGAACCCGTATCTCAAGCTTACTTGGTATTTTATAGCAAAATGTGAGTGGCTTGGCCTTAGTCTTGAGTATGCTTTAAAATAATGGGCTCATGATCGCTGTCAAGGGTAGAGGCATTTTGTCAAATGGATAGTGTGAAACCATAACAATTTTAAATTAACATGTTATTTGCATAGAATTTTTATGGGTAATGAAATGTTTGAAAATTTTCATGATTCATGACCGATATTCTGTCTGAACATTGTTAGTGTGAATTCCTTTATGACAGTTACCTTGTTTTATGATATTAATGAGTAATACAAGGGTTTTGTTATTATTTAAAAAAAAAAGAATAGTATGTCAAATCCGATAGTTTGGTTAAATTATTTATTGAAAACAGTAACTTAGCAAACAGTTTTGTGATGGTTTTGGAAATGACATTTTCTCAAACATTTTAAAAGAAATCTTGATTCAAATAGAGAACTTCTTGCAACAGCATAAATTATCCCATAATTCAAAATGTAAATTGAGTGTTAAATAACTATTGTTGTGGAATTGGTTGCAAATGAATAAGGCATTCTTTTCAAAAACATAGATATAGATAGATGTTGATATATTGTCAGGATCATTATGTGAAGAGATTGTGTCCTTCTATTAGCTTAGAGATTTACAACCTAATTACTTCTGGCTATTGGCATGATGTAAGTTACTTTTCATATTGGTGAAGTGTATTTTGAATTAATCTCAGATATTATATTTATTTCTGTTATTTGCTGATTGTAGTTAAAACTAGGTGGAATCTTATTATTAATCAGTGGTAAAACTTCTATAGACATTTGAATATTCTATGATATTGCAAGGATCTTTTTGGTTGCATTTGGATTCAATTATGTTTAGTTTAGGCTATGATGTACCTTATAGAATTTAGGGATTTTTTAGAGATTAAGTGTTTGAAACAAAATTCTTTACATACAGATATATTTTAGTTTGTGATTGAAATGTAAGTTATTTCATTTTGTAAGGCAGATTTATGATATATGTTTGATGATTTGTCAATTAAAGTAAGATTATCATATGTGTATTGTTTAATTCTCTTGGTCAATTCAAAGGATACGCTTAGCTTGTTATAATAGTAGAGATAAGTAGTATAGTACTATGACTGGTAAATATCATTAAACTGTTGTAACAGTTTAGTTATATTTATGAGATCGTAATATTGTAGTATTTATTTCTGTTATTAAAATAACCTAAGTTTGCTTTCAAATTTGATAGTAGAAGATGAGAGTTTTAAAAGATGAAGAATGTAATATCACGAGAGAGCTGACTTGTTATTAGTTGCATGTACATTCTTAAAATATCTAATTGATGTGTATGTTAAGGATAGTTGGTGAATGTATATCAAGGTGGCTGAATATTGATATTTTTTTTTAGTTAATTAATTTAGTGATAATTTTAAGATGAATTGGGAGGGTTAATTATACATAAAAGATAATTGTCCTTACCTATGACTTAAACCAGTAAAGTTAAGTACAGAGAACAAGCCAAGTCTGTATTGCATCATTTCACGAGTATTATAGAGAATCCCACTATGTGTTGTCTAAGGGCTTACCATTTATAGATGCAGTAACTTAGCACCATGGTGGTGACACCTCAGTATATATATGGTTCATTAACTAGTAATTCTTAGTGTAAGTTTAATTTTGCATTATTTACAAGATGTTACTTCTTGCATAGTAATATTAGAATTGTACTATGTTATGTGGTTAGATATCTACATTACAGTTTTATATATATGTTTATTCTAAGATGTATGTAGGTGGACTACGCTTTTTAACTTAGTGTGTACTGAGCCCTCTTTGTGTTGTGTTGCATGTTTGTGTAATTTTTAGGTGTTCAAGTTGAATAACTTATGCTAAGGAAGACTATTGAAGTTACTTCTTGAAACTGAATTTGATACTTGTTAACTTCATATGTTGGACCTAGGCGTCTTTGAATGATATTGTTCATTATTATTGTACTGAACTCATTATGTATAGGCATCTTTATGGAAATTTATTTAGACGACACATTCTTATATTTTGAAGTCTACAATTTGAGAATGATTCAATCATTGTACTTGTTTTTGTAATATGATGATTTCATAAAAAAAAATTCTATGGTTCTTTATGTTTGTTCATGGTTTAGTTTTATCTTTGTTATTGGATCATTACAGTATTAATTTCAAATGTTTAATTATGTTATTTAATGGTTTATGAACATGTATACTGATGGAGTAGTGTAGAAAGTGAATATAGAATTAACACTTTGATTATGCAATTTTAATGGTTAAGAATATGAGTAGAAATGAGATAAACAACTAGTTATTTGAAAGGTTATGTTCTAAGTTATGTGATTATCCTAATGAGTTATATATATGCATGTGATTTTCTTGAGCTACTGATGTGTGCAATGAGTGTGCAAGATATTTTAGCCAGGAAATCTAATGGAGAAATGGAATTGAACCGTATGTATAGTTTGTGAAAACTATGGTTGAATCTAATGAAAGATGCAGACCCCATTGTTCCTATTTTATTTATATTTTGAAATGAATGAATGTATCATTTTGTAACTATTAAGTGTTAATATTTTGTAACAGTGACTTCATAGTGTTTCTTGACACTTATGATTTATATATGCATTGCAACTTGATAGTTAGGGTTAACCAAGTAACCTAAAGATCTAAGTTGGATTAGGTTAGTTACCTTTTTGCTAATCAATTAGTAATTGAGATTAATTACCCTAATCAAGATTAGTGATTAATTTTCTTTTTAAGGGTTGTTAGGATGTCGAAAATTTTCTAGAATTTTGATAGGTCCCCAAATAGTATTAAAGGCCAAAAATCATAAAATCTAAGTACCTGAAGGGTATGGGTATGGGTTGGAGGCATTTTCCACCCCCCTAGCCCCTTTTGTTGACTTTTATGGTCACCAAAATATTCCATTTTTCTTTATTGCGAAAATTGAATGTTTTCACCATGAGTTGGATAAGTTTAACTCCACCTTGAGGTTAGCCTTATGACAAGTTGAGTTAGAAGTCTCCATAACCTTAGGCAAGTGGGGGAGTTATTACTTTTTGAAGATGGTTGAGTTAGCATCTTATTTAGAGGCAAATTTGAGAGAGGAGTGTTCACCTAACATCTAGTTTTAAAGAGAAACTTAAGATTGAAGGAGAAGGAGAAGGAAGGGAAGCTCATCTCAAATTGTTCAATTGCCATAACCTCATTGTGAAGGTAGGAATCCCTTAGCTCATGTTGTTCATGTTGTGTTTCATGCTTAAGTCATTTTGATTTGCATATGTATGCTCGTGTGTTTGTTGAATATTTTTGGGAGGGATTGAAATATTTTTTTCTTAAATATTTTTCCTTTGTATTTTGCTTTGATTTTTGAAGGGATTGTATGAGTTGTATTGGCATTACTCACCCTCAGATAGGGCAGAAGTGGCCATGTATGGGAGGAGGCCTATAATTGGACTCCAACAGTGTAAAGTCTCTCCTCAAGATGAGGAGAGGGAGAGAGTAGGGTGTTATGGGCCCCTACTTGTCACCACAAACCTTTTGAGTTTTTGAATTAATGAAATGGAAGAATGGAAGTTCTTGAGTTTATAGCCCTGAAAGGGCATCTGTTATGGTGTTGTGGCCGACATCTCTTGTTGGAAAAATCCACCTTCTCCCTAGTCTGGTTCAATGATGAACCTATTGTGTAAATCTAGATGCGGGTGAAAGTTTGAAATTGTCTTCATGTTAGGTTTGGTTGTCTCCTGGTCAATTTTCATTCTCTTCATGATCATCTTGATGTGTTGCAAACTTTGTAATGGATTCCATTTAATGTAGCCAAGAAGGAAATTCAGTATTGTTATTGAAATTCAATAATGTTGGAAGATTTTCTCCTTAGGATAATAATCTTGTGTAAAAATGTTCTTTTAAACTTATTGTGAAAATGCCTATGATGTTGGGTTTTCTTCTTGGTTCTTTTTCAAGGAACCTTTGAATCAGGGTGTTCAATAAAAAAAAGAGAGTAATATTCCTTCATATGAGTTTCTTCTTGTAATATATGTGTGTATCAAAAAATGGATAACATGATGTTTCACTCTTTTTGCGACATTCTTATGTTTTGTAATCATATTCATTTGATTTGGATTAATTAGATAAAATGATAATATACAATTATGAAATTATAAGTTCAAAATATGTCAAGAAAAATTAATGTTATGGTTGGGACTTCGATTTACTTTTGTGACTTTTAGGAGATAAAATAATCTTACATTATTGTTTAACAAATTATTAAACTCAATGATTATAATCAACACTAGAGAAAAATAAATAAATAATATTTCCCTTGATTAAATAGATATGTTTTGCTCAAATCCAATTATAAAAAATATATATACCCCCTTGTAAAAAATATAAAATAATTTGCATCCAAAAATTAACACTAGAAAAAATTGGACAAGAGAAAAAAAAAAATTTCTCCCTAGAACAAAATGCTCTCTCGAGTTTGTATGGGGAAAAATAATAATCCCCTTGTGATGATAGGGAATATTCCCTAAATTGATACTTTTTTTTGAAATTTAAAATAAAAAAAGAATTAATTAAAGAAAGAAAATATATTTTTGCCTCTATCCTTCTTACCAAGAAAACTTTTAAACATAAATTCTTTCCTTCTTTTACCTTGTTGGGCATTGACAATACCTTAGAGTGAGGCCTCGCCCCGACCCATCGTAGCATAGTGATACATTACCCTCATTTTGTTATTCACGACTCGAGATGTTGAGACATTATCTGATGCTTAGAACATATTCTATTATTTCATGTTATGTGATGTTATTTTAAGATATATTTTATTATTGTCATATAATGTTTCATGTATATGTATGTTGATGAAATCAGTAAAGGTAGGATCGAGGCTTTGATTTAAGATATTTTAAATGGTTAAGAATTAAGTAGGATAAAGAAACCCTTATTGATGTATGTTTTAATTTATGAGAATTTTTGAATACATATACATTTATGTACATATGATTTTACGGGACTACTGATGTGTGCAATGAGTGTGCAGATATTTAGCCAAGAAACCCTACAGAGGAACAGAACTGATCTCCATGTGCTAAATTTGAAAACCTTGTTGATTTGTAATTCAAGTATTTTTTATTGTGAGATGTATGTATGCATTTTCCTTGCTCAGTGAATGTTAAATGTTTGTAACTATGTTCTTTCTGTGTCGCTTGACACTCGTAAAATGGTTATGTGCTTCAGTGGCTGTTTAGGGTTAATTGTTTAACCTTTGGACCAAGTTGGTTTAAGTTAGAATAGTAAGTTGGACCTATTTTATTCCTAGATTTTATTTGACTCTAAACCTCTTCTTAAGGCTTTAAAACTTGTTTTTTTTCTAACCATAGGGTATGGGTATGGGTTAGGGGTCTTTTCCAACCCCTAAGCCCCTAGCTTTGACTTTTGAGGGCACTCAAAAAGTCCCTTTTTGCCTTTGTGCGAAAATTGATCATGGGTATCTTGAGTTACCTCACCTCATCTCCACTTGGGGTTTAACCATAGTGTAGGTTTAGTTGGGAGTTTCTAGGGTGGCTAGTGGGTGAAAATAGTTATTGCTCCTTTTGGGTGGTTGAGTTGGAGGCTTATTTGGAGGCCTTCCTTGGACTAGTGTTTTTGTTATCCAATCTCTACTTTTAGAGAAGATTTTTTTGAAGCTTGAAGGAGGAAATGGATACTCTACTCAAACTGGTTCATTGCCATTACCTCTTTGTGAAGGTAGGAAATTCTCATCTCCCTTATTCAGATTTTATGTTTGGTTTCATGTTCATGTTATCTTTTTGTTGCTTCACTGTTATATGGTTGTGGGTATGTGGGAAGATTTGAAAACCATGTCTTTTTGGTTGTTTTCCTTCCTTGTTTATGTTTGCATTTTTTTTTAGTTTTCCTTACATGGGTGTTTTGGTATTGCTCACCTTGGAGAGGGCAGAAGTGACCAATTTTGGGAAAGGTTTGTTTAATTGGACTCCAACCTGTGTAGAGTCTCTTCTTAGGATGAGAAGACGGATAAAGGGTAGGGTGTTATGGGCCCTTACCCATCAGCACAAACTTGGTATGAGTATGGAAAGTTTAAATGGAAGAACGGAAGTTCTTGGTTATTAGCCCCGGTTGGGCATCTGAATGGGTGTTGTGCTTCACTTCTCCTGTTGGAAGAATCCACCTTTCCCTAGTCTTGATTCATTGTGAATCATATTGTGAAACCATGTATGATTATGCATGCTTGATGTTCTTTTGGTTCTTCTTCGTTGTCACCCAATCAGTTATTGGTTCCCTCCATAGTTCTTGAAATGAGATTCAAAAAATATTGCAAACTCCTTGGTTATGATCATGAAGAAAATTGGATATAATTGTTGTAATTGGGATTGATATCCTATGAAATTTTTTTTTTTTTAAAACCTTATTGTAAGTAGGCAACAAAGCCGGGTTTTCTTCCTAATTCTTTCCCGACTGAGCCTTTGAATCAGGTTGGCCAATAAAATTGGTATTGGGTATAATTGCTTGTCCTGTGAGTTAATCGTAAATTCTAATTTTGGATGGATGCATATCTAAATAGTATGGAGTTATGATGATGGGTTAATCAAGCAAAACTTTCTAGTTCCTTTTATGTTCAAAATGAAAATTATGGTTAAGGAAAGAATACAATGGCTATGGTTGATTTATTTCAATTCAAGTTATTTAGGAGATCAAATTTACCATGCGTTATTGTGGCCACCACCTTTGTGTAGTATAAGAACATCAAGGGAGAAAAGTCCATTGCTATAATTTGGTTGTCTCATTGTCTTGGATAGAAATATCTCTCAAGAATTTAGAATACTTGATGTTTGAGTGATAAACAAAAGTATTTCCAAACTAAATTTGATATCATAGCAGAGATAGTATTCATAGAAATGATTATCCTTGTTGATTATTATTATCATTTTGGTTCTAGTGTATAGTAGCTGTGAATGCACATTCAAATTTAAATCTGCATGAGAATATAATGTCAACCTTTGAGAAAGTGGTTTTTAAACTTCATAATGCATAGATAGGAACAATTCAAATAGTTTCATATCAAGCCTTGTCATGGAATGTATATCCATTGTATTAAGTTTAATGTTTGAATGTTAAGTGAATCACCATTTTAAAGACTATACTTAAATTATCTATATCTCCAAATTATCCTAGATTACAAAAGAAGAAAATCAAGAGTATAACATAAAATAAATAAGAGCAAAGAATAACTTGCTGTAGGTGTTCATTTATCTCTCTGGAAAATGTATGAGGGAACCAAAATATGAGAATGTCTATTACAGTTCAATAATAAATTCACAGAGAATATTCCTTTTGATCTCTTTGAGAAAATTAAAATATAAAATATATTCTAATTCAAATAACATTTAAATTGTTATGAGCAATTTTTGGATATCCTTAATATCCTATATCTACCAATAAAACTTTTTTGCATTTATGTTTCCTTTTCAAATCCTCAAGTTGGGACGCAGCTTTTTGATTGGAGTTGATAGGACTTATGCTTGCATTGGTTCACAAGTCAGCTTGCCATCATTTAAGATGACATCACCCCCTGTCCCTTCTTCCTCATTCGCTGGCCATGGCTTGGGGTAAAGCATTTTGAAAAGTTAAAAAAAAAAAAAAAAAGACATTTGATGTAATTCATGTTGGGCGGCCACCCTGTGCTGAAGAATTACTGACACAAGGTCAGTTCTTGGCAGCGCGCTTTACAAGTGCTTAGGGAAGCACATGGGCTTGAGGGGAGTTTGATGGGACAGGTGGTAGGGTGTAGGGTTAGGGTAGAGTTAGGTGTTAAGGGGTGCGGCTAGTAAATAGGTTAGGGGGTTAGTAATTATTGTTAATTTAATTACTTATTATGTTATTTGATTTAGTTCAGGTTAGCATGTAGTTATAGTTTAGTGTAATATATTAAATTGTTGTTAGTTAGTTTATTTATTTGTTGTGTAACTTGTTATTAGTTTAAGTTATTAATATTAGTATATTAAAGATGTTAGTTTTTATATTAATGTTACTTAGTGTTTAAATTATAGGTTACTAATTAAACATATTTAAGAATAATATATATATATATATATATATATATATAAGTGTACGGGTAGAAGTGATAATTCTTTTATTAAATTTTAAGTGCATTTAGTTTTTAGTAATGAAGTTAGTTTGAATTTTTGCGAGTGTTAATTGGTTTTAGATTTAAGGTTATTGTCTTTTTGATATAAGCATAAATGTAGATTATATTTGATTAAGGTTTACAATTAATTTTGAAACCTGAATTCATGTACATAGTTATTTAAGAAATTTTTTGCATGTCGGTGTAAGTTAATATAATAACATATCCTTGGTTAAAGTCAACTTAATAATGTAAGTATTAGTTTAATATTGTACTGAACCCCTTTTTCTGTTGCTTGGGTTGCAACTCATCAGCTTAGAACTTTCTAATTGTTAATTATTATTCAAAAAAATTTGTGTGTGTTTTTGCCCTTGTAGTCTGGGCATGACACTTAGTTTATGGAGCCTCGCGTAACCCCATGAAAACTTGACTTGTCACATGGGAAATGCAATAAAGTTGGGTAGGTCATATTGTGAAGTTTGACAAAAAAATAAAACTTTCCCTTAATCCTCTTTCCTAGCAGCCTGTGAATTTGAGTTCTTGGATAGCGTGAGGGGGGAGGGGGGCTATTAGGACTTGTACCCATGTGGGGGTGGGGGGGATCTTGGCGTGGGGAAAAGGGAAGTAGGAAGTGGAGGGGAGTACATGGGATTAGATGGGTAGGTTAGTTTAGAATTTTGTTAAGTGAGATGTTAGGAAATTAAGATGGGTGGGTTAGTTTTATGGTTAGGTAATTACTATTAGTTTATTTCAATGTTAGAATTTATTTTATTCTTAGCTAAGGTAGTTAGTATTTTGTCAAATTAATTTTAGTTTTAAGTGTAATTTTTTAATTAGTGTGTTAACATTTGACTTTAGTAAATTTTAATTTAGATAAAGATTATAGTATTTAAGTTATAAGGGTTTAGGTATATTAAAATTAGTTGTATAACATATGTTAGATTTTAATTAGTATTTGTTAATTTGAATTTTAGCATTAATTAAAGTTAGTAATAGAGATTAGTTAATTATTTTATTTTAATGTTAGTGATTATATTGTTCTTAAATTGGAAGTTAGTGTTATTTTATTTTTAAAATGTTCTAGATTAGTAAAGGTTATAAAATTGAGTTACATTATTAGATTAAACTCTAAGTGTTGAATATATAACTAGATTTATTTAGTATGTTTTATGATAGACAATGTTGTGTTAAAAAAAAAGATAGATATTAGATAATGTAATTGGTTTGCATAAGTTGTTCAGTATTATGTGTTTAGGTTAATTTGATTTATTTATTTTATTTATAATATATTATTTTAAAATTAATTTAATAATGAAACAAATGTTGAAATTAATTTAATAATGAATATTCAAATTTAACGACCTATTCCTACACATTGAGTATAAAACTTAAATTGAATTTCAAGACATTGTTAGGAGGTCTTGTATCTATCTTACATAATACTTTAACTTTAACTTGTGGAAACTAACATATCAAACTTAGTGGTGTTATTAATCTTTTTTATATATAAAATTACATGTTTTTTTGCCCTATATTTTGGGCATGACATTTTGGTATCAGAGCCCATGTTTCAATACTAGGAACGTAAAACCATTATGCTTTTGAAACTTAATCTAAACTTTAAATTGTGTAGGATGCCTCCCTTCAGATGAAGCAACCGATAAGGAAAAGGTCATAGGGAAAGAAGTGGTAGAACAAAATAGGAGGATGGACCACCACCTCCACCACCACCACCACTGAACCTGAACCAAGACATCTTGGATTCCCTCTAGACAATTATTGTAGTGGTGCAATAGAGACTACCACTTGTAGTATAGCTAGGTTAGTAGATTCCCAAAGAGGAAGCACAGGGACTTGGAGGAGGTGGTCCTAGTGGTTAAGAGAGGATTAGGAGTCCCCCATTGAGGTAGGTAGATGGATAGGGTGAGCATGAGGGTGTGTCAATACATTAGAGAGGACCAACACTTGATAGACTTCCTAGACATGTAGGAGATGATAGCAGGGAGTTGATAGGACTTCAACCATCATACTATATCGGTTCCACTAACAAAATAGTAGTAGAGGCCTTGTTATAGAGTCTATGTTGGTGCTTTGGATTATGTCCTTATGGGAGTAATTTAAAGGCATGTCTAGCAATCCATCAGTTGAGGGGAGATGTCTCTAGTTGGTGGTATCAAGAGGAGATTATAGGAGGAGTGAGGATGGATACCCTCACATGGGAGTCATTTTTTGGTTAGATTCTGGGAGAGGTACTTGTCTGAGCACTTCAAATAGAAGTAGATAGAGGAATTTCATTCTCTACATTAGAGGGGTCTCACAATAGCTCAGTATGAGAGCAATTTTCTTGAGCTCCTTCCATATGTTGAATACATGAAAGATGAGAAACTGTGAGTACATCACTTCATTATGGGCCTAAATTTTTCACTCTAGGGTGCAGTCCATTTGTCCTTCCCTACCACCTTTAGACAAGTAGTTGAGATAGAATTAGTTGTTAAGGATACTTAGGGTAGACAAGAGTCATAGGATTAGTCTTAGAACTGAAACTCTACCTAGCAGAAACCCCCTTGGAAAGGGAATTAGAACTATATGGCAAGATCCTCTAAGGGTCAACAGTCTTAGCAATAGAAACCAAAATAGCAGTAGTAGTAGAAACCCTCATAGGGTTATTAGGGCTCCAAGCCCAAGCAGTGGCAGTCATAGGGTTCCAAACAAGATCATAAGATACAAGCCCCATAGTCACAGTCAGTAAAGACTTAGTAGTCTTCCAAGGGTGGATACAGTGGATCTAGCAGGTTAGGAGACCCAAATCAATTTGAATCACAGGGTGTACGGTCTTATATCTAAGGACCATGCTACACTTGTGGTGGCATGGGTCATATAGCTAGGGTGTGTCCCCAGGGACAATCATCTAATGGTCAGAGAGGGGATTTTTTAGAGCCAACAGTTGGTGATATGGGCAAATCCCACAAAGTTTTTATAGTGGTTAACAACTGTCAGGCTGAGTATTAGGCCACAAGTATAATATAGGGTTGTATGGTTGCTATTTTATTTTATTTCAGAGCTACTAACTCTTTTATATCTTCATATGTATTGGAGCATTGTGGGCTAGTGGTAGTTAGACATGATGTAAGTTAGGAAGTAGAGTTAGCCTTAGGAGATAGAGTGTGTGTTAGTTCCATGGTGAAAAATTGCCAAATTTAGATTGGAGATATATCCATGATGTTTGATCTATGCATTACCCCTCTAGGTTCTTATGACATTGTTCTTGGCATGGATTAGCTTTATGCCCAGATTACCAAGATGGATTGTCGATAGAAGAAGGTGGAATGTGTGGATGAAGATGGGATCTTTAGAGTGATATTCAGAGTAAAGAGACTAGTATCCCTTCATATGATTTCTACTATGTAGCTTAGATGGTGCATGCGAAAGGGATGTCATTTGTTCACTATCACCATTAGTGACAGTGAAGAAGATTCAAAGGGAGAGCCATCCCTTGATGATTTCCCAATCTTGCAGGAGTTTGTAGATGTGTTTCCTTCAGAGCTCCCTAGTATGTCTCCACCTAGAGAAGTGGATTTTCATATAGATCTTGTGCTAGGAGCCAAGCCAATATCAAGAGCACCGTATAGGATGACTACTCATGAGCTTAGTGAATTAAAGACTCAGTTGGAAGAACTCTTAGAGAAAGGGCATATTTGATCTTTGTAAAGAAGAAGGATAGATCACTTAGGTTGTGTATTAATTATCATAGTTGAAAAAAGTAACCATCAAGAAATGATACCGACTTCCCAGTATTGATGATCTCTTCAATTAATTATAGGGTGCCAAAGTATTTTCAAAGATTGATCTGAAGTTGGGTTATCATCAATTGAGGATTATGGACAATGATATCCCCAAGAATGCATTTTGTATGAGGAATGGTTGCCACAAGTTCACCGTGGTACCATTTGGCCTAATGAATGCTCTATTTGTATTCATGAGCCTCATGAATGGAGTATTCTATACTTTTTTGGATAAGTTTGTGGTCATTTTCTTTGATGACATTCTAATTTATTTTTCATGATGAGAAGGAGCATGAAGAGTACCTAAGACAAGTATTGCAAAAGTTGAGAGAGAATTAGTTGTATGGTAGCTCATCAAAGTGTACATTCTATAGACTTGAGATACATTATTTGGGTCATGTCATATTAGACGATGGTGTCTTAGTAGACCCATTGAAGATTAGGACCATCATGGATTGGCTAACACCCACTAGTGTCACTGAAGTGAGGAGCTTTAAGGGACTAGCAAGATATTATCTATGCTTTATTGTGGGATTCTCTAGATTGGCACACCTAATTGCATCTCTTCAAAAGAAGGGGAAGAAGTAGGAATGGACAAAGAAATATGATAGAGCTTTTCAAGAGCTCAAGAAAGCCCTCATGAGTGCACCGATCCTAGTAGTGCTATATCTTTTTGTAGATTTGTGGTGTGCATAGATGCATATTTAGATGGTATACAAGTAGTCCTTATGTAGGATGGATGACCTATTTCCTTCAGGTCTAGGAAGTTAAAGAGTCATAAATTCAATTACACTACTCATGACCTAGAGCTTGCGGTAGTGGTTCATGATTTAGTGAGGTGGTGACACTTGCTTCTAGGTCATAGATTCGAGCTTCATTGTAATGCCCCACCAAAGGATCCAAAGAATTAACCTAAAGTTTCACTAAGTTTGGTAGCATTTTTTTATTTTTATTTTTTTAAATTTTTTTTGAAACATGAAAGTAAAACCATTGAATTTAACATAGTAGTGAAAGCAACAACATCATTAAACTGAAAATAAACATGAACATACAAATATAACAGGTTACATTCTTAAGTATCCCTTAACATTGAATTACATATTAATCAACTATTATTGAATCCATCTAATACTACATCCAGATAAAATAATAATGAAAAATCCAATCATTCTTAAATTACATTTCTAATTGCTCAATCATCCACTATACATGTCATAGGGTATGAAAGGCTTAAAAGAATATAAATCCATGTAAATAAAGTACATCATCATACTAATTCTAGTCCATGATGTAATAACATAAATGAAACCACAAACCATACATGATACATCATCATAACCATAAATCATCAAACATAATTAACTAAGTGCATGGTTCCTCCCAACCATAAATAGCATCATTAGACCATCCTAGATCCTAGCCATCTCTCTGTGTGTAACATTCCAAATCACCGAAGAGATCATCACTATTAACACAGTAGGAATGTCACTCCTAAATCATACTACATGATATGCAGAAAGATATCTAACATGCAAAGTAAAGCATAAGATAACATCATCTAACATATGCAAATCATCAATGTGAGGATACATGTCCACCATCATAATCCATGAAGATAGATGCCAACAAAGAATGTATCAGCCACAGTGTCTCAGACGGATCTCAAATGGTAAGAGTGAAAAATCACTACCACCTAACTGCATGGAACCTAAATGGCCCACTCCCACCATGCTAAGGAGATAATCTCGAGTCCCAAATAGGTTAACAAAATCATATAGCATAAATGCTCTCTAAGTCCAAGAATCCTAAAAGTATACTATCTCAAAGGTTCCAATCACAAAATTGACATCTAATCCTAGAGGCGCACAAAGACATGTAGGAAACCTACTATGCAAGCAAGAAAGTCTCATCGCACGAATCATGCTAGAGTTACCCTAGCAGTCTCTCAATAGACCCTGGCCCCCTAGTGATCCCTGTGCATCCACTAGTATCCTCTTATACAGATGAGGCATACTACAGAGTACAAAGTTGCAACCAAGCATTCTCTCTACTCCCATCCTAGTCTGTACAAGCACTCGAGGCATGGGCGAGAACATACAATTATCTTATTAAGTTCATTTAATCCTCATTTAGTGTAAATATTTTCACTTATTAAATAACTTACAATGAGTTACCCTAGCAGCCACTTAGGGCCCAGCCCCCATTTCAAGCCACTTCCTAACACTACAAGTAGATAACCTACTCTAAGCTCATGGAATCATAAATCACAAAATCGCCATAGTCCTATACAACTAACTGGAAAAATACCAAAAGATAATCCATAATAAAAGCATTAAAATCTCCATGAGCACATAAAAAGAATCCAATAATAATCATGACCACAATAGTTTTCTATTGGCAACTAAAGGTATCATTGATAATCAAAAGTATCCATTGGTTCTCAATAACCAAAATATATCTCAAAATCATACTGATCGAAGACTCCAAAATGGTTGAGTCAAAACATGTCACAACATGACATCATCAAGAAATAAATCAACACTTCAGTCCCATCATGGCGACTAGAAAGTAATTCAAGGATAATTGATCGATGACTCAAAAATGGTTAAGTCAAGTGTCTCAGATACATATAACTCAGCTTCACTCAAGAAGACTGATAAGCAATAATAATCAATAAATACAAACATCCCATAGAGCATACCATCACATTACCATGGTTGGGTTTATAAAGAATCAAGATCAAATAACATCAACATGCCATCACATTCACATAACTCCCAAGCCTCTAGTAGACATCCTAAGACTGGTCAAAGCTAGTCAATCCAAAAACCCAAAACAAGAAGCATAGAGAAAACACAATGCAAGCACATGTTTTTGGTTTTCTAAAATTACATAGTTGAATTGAGTATGGAGGTTTCAGCTTCTGTTTGCAAGTATACTTCAATTATATAAGATTTATCATTTGACCTACAAGTCAACCCATTTGTTCCCTTGATAGCATTATCCTTTCATTATTTAACATTACATTCTAAGAATAATTGAAGGATAAATATCTACTCATTAAACTAATCTTCACTGTCCCTTAATTAAAAATTATTTTCTTTATTAATTAATTTTAATTAAATCAATTAATAATGAACATAGGTATGACTCTTTATCATTCTAACAATACTTAATTAAAACTCAATTAAATATCACAAAAACATAAGTCTCTTGATTAAATCATCACTAACAACCATTAAAATACCTAAAGTCATTATTCAAGTCATTAAAATAAGACTTATTAATTATTATTAAGTTAATACTTCCATACTCAACATTGAAAATATAATAATAACATCTTAATTACAACCTAATTATATATAGATTGGGTCATTTAAGCCCAATAACCTGCCTTGACCTAAATCAATTCTCCAAAATAAACTAGAGGCAAGCTATTTATTAAATCTTATCAAGTCAAATAAGTACCTCCCATCTAATCGAATTACAATATTAAGATAAACCGATAATTTCTCCAATAATAAAAGGAAAATTAACCATCTATCAAATAAACTACTCATATTAAGGCTTCAATTCACGTATAGAAACCTCATAAGCATTCAGAAGGCATGAAGAAGATAGGAAGTGCAAGGAGCGGAAATAACATAGGTAGAATTACTAGTGTCTACCTAGACACTGATGCTAATTCGCTTCTCCTCAGAATCCACAGAGCAAGCTCCTTCCTTCTCCGAAATTCTCGGGTCCTCCAAACATGCTCTCCAAAATGCTCTCCCAAAGCTTCTAGGAGTGCCCGAATAGAAAGAACTCTCAAGAAGCACCTAGAATGTCTTTAGAAAAAACCAAAAGGTGTTGACAACTAAGCATGAGTCTTTGCCAACCTTCCAGATGAATCATAAGGTTGTAGACACCATGTGCTTAATTTGTGCGCTAACTCCTGTGTTGTTGACAACACGTACATAATTAGAGTGCAAACTCTTGTGTTGTCAACATGACAACTCACGAGAGTTCACATACTCCTATGTGAATGAATATTAAAATAATGCACATTAACTAATTTAATATTCACTTTACTCTTTCCAATTTTATTTATTAATTTTTTTAAATCTCATGCACTCACTTTAATAATTCCACTTGTTTTATCTTAATATATTTATATTTAATCATGTGCACACATCATGCAACGTATAATCTTTTAATAATTTTAATATCTTTTCCACTTTTAAATTCATTTTTGAAACTTAATTTCTAAAATATTTATTAACTTAAATAAATATTATCACATTCCAACTTTAAAATTATAACCTTTATCTCCCAATTAATTCTTTTTATTTAATTAATTTCCCAATTAATTAAATAAAATAAATATTAAAATACCATATTAATTTTCCATTAAATTAAACCATTAATCAAATCTTTTAATTAGGCTTAATTAATAGAAAATACACCAAAGACTCATAAAATAAAATACGAAAAATCCACTATAGCGAAACACATACAAAATCGAACCAAAAGGGTTAATATCATGAATTACATCATTTGAAGCATTCTGAGGGCACTCAACTCAGATACTTGTCCTAATTTTCAATTAGGACAAATGGCTTAAAGGTTTGGGATTCAGACTTCAGAATTTATCTCCCCTCTCTTACCATTGAGATAATGTGATAGGGTACGCTCATCCTGGCAATTCAGGGAAGTTGATACCCGGTACCTGCAACCTACATAAAAACTATGCATGTACATACTATATATATATATATATATATATATATATATATATATATATATATATATATATATATATATATATATATATATATATATATATATATATATATATATATATATATATATGCTAAGCTAAATAAGAAATGGCAGGAAGTGGTGCATCGTGTAGATCCTGACTAGCAGGTGACTACGACTCCTTTCCTTAACCACATTAGAAATGCCATCCAAGAACAAACACACACACTATACACGTGCAAGTATGGGATAAGTATCCATAAGAAAACACATGTGATAATAAACCATCTAACTAATCAATAACTGAAAATAATGTAATAATCATCATCCTTACATGAAATGCAGAGTCTAAGTAATCTCATCACATATCAACTGAATCCATAGCACAATATCTGATAGTCTCAAAACAATGTTGCTAACCATCAACATAAAATTATCCCTAAAAGAGTTTGACAATAATTAAAAAAATGCGACCTAGGGGTAGGAGCTACATTCATTCTGACCACTAGATCTTGTAGTACATATTTACATAGCTAAAACTTAATGCTAGGAAAAGAAGGTGGATGGAGTTCCTTTGTGAGTATGATTTTGATGCTCATTACATCAAGGGAAAGGAGAATGTGGTTCTAGATGCAAGGTACCATGAGCTTTCATTTATAACTACTTGCACTGACTTCACAGAGCAGATCCTACAACACTTGCCAACAGATGAGCTTTATGCAGAAGTTAGTTAGATGGTGCATTCTCAGAGACCCTTAAAAGGGAAATATTTAGAGTATTCCTTGGAGTCCAATAGAATTTTGTGCCATAGAGGATGTATGTATGTACCTTCCATTGGGGGTTTACATGACTCATTTTACTTGAGGCTCATAGAGCACCTTATGCAGTGCACCCCAGTGTTAAGAAGTTACATACAAATCCAAGATAGTTGTTTCACTTGCCAAGCATGAGAGTGCAAATTGCTAGCATTGTTGTGAGATGCCTCGAGTGTCAAAGGGTGAAGACAGAGCACTGCCATCCCGATGGGCTTCTTCAGCCTCACAAGATTATAGAGTGGAAGTGAGATGCTATATCTATGGATTTTATTGTTGGTCTTCCCATGCCTTCTCACCACCATGATGCCATTTTGGTGACAGTGGACATGTTTACTAAGGTTTCCCATTTCTCATCCGTGCATACTACATACACAACACAAGACATAGCTCAGGTGTTTTTGTAGGACATTGTCAGACTTCATGGCATTCCCCATAAGACCATCTCTGATAGAGACTCACTATTCACTTCATCCTTTTGGAGAGAGTTGTAGGTAGCATTGTGCACTAGGCTCAATTTTAGTATCGTGTACCATCTTCAAACCGACAGTCAGACTAAGCAAGTGAATTTAGTAATCTCTCCATGATCATCTTGATGTGTTGTAGACTTTGTAATGGATTCCCTTTTATGGAGCCAAGAAGAAAATTTAGTATTGTTATTGAAATTCAATTATGTTTTGAGATTTTCTCCTCAAGATAATAATCCTGTGTAAAAATGTTATTTTAAACTTATTGTGGAAATGGCTATGATGTCGAGTTTTCTTCCTGGTTCTTTCCCAGTGGAGTTTTTGAATCAGGGTGTTCAATTAAAAAAAAGAGAGTATTGTTCCTTCATATTATTTTCTTCTTGTAATTTAGTTATATGTATGTGTGTATCGAAAAATGGATAAAATGATGTTTCTCTCTTTCTGTGGTAGTCTTATGTTTCATAATCATATTCATTTGATTTGGATTAATTAGATAAAATGATGGTATACAATCATGCAATTATAAGTTCAAAATATGTTAAGGAAAATTTAATGTTACAGTTGGGACTTTGATTTACATTCGTGGCTTTTAGGAGATAAAATAATCTTATACTATTGTTTAACAAATTATTAAACTCAATGATTATAATCAATGCTAGAGAAAAATAAATAAATAATATTTTTACTGATTAAATGGATATGTTTTACTCAATTCCAATTAGAAAATATATATACCCCCTTGTCAAACACATAAAATAATTTTCATCCAAGAATTAACACTTAGAAAAAAATGGACAAGAGAAAATTGTTTTTCCTCCCTAGAGAAAAATGTTGTCTAGAGTTTGTATGGGGAAAAATAATAATCCCCTTGTCATGAAAGGGAATATTTCTTGTTGATACTTTTTTTCAAATTAAAAAAAATAAAAATAAAAAATAAAAGAAAGAAAATATATTTCCTAAATATCCTAAAAATTCTATCTACTTAATTTTATAACATAACTATTTGCCTCTATCCTTCTTACCAAGAAATTTTTTTAACATAAATTCTTTCCTTCTTTTACCTTGTTGGGTGTTGACAATACCTTGGTTTATGGTGCCTCATGTAACCCCATGATAGCCTGACTTATCACATGGGAAATGCAATAAAGTTGGGCAGGTCATATTGTGAAGTTTGACAAACAAATAAAACTTTCCCTTAATCCTCCTTCCTAGCAACTTGTTAGTTCCATTTCTTCGATAATGTGAGGGGGAGGGGGGGTGGGGGGTGCGGCTATTGGGGCTTGTGCCCACATTGTGGGGGGGGGGGGGGGGGGTGGTGGGGGTGGGTCTTGGCATGGGAAAAAGGGAAGTAGGAAGTGAAGGGGAGTATGTGGGATAAGATGGGTAGGTTAGTTTAGGATTTGTTTAAGTGAGATGTTAGGAAATTAAGATGGGTGGGTTAGTTTTATGGTTAGGTAATTACTATTAGTTTATTTTAATGTTAGAATTTATTTTATTCTTAGCTAAGGTAGTTAATATTTTGTTAAATTAGTCTTAGTTTTAAGTGTTTTTTTTAAAAAAATTAGTGTGTTAACATTTGACTTTAGTAAATTTTAATTTAAATAAAGATTATAGTATTTAAGTTATAAGGGTTTTAGTATATTAAAATTAGTTGTATAACATATGTTGGATTTTAATTTGTATTTGTTAATTTTAATTTTAGCATTAATTAAAGTTAGCAGTAGAGATTAGTTAGTTTATTTTAATTTTAGTGATTATATTGTTCTTAAATTGGAAGTTAGCGTTATTTTATTTTTAAAATGTTCTAGATTAGTAATGGTTATAAAATTGAGTTAGATTATAAGATTAAACTCGAAGTGTTGAATATATAACTAGATTTAATTATTATGTTTTATGGCAGACAATGTTGTGTTAAAAAAAGAACAATAGATGTTAGATAATGTAATCAGTTTAGATATTTGTTCATTAATATGTGTTTTAGATAATTTAATTTATTTATAATATATTATTTTAAAATTAATGTAATAACAAAACAAACATTGAAATTAATTTAATAATGAATGTTCAAATTTAACGACCTATTCCTAAACATTGAGTATAAAACTTAAATGGAATGTTAGGATATTGTTAGGAGGACCTGTATCTATCCTACATAATACCTTTAATTTAACTTGTGGAAACCAACATATCAAACTTAGTGGTGTGATTAATCTTTTTGAAAAAAATAAGTTACATTTATTTTTGCCCCATATTTTGGGCATGACAATTGAAGGTAGTATACTAACCACTGATGATGTCAGAGAGTGTGCATGTATGGAAGTTGCACGTGTGAAAGTTTGTATAACTGTGAGCTAACAACATTAATTAAATGTGTATTTCATTTAATTAACACATGATAATAAAGTGTAAAGTTGACTTAAGGATTTAATATTGAATGCACTATAAAGGAAAATGTTTTCCATGTTCTAGATATGATGATTGAGATTGATGAGCAGAGAAAACTTGAAAATTACTAAGCAATGAAGAAGAGTGAATTACTAATGCATGCAAGTGACCTTAAGGGTTAATGTTGTTGAATATAGAGTTCTAGATCTAATTGCATGATCTAAAGGTAAAGAAGTCCAACATACTGGATAGAGGAAGAAGAAAATATTGTTACACATCTATTATTCTAAAAGGAATAATACCAAGATCAATTGGATAGTGGATTCGTTGATCAAATCCTGAAGTTTTTTGGACAGTGGGTTTAGTTGCCTTCTACAACTCCTAATAGGGTTGGAATCTCCTAAGAGGGATTCAAAGTCTCCTAACAAAGACTCTTTGTACTAAGTATTGTAATAGAATCCTAACAAGGTCCATCCTCTAACAAGGAATTTTCATATTAGTATATCAATTTGTGGGCATCATTCCCACCAGGGTTTTCCCTTTGATCAAGGGTTTCCCTAGTCAATACATCTAGTGTAATTGTGTATGTGTATCTCTTTATGGTTGTTTTTTACTTTGGTTAAAAGGTTAAGATTGTTTAGAAGGATAAATATTTGAGATTTTTATATAACTAATTCACCCCCTCCCCCCCCCCCCAAGTTATATTGGTGGACTATTATTTCTAACACATTCCCCTATGTGAAGCTCATTAAACAATGTTTAGTGATGCATCAAAAAATGCATGTTGAATATCAGTAAAGTTGATGTAGTAATGAAAGGGTAGATTTTATATGAATCAACACTTGAGATACATTGGAAACTACATTATTCATGGTCTTTGGCATAGGATGTCAAAGAGGGAGAGAGTCTTGATGTCGTAATTCCAAGAAGATTTTGTTAGGAAGGAGTTTTGATGAAGATGTCAAAGAGGTAGAAAAGTTGAAATTGTTTGAGGAACTTGGTCTAATATCAAAGATAGATAAGAAGAAAATATTAAAGATAATAGAGTTTGTTGATAGAGGGAGAATACTAAAGATAGAGGGAGTTCACACTGATAGAGGGAGTTCTCATGGATAATAATCATAATGAAACTAAGGATATTTTCCTCGCTTTATCTTTATTAATAAATTCATTGTATTATGACATGTTATGTTCTCATCAGTGCTAAATAGAGAGATTGTTTAAAATAATTGATCAATTATATACATGCACCAATTAGTGTCTGACAAGCTGACTTGGGAAATGAAGATAATTATTTATGGCTACTAAGCATTCCTACGTGTGCCATGTTTAGAAGTTAATATGTACCAAGTTCACTTGAGAGACAAATGAAAGTTGGAAGGTAACAAGTGTTAACCATGTTCACTCAGTTACCAAAGAGAATTCATAGAAGATAGTGTCTATTGAGTTCACTAAGGAGACAAAGCAAGTTGACATGAAAAACAATGTTAATGAAGCTCACTTTCTTAATGAAGGAAAATCTATTTTGGTTAGTATCTACCAAGTATGGTTGGCTAAAGAAGGTTTTTCTTGTTTTAGCTTATTAAGTTAAATGATTTTTTTGGTGGTTTTGGCCAACTAAGGAAATTAATATTATTTATTCTAAGTTGTATTCAAGTTGACTTGGTAATATATAAGATATAAATGTAAGGTCAAGTTGTGGGATTGAATGTGAATAAGTGTGTAAAGAAAAAGAATGCTAAGAGGAGGTGAATTTGAAGGATAAGAAGAATATCCTTGTGGATCTACAAGGATACATTTGATTAAGAAGGATCAAGTATTAAAGCCCTAATTGAGATTTGTAATCAAAAATTCAATTTTATTAGGAATAGGTCATCTCATTGTTACTCTCTCACCATTGTAGTAGTGATCTAAATCTTTTAATAGAGTTTACTTAATAGCTATTTATAAATCCTCTAACAAGGTGGTATTTCTACTTGAAGTTTCTTAAAGACCTCTAACAAGGCCACTTCTAATAGGGTGATTAAATCCTTTAATAGGGTCACACCTAACAGTGTGTTTTGTAACCTTTAACATGGTTGGCTCCTAATAGGGCTCACTTCAAAAGAGTGAACATCAATAACTTGTTGCAATTGGGGGTTTATCTCAAATTGGGTTTCTACGTTAAATCTTGGTGTCACTTGTATTCATGTTATTTACTTTATGTGTATGCAACTAAGTTAAATAAGGTTAATCATAGTTAACATCTTAAAGATTAGTATATTTAGCTATTGCCAAGTTACTGTTGACTTTTAGTGCTTGCTGAGTTAGAATATTTGCTAGTGTAAACTAAGTGCCTATGTGTTTTTTGAGTTACAATAGAATAAAGTTTTATTAGAGTTTATGTTTGATTTGTGTTGACATGAGGGATCTTCAATTTATTTTTGTGGTAACTGATTCACCCCTCCTCTCTCAATTATGCCACTTATATTTCAAACAATTTGATCTAATTGATATCTACCAATGTGAAAATTAGGGCATTGTGTTTCAAATTCATGTTGTTTATGATATATAATATGATAATTAGGACATGCATGTATTATTTGATAATCCATTCCAATTTCTTTCATAATAGTCGATAATTCTTGGTAAGGGCAAGGTAGAATGTTTGTTTATTGTAACAAACACTCACCTATCAACCTATGGAAAAGTATTTTTGATATAAAGAACATTAATAGTATGCTAACATAGAATATGAAAATAATGATAGTATATCTTAGCATATGTGAGATTTTTACATTGGATATACCATTCATAACCTTGAAGTTTACCAACAATAATACAGTGCAGAAAAGTGTTGCTTGGGAGCCTTGGTACAGGGGCTTGTATGCATTTTCAATTATAGGAATATCAAGGTTCTCTTAATCATCATCATTAGATGTGTGACTATCATCATCTTCATCATTTGGACTAGTAACATCTTCTTCAATCCTAATCTCTTATACATTATTAGTTACACCAATACCAACATCTTGAACTGTGTTCTCTTTCTTAGGATCATCTTCTTCCATGGGAGATTTACCTCCTTTGGTATTTACACCTCCATGTTCCACCAGTTTGAAATCCACATTCACCAAAGGATGAAAATTCTTTCCCTTTCAATGTGATGATGTTTCCTACAATGTCTTTGAGTTTTTATGATTAGAATTCTTTGATTCTTTAAGTCCTTGCATTTTTTGCAAGGATAATAACATTTTCCATCACCATTTCTTTTGAACTGAGACCAAAAACTAGCAATCGGTTTCTTATTTCATCTTGATTCATATTGTTAGCCATGGACTTTCTTTACAAGAAAATATTTAGCCTATAAAATTGTAGCAAATATTACAAGCATTAGTAGTATCTTGTATATAATCAATAATAATAAAATAATAAAATATTATTATCTCTTCAATAAGGATGGAATCTAAACAAATCAAATAAATTATACAATATAAATATATATAATAATAAGAAAATAATTCATTAAAAAAACATCTATATTGTTGGTGCCTGAAAAAATACAATCCCTATAGCTATTAGTTTTGATTGGAGAATATTTCAAAATTAATGCATACTAAACCTATAGTCTAATTTAATCCATAAGGAATGAGCATACCACAATAACATCTAAAAAATTTATATGCACAGATGATAATGAAATAGAAATCTACAATTATAGCCTTCAACATTTGTAATTGTGGGAATTCCTTATCATCAACAATATTATATATTGGCATTGATTTTGAAAAACAATTATTCATTTATGTGTGCTTCCACTCAAAATACATTGCTACCACTTCTCATCTTATAACCAACCTTAACAACACCATGGAAGAAAGAACTATGGAAGAGTGAAGATAATGGTTTGTATGAATAAAAAGGTTATGCCATTTATGTGACTGAAAAAAAGGATATTCAAATGATGTAAAAAGAAGGGAAAGAATATAGTGATAATATTAATCTTTATCATAGATGTAAATACAAGGACCAATAAGAAGTCAAACTCAAGAACTTTGATGAATAATCTATCGATGATGCTTCATTATGTAGTAATGAAATAGGTTCTATAATAGGGGAATTTTGATCCACTCCTAGGATGTGGAGGAATAGTTAAAGAATTTTGTGAATTCTAAATTCTCTTCTAGAAGACAACAAATGTGAGTAAAGCTATGGATGGTTTTGGTAAGATCACATTAGGATCAAGAAACATTAGGGGTGGGGGTGAGGGAGCATGAATAAGTATTGTAGCACTTTCAAACCAATCCAGAATTTTTTAACTTAACCATAAATATTGACATAAAATTATATCAAAAAGTAAATGATAGAATAGTAAAGAACTCATAACACAATGATTTATTTTTTAGGAAACCCTAGCTAAGTGAAAACCACAATGGGGTTGGTACTCAACTATGCGCTAATCTGAAATTTCATTATGAAGATTTATGTCCCAGCTCATTTTTGTTTCCTTGTTACAAGACTTAACCTTGCTAGAGCTCTAAAACCTCTAAGACATTGTTTAACGAAAAAAAAGGTACAGTTGCTTGATAAAGAACTCAATGTCCAATTACAATGAAAGTATACTACTATGAAAAATACTATACTAACATGCCAATGTATGATTAGTCTAAAATGAATCTTCCATATAATTTGATCCAGCATCAAGGCTTACACATATAAAAATAGCATTGATCAATAAGATCATAATGTATGCTCACATACAAAAACTAGTCGTTATAGTTGACTAACAAAAACTCTTCACAAAATTTGTAGCACAAACTCTAATATAAAATATAAAATTATGTTACCCAAGGGTTGACATATACTATATCATCCCTACTTTACCAAGAAATTAAATTGATTAAACAATTCAATTAGATAGGCCAATTTGCCTGATCTCCAAAATTGTCCTAAGCAACTGCTATAGTCTATCATTTTTATTCTATTCACCCAAAATATGTGCTAATTAACACACTAACGTAGAAGATGATATTTGAAGAAATCACACACTATAAATATTACATATATCAGAAATTTGAGCCACTTCTAAAAAGTATTTTGCGCTTTATAACCAAAACCATCTAACTATATACTTGTTTTTCTCTATACTTGGACATTTTTATGAATAACATCCACTGAAAAGTTATTATCTAACCAAATGTCCATGTCAATTATCTATAGTTTCATCAATCACAATATCTATAAATTCATCCTATGATCACTTTCCTATATATCAAGGGCGGAAGGAAACTATATATTAAAACAAGAGAATGAAGGGTCATCCACATAAAGTGGATCTTAGTGGAGATTACGCAAGAAAAACTTGGAAGGGAAAAGGAAAACTAATAATAGATATTTCCAATAACAATTTGGATTCAATAAAACAAGGTATTCCTATAATTTCTCTAAGATACATACATGTATATCTTAAAAGAAAGAAATTCAAAAAATTAGTTTCAAAACTTAAGGATGTTGGAATGTTTGTAAAATGATGAGGGAGTTGGAAAATTATTTAAAAATATTTCAAAATGTTAAAGTAAGTAGAGGCTAGACCAATATCATTTCATTTCTATAATTTCCTACTAAATATTGGTAACAATATATATTGACCTAAAGATTGGTAAAAATATAGATCCCTTCATACATGTAGATAAGAAGTTAGAAGAAATGATATATGATATTTATGAAAGAATTCGTATCATTCTCATTTTCGTTCATATTGTCCATAAAAATATATAAATTTTAAAAAAATTGGGTATTTGGATACAAAATCTAGAAAGGAGGATCAAATGATTTTGTGTTCCACATGCAATTCAAAGGACATTGGATTTTCAAATAAAAATTAGTGATATATATTATCGGAAACATGATGCATAACCAAAATAATGAGAACATTCAAAAGAGGAATTAGTGGAGGTATAAGGTGAACCTTCCAATAATGAAGTAAAAGAACAAGATGATAAGGCTATATAAAAGATTATAAATAATGACATTTTAGCATTCAAAACCTTAGTTGTAAGAAACAACCTTTCAAATATAAACTTTATATAATCAATTAATCTCAAATCTAATTATGGAACTACAAAAGATGAATCTCAAGGAATCAAATAAGTTATAGAAAAATTAAAAAGAGGAGGTCCTCTTACTTGTAGATACTTCCAAAAAGAGTCACCAATAAAGACTACATTCTTGATTTTAAAGATCAATTGTCTTCTCCCACTTGAATCGTAGCTTTAACTCATTCACACATCATATTCATATATGTATGTATGTATATGTCATTCCAAGTGAGATGAATTCATATACCTAGCCTTGTTTTAATCTCTTCAGAGATCAAAACATGAAGACCTATGCAGTGTAGAGCTTGATTTTAAGAATAATCCCTTTTGTGCTTCTCCTTATTTCCTTAGTTGTTATGTTAAGGAGCAACCCAACATGTAATGTTTTTGCTTCCACCAGAGATACTATTGAAGGCATGAAATATCATTTCAATGACTTCAAGCCCTTTAAGTAAGAATTTTATTAACTCTTTTTTTAATAATCCATTCTATTGTTTAAAGATCATATACTAAGGCTTGATTTCTAAGCCATAAGTACTAAATAATCAATGTTGAATTACTTTCTACATGTTTAATTTTTTCCTTAATTTTTTAAAGGTCACCTTAAAACAAGCTTAGAATTTTTGTGTTGAATGATTTCATGTGTTATAGATATTTTGTAACTACCAATATGATAGGATATTTTTATTTTGTAACACCTCTCTCAGGAACCCAAAAGAAATAAATTTAATATGTTACAAAGTTTACCAAACTATTTTTTTTCAAGTTTAAACAACATCAAAGTAACAATAATGTGGAAGAAATATATACATACACATCAAGAACACATAATCAATTACAAATATAATTATAATTCCTCAAGGGTTCCTTCACATTCAGTCACATTTAAGAAAGTTTTATTAAGAAGTTTAAGTCTCAATTACAATGTCTATAATCATAAAATGAATAAAAACATACATAATCATATAATAAAATACACAAGTATAACTAATAATATGAAAGCACATCTGATGAATAGCATCTACTACACATGTCACATAGTATGTAAAAATAGATATATGTACATTGATATACAATAAAACATCCCATAGGATCTCAAAACACATGATACATAGATACATCAAATGAATAGAAGTATTCAAGATAAGAGGAAGAATGATAATGGTACCATTGAATCAAGGATCATCCAACATCTATGAATCTGAGGGGGACCTAAATGGTAAGAATACACTACCCTCCAACTGTGTGGTCACCTAATCAGGCAATCTCTTAGGACCCAGCCCCCTAGTAACTCTATGTGGAACTAGAATACCTTCTTGTGATGATGAGAAAACTAGTCATACATCTCAAGATATCATCTCCATCTCATCCTTAGTCTATACAAGACCTCAAGGCATGGACAAGGAAAAATCTTTATCGCATATTTTTAATGTATCTCAAGGAAAATGGGCTAGGCAAGACATTTTAATTACTATATTATCACTTGTTAAACAACTTACAATGAGTTACCCCGGTAGCCACTTTGGGTCCTGACCCTCATTACAAGCCACTCCCATAGACATGCACCAAGACTACCTTCCCAAAAATTCCAAACCACAATAGTGTTCCATACCACAAGAATAATATTGATTGAATTTGGTTCCTTAATAGGCAAACCAAAAAAAATAACATGAGTTCCCAAAACCAAAGTTCTCATAAATGCTCAATAGTATAAAGCTCATAAAATGTAAATCTCAATTCAAATCATAAAGTTCATCCTGACATCCAGTCAAATAATCATAAAAGAAATCTCAAAAATGCCTCTAGTGGACATCCTAACTTGGCCAACCAAATAACCCATAAAGAAAAACTATCAAGAAAATAAACATCACAAGACTATAAATATAATATTAGAAAATACATAGTTTTCAACCACATAATTTAATTCCACCAATTTCTCTTGCTTGGTTTGGATCATAAGAATGTGTTTAGAAATAAAGTAAGAATATCTATGTTAATATAAATTGTTATGCTAATATACTTGTTTAAAAAAATAAGTATTTAAATATCCAATCTTTTTTTGCATATAAAATATCATGCAATATTATCATGCTATTAATTTCAATAATCTTAAATCATAAATGATTTAATTAATAACATAAATGATTTAATTAATAACATAAATGTATATTATTATATTTAAATATTGATATTAATTTCAATTTCTAAAATATTGGTGTGACTTCTATTTAAGTCTAATATTAATATTTGCTTTTCCTTTAATTCATAATGCAACTAGAGATATAATTATAAATTTAATTTAATAATTTATAATTTCTCTCAAAAAGTCAAATAGTTATTAACTAAATAATTACAAAGTGAACTCTACCACAACTTCTCTTAAAATATAATAAAATTATAAATATTTATTTATTAACTTCCCTCTCGCATTAATAATTATAACATCATTTATGTGTAACTAAGAGTTTGTCATGCCCTAAATTTATGAGAAAAAATGCAACCAATGCTTTTTTTTAAAGTAATCGAAAGATAATGTGTTTAGAACCATACTTGTAGTGAGTGTCATATTGAATAGTGAGTTGTTCGAATAAAAAAAAATTGATTAACTAATTTGATCTTTGAGTTTGGAGAAGTCAAAGTTAGTCAATACACAAAATTTGTTTTCATCATGCACTTGAGCTTTTTCCATGGCAGTGTCAATTTATCTCCTAATAACTAAGTAGCAATCTAGGTTAAGACAAATTAGCTAGGTGAAGTTATCATATCGAATACACATCCTATCCTCAAAGTGAGTCATTACTTATGTGGTTGTGAAACACAATAGTTTCATTAATGTTGTGATAATGGTTCCATAGTTTCTTTTATGAAGTATGCTTATGATTTTGTTAGGTAAATGACTACACCTCATTGCATTTGGTGTCTCTCTTTTGTCGTTAATTATTATAGTAGCACCATTTCGATCAAAATTTTGCACTATATTATTTCACAACTTTAGCCAGATAGATGGTTGCAACAAGGTAGTTTAAATCGATTGTCATTGATTCAATTATCCAAAGTCTATGATGTATTACTAATTATAAATCCTTTATTATTTATCCTCTTGCATCCTCTATATGATGGTACCTTCCGATAACCCAAAATTCATATCTCTTTTTTTATTTTATTTTATAACAACAATTTTTATTTTCTCATATAATAACTTGACCATCAATTTAGTATTACTAATACCCAACTCTGATTCTAACTTCCTTTTTGTTTATTATTGAGGTATCTACAATTTAAATTCTTACTAATTATTACCCTAGACTACCATTCTATTCTATATCTAGTTCACCTAAAATATTCTTTCCACTAATAAATCATTAATCCCATACATTATTGTCTATCTCATTAAATCAGAAAAAGGTCATACATACTAATTTTAAGTCCTATATAATTATTTAATTTCAACTTAATTATTTAAATTAAAAACACTAAGTTATATTTTGGTAACTATTTTCCTTCTTAAATCATCCTATAATTATATAGGAATAACAAAGCCTACTCACCTCCTCACCCTTTAGTTATATAATTTCAGTATCTAGTCTAATCCAAAATACAATTAAAATTATTAAATTTCTAACACCCCACTACCCCAAGAACTCACAAAATTAAATCTACCATACTTAACCAACACAAGAAAATACCCTCTTTCCTAACCAAGCACCTAGTCCCCCTTGCAAACATTCCTTACAATTTTCTAATGTATATCCTAACTTACCCCCTACACCTTTCCCATGTCTTAATACTACATGCATGAATGAATAAAATTGTCCCTTATTAATGCTTCTACACCTCCCAAGAGAATATTAACCCTAGGCTCATGTGGTTCCTAACTCTCCTTCCAAGGTAAGGTTAATCTACCATTTAACCACCAATCCTTGCAACTTTATCTTCTGTCTAGCACTTAATCCAACATTGTGTCCCAGAGATAAACCTGACATGGTTGTTTCCACAATACCCAACCACTAGTCCCACTTCCCAATGCTTGACTCCTCCTTCATAGGCATGGCATGGTGGGATGGAGAACAAAGTTTAAATCCTTGCTCAAATTTTGAATTTGTATGCACCTAGGAAAATGTGTGATCTTAAGTCATGATTAAAGGATCACCATTATTGCCTTTACATGGTAGTTCAAAGATAACAAGGCAAGTCACCTAGTGGGGGCCACCTTCCCACATGAAACTATCCCTTCCACTTTTAAATGCAATCTCCACTTTCCTAGACATGACATATTGGAAAAGTATTAAAACATAAATCTGCACTCTATCCTAAACTACTAGGTGCCTTAAATTATGGGTTTGTCTCAAATAGAAAAAATGTCTCATCCTTGTTTTCACATGGGGCATGGTGGGCTAAGGGAATTTAGCTAGTGGGGGCCACTATTTTCTTTGCATTCTTTGAAAAATTATCTTACCCCAAATAGGCTCCTTACCCTACTTTGTACCTTTTGACCTTTGGTCCTCTCTTAAGACCTAGCACCTAGAAAACTTGGGGGATGGGATTGAAATTATGTTAGTATGTTGTCCCTTCCCAATATTTAATTCCATATAACCCAATGCAATAAGAAAGATAGACACTTGGGTTTTCTTATTTGATTGTTTTTTTTCAAGATTTTATTATTAAATTTTAGTGTTGTTAGGATAGTGATGTTTGCTAGAGTAACATCTGGTGTTAATTATTAGGTACTTAGGTTCTATTCTAGTCTTGACATAGTTTAGAATATATATGTATGTATGTGTTTTTTTTTTTTTTTTTTTGAGAACGATGTGACAAGGTCACATGACTCATATGAGTCCTAATTTTTTACTATTTGTAAGTTAAAAGCTTATTATTTGTGTGAATCTTTATTCCAATGTCTTAGTTCCTTTTTTTCTTGCATTGGATTCCCAATAGTATATTATTTAGAGTATTTAATTGCTCTGTAATAGGCATGGGTTGATTTTAACACTCTCATAAATTTTCCAGAGAGTGAAAAGTGTAGCTACAAGAAGATGGAATTTTGTTGTCAAGATTTTATTCATCACATTTCTTTTAGGAGACCACAACCATTAAGTGCCAATGAATTGACTCAATTTCCTTACCTTTTCATTTGCAAGTTAATATCACTATAAGATTTATCTCATCTAAGGAACTATTAAAACATGGAATACAAATGAATTAGTGCTCAAGCATATACAATGAGTTACTAAAATGTAATAATTCTCTTCCATCTTATTGAATATATAACATGTAAACTTATAATGCAATTATCTTGGTCTTGTTTTAAATCAACTATATCAAAGAAATATGATGATTATGAAATATTTCCAATATTAAAAATCATTAAGGGTTCAACTTAAAACCTCACTACATCCAAGTGCATCCAATGAAACTTAATGGGACATTTACATATGATGCCTTCAAAGTTCCATCATTACTACCATGCAACCATGTATCCAAACAATATGAACAAGATGAAGAATCCTCCAATACAAGTGTACTATACAATGAAAAGTTTCCTCTTTTAAGAAACAACCAACAAGATGATCATTCCAAGCCTTTCCATTGCTCCCTTGAGCATCAAATCTGCAATACATCACAACAAAACAACAAGGACCATGGGTGCACTCCACCCGACCATAGGCCTCCAAAGAGATCACCCCCACACTAGGGGAACAAGGCTCAAACTAGGATTCACATAAAAACTTGCACATGCATACAAATTACATTTTAGAACTTGAACAATTCCCTCCTAAGGATATTTCATAATGGTTCACAAATGGAACCATAAACATAGGGTAAAGGTGTGCTTTTAAAATGGAGACTTGCCATATCAAACAATATATGCAAGAAACAAATCTCATACCCTTTCAAGGCTATCATAAATCAACAAATTTCATGACCTTTCGTTTCTTTCACAAATCATCCTCCAAACCCACTACCATCAACTGTAGCCTCCTTGAAAACCATACTCTATAAACTTCCTCTTTACACCATATCTCCCTTATCACCCCCAGTAAGGTATGAATGATTATGGCATACAATGGAGCCCATACTCCAAGGTTCTCAAATACATTTTCAAGCCCAACTAGGCCCTTCACCCTAGACTTATCTTCCCTTCCCAAAGGGTGAGTGAAGCCCTCACACCCATAACAAGACTCATGCACAAATCAAGGAACTCAAGAATAAAAATAAGAGGAAAATGAAAACCAAACTCCATGTTCATCACAACACAATAAAAAAAAAAAAGTGATACAATATGATATCACATACTTCTTCCTACAATGGCATTCTCCTTACCTACATACTCATGAATGCAATACCAAGATTCAATTTCAAAATGGAAACTAACTAACTACATGGTAAGAACACCAACCTTGAATCCATTTGAAAAATGGAAAAAATAGGTTGTAGAAGAGCTCCCTCCAAGCTTCCAAGCCCTAAGTGTCTCTAAAGTTAGAGAGTGGGTAGACAACCCACTAGCTTCATCCCCAATCCTCTAAAAAGGATCCCAAAACCCCCACTATCTAAAAATGGTCTTAACATGAGATGCTTTTTCTTACACCCTTGTCTCCTTCTAAAAATTTAGCCTTGACCAACTAATAGAGTGGAAGAAGTCATTTGACACTCCAATTTTCGAATTGCTTTGAAAATGACTTGTTTGGAGGGTTCCCAAGGTCATCTAGGTCTACTAAAGGTTAGCTTTAGACCCCCAACCCATACTATTATCATGTGGGCACTTATTTTTCACCATGGTAACCCCCTAGGACAACTTTTTAATCCTCAAAAGTTAATGGAAAGTTGGAATTCGAACTTTAATGGATAGGGACTTATGAAAACATTTTTTCAATGTGAGGTTAACTTGGGTACTATGTTGGGGTTATGTTTAGGTTAGGTTACTTTCCCAAAACCCTAAATGAAAGTCATTTCCATGTGGATGGAACAAGTGTTGAGTGACACAAACACAACATATAACATTTAAAATGACCTTTCCCCATGCATTCCACTATTACCCACATACCATTCACATTAAAAAATAAAACACATTACAAAGAGGTTTGAATTCTTTCATAGATCCAACCTTGGCCATGTCATGTTTCACTTGGGTTTGAGCCTTGGTCCCTCATTAAATCCCATGGCCAAATTCCTGCACATTAAACTCGAGCATCAATAGTCCAAGAAAATCATATAAGCAATATATAAACAAGTACAATAAATCACTTTCATATTTAACATTAGGCTTGCATATTTATCATTTCCAATTAACCTTCCCTTTTTAATCATTTCCCTATAAAACAATCAAAACATTAAAATACCAATCCCTACATATCATATTGATTCTTATGTAACATGGTTAGATTAACATTCTAAGCAACCTCAAAATCTATTTTCTATCACAGTGATGATATATTGAATTTATGACTATTAAGTTACAAGGCATGTGAGTTGGATTCATTTGCATATCTAAATCTATCCTTTGGCACTAATTTCCATTCGAACATTACAATTGACATTCAAGTATTTATAGAATTTTAGTTCCATCAAAGCAATTGAAATAATTTAGAACATGAAATGAAATCATTAAATATATCAATTAGGTTCTAATAAGTGTGAATCATCAAAATACTGATATTAAAATGACATAACCCTATAGTCTCAAAAGTATATCAAAAGATCAAAATAAAAGTACCATATTGTAATTATGTATTCTATACTATGGTGGCTTGGGTGAGGCCTCAGAAAGTTTAATTAAACTTAAATAATCACTAATAATAACATTCACTTTATAACTAAATAGATAATATTTATTTAATTTAGAAATTTAGAAATTATTATTATTATAATTTTAAATAAATAAATTGAAAATTATATTATATTTTTATAAAATAAAATTAAACATTCAATTAGTATTTTTGCATGTCTTTGATCATTCAAATCATGCAACCATATTATATTTGGTTTTCTATTTTTAGCATATTTGTTTTCATATGCAACTCTACTATACTTAGCTTTCTATTTTTAGCATATTTATTTTCATATGCATGTAACCATATTATACTTAGTTTCTATTTTTGTAGTATGTTTGTTTTCACATGCATATAACCATCCTATACTTAGTTTATATTTTTTAGCATGCATGCATAAGTTTGGCTACAACATGCTTTCCTCTCAATTAATCTTTTCTCCTTTTCCAAAAAATTTTGCAATTAAATTATTTTAGATATAAGAATAATATTTATCTATATTTAGAAAATTCATGATAATCACATAGTTCTAATAACAAATTTAAAGTTGAAACTCTAACTATTCAATTTATTATTTTCTTCCAATTTTTAATAATCAAAATTTCCATTTATATTAGAAAGGGGTTTATAAGAATATAGTCAAAATAAATTTCTACAGTTTTCCTATAAGTTTCTTTAGTCAAGTTTTCTTCATTAATTAGGTTTCATTTTTCAAAATCTACTACATAATTCTTTATTCAACAATCAATACAATAAATTAATAAGCAATATGAAAACTCACAAGAAGACCCAAAGTAGACCGATCTTTCAATAAAATTCTATAATGGGTTTTCAAACCGTACCTCAAAACCACAACTAAGATTTGAGACAATCTGTGAATGCATGCAAATTCAAACCCTTTGAAAATTTCAACAATTCTTTTGATCAAATTCTCAAATTTTTCTCCCAAAACTTGTGTAATTGCAAAATGAGCTATAGATCTATGATAAACAGTTCTCCGATAAATTAGGGCTCCGATGTGCAATCACGAGAGGGAACTCACTGATTAATTATTGTTTATAAATTTTTACCTTTTACCTTTTCATGCACAACTCTTTTAGATATTTAATTATAAAATATCTTAATTTAAATAATTAGCTTTTTCTCTTTAATTAACTTTCGAAGCATTTTAATAATATAGTTATTAATTTAATTAATAACATAATTTAGAGTATTATTAAAATAAAACTCCTAAATAATTATCATTAAATTAAATAAATATAACTATGCCACAATTAGAACTATAACTTTATCTTTAAATTTCATTATTTTATATTTTATTTTTCATCAATTTATAAATTACTGCAAGTACTAGTTAAAGCATAGTTTATTATTTAATTTAATAATAATAATCAAAGCTCATTTTTTAAATGTAACTCTAATTTAATTATTATTAAATAAATAATTATAATAAAATAATATTAAATCTATGATATTTTAATATTTTAATTATCTCTTTGTCTAACTTCTTAAATTAAACTTTTAAATTAAATCTTTTAAACAAAAGTACATATTTAATTAACTTATAACTAGCTTAGATATCTTATATGCATCTATCTAAAATATTCTGATAGTTATCAATCTTGAGGTGCCTTGAGATTGATGACTCTCGGCATATTTTAGATATATGTATATAAGATATCTAACCTAGTAGCATCTACAACATGCCATGTTAAATATTAATTTATAACATTTTTTTATTAAAATAAAAACTATCATATTTTACAAACAAATGTACAATAAGCATTACATAAAAATCTATACATATTGTTGTTGCTACTTCAAAAATCTATGTATTACATAAAAAATTCATGTTTCAAAACATTTGAGTCTTTCTTCCTCTACTTTCCTCTTGGCAAGTTGCTTGTCTATCTTCAATTTTTCATATCGATCATATGAAAACGATGGTGAGATTCTAATTCCATCCAAAGATTTAACACATGATATAGAAAAAATTGTTAATCCTACCCTTTCTCTTGGTCCTATATCAATTGGTGCCTTAGCAAGAGTTAGTCCTTGTGACTTCTAAATTTTTAGTGTTCAAGCCAATCATATTGGCAAATGACAAGTGCAACCCTTCTGTATTGGTGAAATTGGAATTAAATTTGGAGATGCATCTTTAAAAGGAATTCCAGAGTAGTTATCAAATTCAACCATAACATATGTACGTGGATCTAGTGGGGCACATGCTGGTTTGTATATGGTATTTCTAATATACCCTAAATCTCCATTCACAAGAACCACTTCTATCCACAAATTAGATGTCAATGTGACTCGTGCATCCTTTGAAATTAATTTTTCAACATCCAATTTATCATTCTGACCTCCTCCTAGATTAGAGCTATCGTCTTTGGTCACAATGCTATGGGTGACTGGTTGTCTTAATAAATGCAATTTTTTCTATGTACATTATCATTTTTTAAAAATAGATGGATATTATTATCAAACTCTTCTTTAATTGTTGGAGGTAATGAAGAATTTGTTCTTGATATTAGTAATTTCCAATCATTTATGGTTGGATGTGCATCTCTAATATTTGTGAATAATTGGCAAAACTTTTTTTGGTCTTCACATTCACCTTCTTGTCAAAACACCTTATCCAAAGAAACAACTATCTTAAACTATTCCCATAACAATTTTGCACGTACTTTACTATCATAAGGTGGTTTGTCACTTATAGGAGGTAGTTGTCCCAAATCCCCCACCCAAATGATTGATCCATGCATGAATAATAGAATCAAAATATTTTTGAACATTTTTTATTTCATCAACATTTGTCCAATTCAATTTGTCTATGTCAGGTGCTCCCTCTATCCATATGAATCAATGCACATGTTGTGATCCTCTATGTTTCCATTCATATCTTGACCAATAATATTTTACCTTCATTCCTTTACGTAGTATTTCCTTACAAAGCATTGTATATCGTAGGTGCATGTAATGTGCTACAATATGTGGGTACTCAATAATATTTTGTCATATCCATCTTTGTGCTTCTTGTGGATAATTGGATGTGTCCCTAGCATCAATGCATGTAAATTTGGCCAATACATGTCTAATGCACTCAAAGTAAAGAAAATTATTGGTGTTCCAATTTGAGGCAATAGGACAGTTAATTTAGCCTAACATTTTTCCCAATAAGACCTCGTACTCCTTAGTGGTGTACCAAAACACGTCAAATGATCAACTAAATGTGAGTGAGGGACATTTTCCATATGTTCTCTTAACTCATTGATTGTGATTGGCATATCTTGCAAGCTCTTTTTGACAAACACTAATGTAGAATTTGTGCATGATGTCACATAATCATATTCATCATATAATATCTAAAATGTGGGTGTTTTCCAAAATGATGATCTCTATAGCTCAATAAATGCTTAACAAATTCATGTAGATGAACTCTTCACAATCATGGTTCTATCCAATTACATCATTCGTCTATAAATAGTGTTGGAAAAGCCATATCAAGTAATCCTTTAGTAACATACTCATTCACTAGAGATGCTCCAATTCTTGGCCAATCAATTAGTGATCTAGGATTTTCATTAGGGTTATTTACCCATGCATGAATTAGTTCCATCTATCTTTGAGCATTTGGTGGTTTTGAGGCAATTGATGTAGTGTGATTAATAATGTTTCCCTCATCTGTCTCCAATATTAGACTGACAAATACATACTAATTTATATCTGAATCAAACTCCATATGAACAAAATTTAGTTGATCAAAAATATTTTCATCTAAACTACTTGTAAGCTGATTAAGTTCATTTTCATCAATTTGAAAATCTCTATAGAACTTATCATGTTCTATTTTATATTTAAGTGCTCTATATACCCTCTCTCTATTAACTATAAAATTATAACTCATTCTACCTTGATCCTTTTTTCAAACAATTATGATTGGAAAATCTTTTATTTGATGTGGTAAATTTTTAGCTATTTCTCTTACTTCTTGTGGAAAGCTCATTGTATGCCCTTTATATTTGTATTGACCTCCAGTTGCATGTGTTACTTGAAGTATTGGGTTGACACATGCTATCAATGTTTCCTCTATTTGTGTTAAATTTGCAAGTTCTAATAGTTGTGGACTAGGACCCATATTGTTTAAAGTTGAAAATAGATGCCCATTCCTCTCTTGTCAACATCAATTGCAAACAGGGCCCTTAGCTACCCATACAACCTTCATTGCATGATAAATCTCTTCACAAATGTAGCTCATTCTTGATGTAGAAAATTTATCTAGTGCACAACAAAATATCATTTGCAAACTTTTCAAACTAATCTCAATAGTTCTATTATCATTAACTACTTGTCACTCTCTTCTATTTTTGACATTCATTACATTTTGAACTCTATCATTTGGTGTTTGTAGCACATGATCTATAGTAACAGAATTTGCCTCTTCAAAACTAACCTCAAAATTCCTAAGAGATTGATTATATCTTTCAATTGATTCATGATTGCACACTTTTATTTGTTGTCTTTCTATCTCATTCAATTGTACAGAATATATAGCTCTTTGAACTTGTGAACAGTGTGTTATCATTCTATTTGAATGTTGTCTCATTTCTATTTCAATCTCTTCCATTGTCATATTTTATTTGTGTTTAACACTTCTTTCTCTATCATTTTGGTTTCAATCAATCCTTTCTTCCATTCTTTGTACATTAGTCATTTGTTCACATCATTGTCTCATATAGTTTCAAGCATATTCTCTCATTTGTCCTCTTTGTTGGTCTTCAGATGTAAATCTTCTTACTTCCTCTCTTTTTTCATTAGCCATTTGTTCATGTCATTATCTCATATAATTTTGAGCATATACTCTTTGATGCTCTCTTCGTTACTCTTCATTTTCAAAACTTGTCCTTGGATGACAAAGCATCCTACAAATTTAAATAAAAATTATTAAATCTATAAAATTGTTAGTAATTAGTAAAAACAATAGATATTTCTAATTTTATTCTGATTTTTTATGGCTACACTTTTGTTAATTCATAATTTTTTCAATAAAATTATTCATAATAAATAAATTAAGTTCAAAATATATTAATTTTTAAACCCATAGTGAGAGTTGAACCCATAACCCTTTAATTATTATTACTAAACCATTGTACTATTTGCTTGCTTTTGTTTTACTTATAATATTGTATTCTTAAATTTGATTGCTAATTTAAAAGACCTAATTTTTATAGTATATGCGTGGATAAAAGTAATTTAATAGACCTAATTTAATTAATGTGTGGATAATATATTACTGTTAGAGTTTAATTTGTCTTAGTGATAAATTTTTTTAACTCATGTTCTTTATATTGCAATAACTTATAAATTTTAATTAAATATATTTATTTACTAAGTGAATATAAATTTATAATTTGATTTCTATATTTATAATTGTAATATAATAGTATAATATGATTCTAACCAACACAAACTTGTTCTTCTCAAGAACTTTAAATACATCCATGTAATCTAGTTCTTACCCAATGAAATAAAACTAATGACTCCAAATTTGAGTAGCCCAATTAAATAAATTTTATAATATGTTTTTTTTTAAAAATTTTAGAACCAAATTTACTGATGTGATTATCTATTAAAACTTGTTAAAAAACCCTAGATGTAGTGATATTATATTTATGTTTAGATAAAAATCAAAATCAAATAAACACGACTTACCTTTGTTTTTCATTTTCTATATTTTTCTTTGCACCACTTTCACACTTTTATGTGAATTGTAAATTATTTTTAATCGATTCATATTTCTTTTTTTACTTTCATTTATATTAGGTTGAAATGTTATGACCATTTGAAACAATTTAAAATTTTAAAATTTTGGTTGTTAGGTTTTAATTTTATAAGTTAACAATTTTTTTTTAACACGGTCACTCTCTAGCCCATGTTGTCACTATAGGTTATGCCTCTTAGTGTAATTAATTAAATATGTTCATATTCTAAATTCTCTTTAATCAATTTTCTAAAGTTAGACTTCTAAATTAAGACTTTTAAATTAAAGCACATATTTAATTAATTTTTTAATTAATCAAATATTCTCATGCTTTGATATTTTCTTTTTAATCAAATAATATTTAATTATATGATTAACCCAAATATTATAATTAAATCATTTACCAAATAAATCAAAGCTCAAAATAAAATAGCATAGAAAAAGATAAACTCACGGGTTTTAAAAAGGGTGGAAAGTCAGTTATGAGTCCTCCTTGCAAGACAAGTATTTAAGCTATGGTTGGGATTGGACCTGAATATTATCTCTCCATTCTTACCATTGAGTTATTGTGATAGGGCACACTTATCCTAGCAATTCAAAGAAGTCGATGCCTAGTGCTAACATTCTGCATAGAAGACAAGCATGCACATATAGATAAAAATATATAAACTAAACAAGCAATAGCAAGGAGTGGTACATCATGTAGATCTTGACTACTAGGTGACTGTGACTCCCTCCCTTAACTGCATCAAACACAACAAATAAAAAAGATAAAATAGACACACACACCATACACATGCAAGTATGGAGTAAGTACTATAATAATTATAAGTTAAACACCAAATGCTTAGATAAAATAATGCATCATTACAAATATGAAGTAATCATCATTAAAGCATCATCGGTAGTAATCATAATCATCAATAAACATGTGAAATACAATCAACTAAGTAATTCTTTTTTGATATACATGTATTCCAATTCATGAAATAATTTCATAGTTATAAATCTAATAGCCTTGAAATTAACACATGCATGAAATAGGCATAAACATAGTTTAGTAAATATAATGGAAAAGTAAACTATGGGTGGGCACTACATATTCCTTAGTTTGATTTGTTCATGTAATCGCTGGAATCAATGGAGGACTTTAGCCCCATCTCAGCTACATCTTTGATGAGGCATGACTTATTTTAGTAGTAGATTTTCTTAAGATTTCCCATTTTTTAAATTTATACCATTCCATTAATTATATTTTGGGTGTGCAATTATATAAATAAAACTATAATTTCTGGCATATATAGCTTTATCTAGTGCCTCTATTGGCATAGGATGCATTATGATTTAAAAAGGATGTCTATCAAGGTGCACAAGTTAATAGAAAGTCCTTACAAAGACATAGAATATGGGTATAAAGGAGGTTATAAAAACATAGAATAAAAATATGAAGGGTTATAATATACATTTCTAAACATTTAGGATCTAGATTACCAAAACACTAGGATGAGTAGCAAATAGCATAAGAAGATGAACCATTGATTCTCTAAATTGAAAGAAGTAAAGATAAGTTTCGATATTAAAGAGAGAGTGAGGGAGAGCAAGATGAGGCTATTTTTTGGAAGAAATAATTTGACATAAAATGAAGTAAATTGAACAAGTTACATCTAAGACTCATCTTGATTTCTAACAATATTTTGGTATCCACACCTGAATGCATCTTGAACTTGTAATAGGGTCTATACTTAACATCATATATCTATGGCTTATTCATGATAACACTACTTCAAATAATAATTAAAAATACTACAAATCAAAAGCCATAAATATGTAAATACTTTAGAAATATTTAAGTTTTGGGATTACTTAGATTGCTTCAAAATCTTTATAGTCACCTTGACATGTTTGTGCTAGGCATATTAGATCATATTTTTATTTAGTATTGATAGGTTTTTGGAAGAAAAAAAATGCCTAGTTATATTATAGGATACCATGTAGCTTAAAAAGTTCTTCACAAAAGTAGTGGATGTTTAATTTTGGAATTTTGTGTTAGTTTCTATTTCATGGGATCTTCAAGGGAGGCATCTGAGGTGGTCAAAGGTGATTTCAAAGAAGATGAATGGAGATAGTGTTCTCAAATGCCAATCAATTTGGGATCTGTATGCTGTCACACTATAGCGTAATCAATCAAAGTTTAATGACTTTTAGTTTCCCTAGCATACTCCCAAATCAGCACAGAAAAAGCCTTACCTTGAATGGTGTTGAAAAGATCTTCATCATGCCACTAAACCCTCCTACGCACACTTTTTTGTGTGAATAAATGAAGGTTCACCTTTCCTTTATTTTTTTTATATTCCTGAAAATGTCAAAAAATTTACTACAAATTTAAGGATCATCAAAATTTTGATGATATTGGGATCATTTTTTTGAAAAAATGATTTTGACAAGCTAAATTGGCTTATCATCAAAAATTTATGTAAAAAATTTAACCCAAATGTACTAGTGCTAGTTTGGATCAAGGGGTTTAGCAATTACATGAGTATAGGATTAGGACCTATAATTTACATTTACTTTATATGGTTTAAATGTTAATGATTAGGGAACTTAATGTCAAGAATTTTTGGAGGACTATGATTTTTGTATTAAAGGGTTAGGACTTAGGATCTTACTTGGTTAAACTTGATTTTGTAAATTACACTCGAAATTAGGATCTTAGCTAGTTAAACCTGATTTTGTATTACATTCAAATTTAGGAATCAAGATTAAGATTTAGGGCTAAGAGATTTTAAGATTAGAGTTTACCAAGTTGGATTAGGATTTACCAATTAGGATAATAGGATTATGACATATAGTTCTATTTAGTTCATATCAAGAATTTAGAGTTATGATTTTTTTATTAAAGGGTTAGGACTTAGGTTTAGGATTTACAATATTTGATTACGTTTGAACATAAATTGATCAAGTATGGTCAAACATGTTTAAATAATTTTAGGATTTACTTATAAATTCAAGATTATGTCCTTGACATAGGTTATGATTTAGGATTTTGTATATTACTTGAATTTTTAGGGTCTTAGGGTTCACTTAGTTTAACTTTTCTAGGTCTAGTTAGGGACTATCATTTAGGATTATGCTTAAAATTTAATTTAGACATTTTATTATTCACCTTATTATGGTTAGGGCACACATGTTTGCATCATCTTTCTGATACCTACCTAAAATTAGAGTTCAGTATTACATCATAAGAGAACTCTAGGATTATAGATAGGAGTAGAGTTTGGATTTGAGACATTAGGATGTAGTTTTAGGATTGAGAGCTTTTAATATTAGAGATCTTACAAGTTTGGATTAGGATTATACCATATCTTGTATTTAGGAATATGATTTAACATTAAGGATTGGAGTTTAATATCAAGAAATTAAAGTTATGGTTATGTTTAGGGGACTAGATTAGATCATGGAACTAAATTAATATAGTTAGGGATAGGGTTCAAGTGTTGGGAAGTTAGGATTTAGGTTGACAGTTAGGATTCTAATTTTAAATTTAGGGTTAGGGATTATCAATGCATAGGATTTAGAATGCTAGAAATTTAAGGTTATGGTTGTAGGATTAAAGTCTAGTTTAAATATCATAGATAGTTAGCATTTATTAAAAAATAACATATCTTTAAATTTTAACGTGTGTGTGTGTGTGTGTGTGTGTGTGTGTGTGTGTGTGTGTGTGTGTGTGTGTGTGTGTGTGTGTGTGTGTGTGTGTGTGTGTGTGTGTGTCTTTATTTAAAATTAATATATTTAATACAAACACATGCTTACATAAAATAAATTATGGATAATGGTCTGCCTCACAATAGGTATGTGATAATCATGCCCAAAGCCTTACTTAGGAATAGTTTACTCAATCTAAAGATTAATTCTTCCACCATGAGGTGCATTTAATTTTTCAACCCAGGGATGTAAACTTGAAATGCTCAACATGGTATGTGCACTAGGTTCCTTAAGGATTCATTATGCTTATACTATAGGAAAGTAAAATTCAAAGAAAGACTCTATACTAGTGCTGCAAGAAAGCAACACTTAACTCTTTACTAAACTGAATGCCAAAAATATAACTATACACTAACTTACATTTCAACTCAGACCATCCACCATAACTACTCTTTCAAATGTTCTAGGAACACTCATAAAGTATGATACTACAAGAAGAAAATTACAATTTCTATGTGAAATAATGGAAATGCTAGAAGTAAATCTACACTATTCTAGTCTAATACACTTCCTAGGTGGGCCCCCTTGTTTGGCTTCTACTAATCTACTAATATAGAGTGTAAACCAAGAATTACTTCATTATATTCCAAAACTCATTACATAAGAACAATACATAAAAATATAAAAAAACTCACTATGAGAGTCAACAATGGTTTTCCATAAAATTTTCTCTAACAAGAAAACTATTGATCCAACCCCTATAAATAGAGAATTGAGACTTATTATAATATAAGAAAGAAAAAAACTAACTACAAATCTACTAGATAAGAAGAAGGAAATATAATAGCTTGCAATACAAGCAATAAATCCTGCATAACCAATTCAACATAATAGTAAATGTAGAGGGAATATGGAAACACTTCATCCCTACATTCCTAGAATAATAGATCCTTCTTTGTAGCACTCGCGTCTCCTAGTACCATTATGGTATTTTCACTGCAGTTGGGTCTTAACGCTCCTCCTTCAAATGCTATTTTCACATACCTCAATACCATTCACATACCTTAGGATCCTCTTTTCCACTTGCCAATGGGAATCCTTTGGTGTTTCCATAAATATGGGAATCAACTTACTACATGCATTATGTCTGGCTGAGTTGTAGTCAAATACATCAAACTTTCAACCATACTCTTGTATAGTGTTGGACTCACACTTTTTCTACAATCTTCCTTGCTCAACTTCAGGCCTACAACTATTGGTGTTGGGGTTGCCTTACTATTCTACATTTTGAATCTCTCCAAGATCTACCTTGCATACTTTTCTTGAGAGATGAAGATGCCATCATGCATTTTTTTTACTTCTATGCCCAGAAAATACTTCATGAGACCTAGGTTTGTCATTTGAAATTCATTTTTAATAGCTTTTTTGAACTCACCAATTAGGAAATTATCATTTCCAATGAAGATTAAATCATCTACATACAAGACAACAATCAACACATTACCATTTTCTGCCTTGATGTAAAATGTGGGCTCACCATTGCTTTTGGTAAAGCCATTGCACATCAGATATGAGTCAATCCTATTGTACCATGTTTATGGAGCTTGCTTGAGCCCATAAAGAGCTCTCTTCAATCTATACACTTTGTGTTCTTCACCTATAACTTCATAACTAGGTGGTTGCTCCACATACACTTCTTCCTTCAATACACCATTTAGGAAGGTTGACTTCACATCCATTTGATATATCTTCCATTTGTGTTGGGCATCAATTCATTTGATAGCACACATAGTTTTCATTCTTGCAACTAGGGCATATGTCTAATCATAATCTCTGCCATAGCGCTATTTGTACCCCTTGAACACTAAACATGCCTTATGCCTATCTATTTTTCCTTTAGCATTGCACTTGGTCTTATAAACCCATTTCACTCCAATTAACTCCCATGTCTCATTCCTTTCAATAGCATCTATTTCCTCATCCATGGCATTACACCATTTCTCCTCTTTCATAGCTTCCTCAAAATAAATTGGATTACTATGAGAAAATAATGCAAAATTTACACTCTCATCATAATCTTCTTCATACCTTTCATCTTGGTATATCTCCCTTAGAATCTTGGTCTTTCTTGGCAATAGGGAGGTGAGAGTGGGATCTAAATTATTAGTATTATTGCTACTACTATTTTGCATACTAGGTCATGGTTGTCATGATGTTCTTGGAGCTGATGCTTGACATGTTAAGGGTTGCTTACCTTTTTTCCTTTGTCTATAATCTATATTTACTACTCCATCTTCTTGCTGATCACCAATGTCATCTTATTCCCCTTCAATATTTGGCAGTTTAGTTGAAGTTCTTGAGCATTCATGTACTAAGCCATCCCATGACTAGTTTTTAAGAAACTCCACATCTCTTCAAATGATGATCTTCTTATCAATTGGATCATGTAGCCTATGGGCCTTTGATTCTGAGCCACACCTTGTGAAGATGCACTTCACACCTTTTTTATCTAGCTTTTTTCTTTGTTCCTTAGACACATGTGCATATTCTACACATCCGAACACTCTCAAGTGGTCAATTGTCCATCTGCCCCTTGACCAAGCCTCAAGAGGTATCTTGCCATGAACTAATTTTGTAGGAAACCTATTGATCAAATATACTATTGTTGCTATAGCTTCTCCCCAATATTCAATTGGGAGCCCTTTTGCTTTCATCATGCTTCTTTCCATTTCAACAATTGTCCTATTCTTCTTCCCAGCCACTCCATTTTGATGTAGAGTATAACTAGTTGTGAGCTCTTTTCTTATGCCATTTTTCTCACAAAAATTTACAAAAATATTGGAGGTATACTCCCCTCCTCTATCTAATCTAAGGACCTTAATATAGTGTCCAAATTCATTTTTAGCTAGGGCTTTGAATTCAACAAATTTATCAAATGCTTCAAATTTATTCTTCAAGAAATAAAGCCATGTCTTATGACTGAAATCATCTATGAATGTCATAAAATAAGTACTCCCCCCAATAGAAGTAGTTTTCATAGGGCCTACCAAATCAAAATGCACCAACTCTAATGATGGTCTAGCCCTTCTAGAATTTCCATAATTAAAGGGAAGCCTATGTTGCTTACCCAATATACAAGCCTCACACTTGTCATATGAATTTATAATGCTTGGCAAACCATCTACCATTTTTTCCTTGGACAATAAATTTAAATCAGCAAAGCCAAGATGTCCATACTTGAGATGCCAAAGTTTGGAGGGTTCTTCAATCATGCTCCTAAGAGTTGATTGCTGGTGTACTACTATACATGCATGCTTAGAAGGTGCAACATTCACTTGAGAAGAGAAACATGTCTCTAATCTCAACTGTAACATCCGGTTCTTTGTCATTTGGACTACTACAAGTAATCTATTAATCCCATCCTTCTCATGGATGACAAACTTGTCATTTTCCATTAGCAATTTATATCCATTTTGAATGAGTTTTCCAACACTCATCAAGTTGTGCTTCACACCAGGGGTAAAATACACATTTTTTATTTCCTTCTTCTGACCTTGCTTGGTGAAGACCATAATAGATCCTTTGCCCACTATGGGAATAGTTCCATTATTTCCCATTTTAATTTTAGACTTAAAAGTCTTATCTATGAAAGAAAATAAACTTTCATTACCACTCATATGGTTGCTACATTTGTTGTCTAGGTCCTATACCTCAGGGCTTCTTTCTTTACCAATATTACACATGATGAAGGCTGTGGGATTGTTTGCATAATTTTCCATGTTCACATCAGCCACATTAGCATTTTACTTTGACTAATCACCCTGTTTCTTCTAGCATTCACTTGCATAATGCCCATATTCATCATAGTAGTAGCATTTAACATTATTCTTGTTGGAGTTGTAATGCTTCTTACCTCTTCTAGAGTAAGAATCCATTTCTACCTCTCCCCCTACCTCTTGAATTCTCTTGAGCTTTGAAGGACTACTCTTGGGAAGTAGTAGCTGACATGTTTATCCAGTGCTCATGGGTTTGAAGAGTTCCCATCAGCTCATTCATTGTCAATGTGGTGAGGTCTTTAGCCTCCTCTATTGTCATGATAGGATTGTCATATTTTTGATGTAAGCTCCTCAATATTTTCTCTACAATTCTCTACTCATCATATTCTACTCCATTTGATTTAAGTTGGTTTATCAAAGTGGTGATTCATGAGAAAAAATCTGCAATAGGTCCATTTTCCCTCATCTAAAGGTTCTCAAACTCTCTTCTAATCATCTATAGCTTCACTACTCTGATCTTATTAGTTCCCTTGAAGTTTGTCTCAAGGATGTCTCATGCTTCCTTTGCATAATTTGTTGCTGAAATTTTGGGGAAGACTGTCTTTGTCATTACTACCTCAATCAAACTTAATGCCTTAGCATCCTTTCTCCTTGACTCTTTCAATTGAGTCTTTTGTGGATTTGTGAGAGCAACATACTGAGATGGGTCTATCACATCATTAAATCCATTAATCACAAACTCCCATAAATCATTTGCAACCATTATGGTTTTCATCTTCTTTTCCCATGTATCATAATTTTATCCATTGAAGGATGATGGCTACTACCATATCTTTCTTGCATCTCATACCATGTCAAATATCCCAGAAAAAATTCCCTAAGTCACTGTGGATGTAGGGCCTCAAAGCTCTAATACCATGTGAAAAATAAAAATAAATCACAAACTTAAAAAAATTTCTTGGCACATGAAGGTTTCGAGTGATAGTTTTTGCTCAACACATAAAGGAGCTGAGTGGCAGGAGGGTGTTGAGTGAGCTTGGCATAAGAAGAAGCTGAGTGAGCTTGGCACTCAAAGGGAAACTTGACAAAAATGGATGCCAAGTGAGCTCAACAACAAGAAATGTTGAGTGACCTCAATACCTTCTACAAAGTGGTGCTCAATAGAAGTGGATGCCAAGTGAGCTTGATGATAATTGTAGAGGGAAAACTAAAACAAAGGCAAGACTAAGTGACCAGACTTACAATATGAATGTTTCCACCATTAAAACCAAAGAGATGAAGTGTGAAGCTTTCAACAATGAACTTCTTAAATGCAATAAATAGAGGAAGAATAATGGATTTAAATATGCCTACTTTCTTGCTATTCAACTTTGATTAAAACTATTACAAAAATTTGGGAACATTTGGCTTCAATCAGAAAATCCTAAAATAACCCTAAAGACTTCAAACTATTAAAGCTTCAAACTTTAAACTTACAACTCTAATGACTACATACAATAGTGCTTGGAGCAACCACTGCTTCACAGGATGAATTCAACAAACAACAAACTTATAGAATGACCAAAGAAGAAACACATGCAACTACCAGCACAAAACAAACATCCTTCTATCTTCTAAATGACTAGATCTATTGATCAATTTCTTCCTTCTTCCTTCTCTGCTCTTCTTTTCTCTGATCTATTGAACTCTTCAACTTAAGGAATGAGACCAATTCATTCCTTTTGTCTCTTGCCAAAAATATTTCCCCCTCTTTTCCAAGTTTGAAAAATCTCACCTACCTACATTAAATTTTCTAACTATTTTGTAGGTCGTTAGGGTGGTAGGTGGGCATTTGGCTCTAGGGGAAAAAATCTATCAGCATTTGATATTTCCAAAATCTCAGTATAGCATAATATCAAGATATAAGATGATTCTTATATAACATCTATTCATGCAACATAAATACAAAATGAAGAAAACACATAGTCAATAGACTAACATGTCTAATTAGAAAGGAATATGAGATTATAATATACATCTGGTTAAAAAATAGTGAAGGAGGTACACATATACATCTTTTGAGGTAGCTTCTTCAAGTCATTACAAATAAAGTGAAATATTTAAATAGCAGCGACGAGCAATAAACCAGGTTTTAAAAGTGAAGGATCTAGGTCTTTAATATGTGTAACTTTAAGTTTTTCTCATTTTTCCATAAGCTCAAGTGAAATTTGATCCAAATAAAGTTGTCTTTAAAAAAACAAGGGCTACAAGATTTTGTGTGAAAAAATATTGCTTTTCTTTAGTTAGTTGGAAAATATGTAGAGGCATAAATGCTTTTATAGAAACTGAGAACATTATTTATAGATTTATTGGATAGAGAAATCCAAGATGTATAGTTGATAAGGAACAATGTAGATGCAATTGGACTTTATGTACACTATAAATGTGAGGCAAAAGTATAAAGAATTCAATAAATCAAGTTTTAAACAATAAAATATAAAGAAACAAATACTTCAATTTTGGAAAATTGGTCATTGCAAGCTTCAACAGTCCAAGATGTTTAATGATTTATGACATGGGTACTATCAATAGTATCAAATGTCATTTCCCCTTCATGAACTTGTGTGAATTCAAGATCACAACAATAAAGTGAAAGTAATCTATAATTGAGTAGAATTCATAGATCTTTTCTCATTTGGAGAGGATGCTAGCATTGTGCTAGGAATTACAAATTCTTATGTAGAGAAAGGAGGGTAGATCTATGACACTAAAATTGGCAAGGTTCCATATGGATCCTTTGATGTTTGAAATGCCCAAATATATAGTGGTTGTTTCCTTTACATTGAATCTATTCTAAGGGAGAAACATTGATCAAGAATGTCCCCAAATTTCACACAAAATAGACTTTTCAAAAATTTCTTGTCTTCCAAATTCCTTATGGCTATACAAAGTAATTGCTAATGTTGGTACTACCTTTAAGTTTGCAACTAGCTTTTGTCATTAGATTTTTCAGAGTGAAAGTATACACACTGTATATCCAATACTTATTGTTCCTTAAAATATAAATTTGTAGTCTAAAGTATTACTCTACATTAATAATGTGATTCTTCAAGAAAGTACTTTCTTAAAATGTATTTATCAAGTATTGTATACTAGAGAAGCTATTTTAATAGGGATGATGCTTACTTTATCCCTTCAATAAAAATCAATGGAAAAATGGTGGATCTCATTGGGATAGTGAGCCACATTAATCAGTCAACATACATGTCAAATTACCATTGTAGTTTTCTCATGGAAACAATAATTTTAATGTAATAGGTTCCTCCAGCGTTGGGTTGTTGTTATTGCCTCTATCTTGACACCCTCTAGACATGTTAGAGTGTTTCTAAATATAATGGTCACAAATCAATATTGTTCAACCATTTTTATAGAAAAGGTTTATTTTAGTACCAAAGGGTGTATGACTACCCCAACAAACTTCCAAACTTCTACTGAAACCTCAGAAACTAAATTGAATGATGAGGTAGTTCATCATGAAGAATACCTAATGCATTATAAAGAACATCTATCAAGCATACTGTAATTTTCAAAGTTATGGCAAAAATTTGTGCACGTTACATACATGGGCTTTTCAATTTTGGAAAAAGCTCATTTAAGATGAAATCTCAAAAAATATACAACTTAATGTATGGGCCTTTTAGTTTTGGAAAAAGGACATGAAAGATGAAAATTGTATTTATTCATGAGCTTGGTGTTCATTTATGATTAAGTTTGCCAAACCAATGACCAATTACTTCTATAAGTTGGTCTATGAGATTTTGAGGATAATTTCCTATGATTATGTTTGCCAAATCAATCACCATCAAAGTACAAAAGGGTCAATCACTAATATAAAGTTTTTTTATCATGGAAATATGCAAAGGTGTGCTCAGGTATGATCATATTTTAATTACTATAAAATATTATGCTATCCTACTTTGATTATATCAAATGTAGAGTTATCTTATATAGTTGTTTATGGTATAGAATTAGAATGTGTGTGTGTGTGTGTGCATTCATTATCAGATTAATGATATTTATATTTCTTGATTCACAAATGATGATAATGTTGGGCATGATTGGAAGAAAAATTATTTCTTGTGCATAAAATCAAATTTTGAAGGGTCTATGACAAATAAATTTGGAATTATAAAGAAATGCCTCACAAGGGGGACATTATTCAAAAAATTTGTGCTTCAATTCAAGATGGATAGGGAGTGTGCACAAGGTGAGGAGTAAATTGATTGCATTGAGTCATATGAATCTCAATATGGATTTTATGATCTAAGGGAGCTCCAAGCGGAGTGTGTCCAAACTTGAGTAGCAGTAAACCTTCCATTCATAATGAAGCTAACAATGTACATAGTGGTTAGGGAGTGTACATATGGAGAGGAGTAAATCAGTCACGTTGGGGTGAGAGAATCCTAATATGAATTAAAGATCTAAGGGAGCCCCAAGATGAGCATGTCCAACCTTGAGAAGAAGTAAATCTATCATCCATGTTAAAATTAAGCATGTTCTTAGTGGGTAGGGAGTGTGCATAGGGGGAGGAGTAAATCAGTCATGTTGGGACAAGAGAATCTTAATTTGGATTAAAAATCTGAGGTAGCCCTAAGCCGAGCATGTCCAACCTCAAACAATAGTAAAATTACCATTTTCTATGGAATTATAAAACCTATTATAGTACTAGCTTTACAAAAGTTGTTAAAAATATGTATCTTCAAGAACTTTTTATTTTGAGACAAGGAAAATGAGCATGACATTCATGATCAAAGTAGTAAAAAATTTCCTTACCTTTTCTTATTTCAATTTGTAAGAAATATTTGAACATGTATACTATGTCTACATCTTGTCTTCATGCATCAATGTGTTTTCTTCATGTCACTAAAATAAGATTTAATATTAAATAATTATTAAAACATAGTAATCTAAGAAATAAATATTGATACCCCCACTTTAATAGTATTAAATAATAAGTAATTATTAAAATAATATAAAAGAATAAAATTTAATTACATTATTAGTGAATAATAATAACTATAGTTATCTTGATGTAATAAATAAATAAATAAGTATATTCATATATCATATAATAATCATATACTATAATATTAATGTATTAAACATAACTAATAACAATAAATTAATAAAATTTAATAGATTATTAAATTAATTATATGATAATTATAACATTATTATTAAAATAAGTTTCAAAAGACACGACCATTGGGAATATCATCTATTTAACAAGGGAGAAGTAGGGAGAGAGAGGGGTATCCAATTTTTTTTTTTATGTCTTCTCAAAAATTAAGGATCAGATTTGGGATCATTACATACAGATTTTAAGATCTTTAATGAATAAATAGAAATGTTATTGGGAATTAGTAACCTTCCTTGCCCCCTATGAAACATGGACAAGTGTCATTACTTTTCATACTTGGCATGAGGTACAAAAACTAGTGTAATGCCACAATAATATATTTAATGCAATAATAGATATAACCAATCAGAAACTATGCACTATAAATGAATAAAATTTGAAAATCTTATACTTGCCAATTTGATTATTGAACATGCTAGTTAAAGGTGGTGAGAGTCAAAGGTTAGCAATGACAACATATGTTAGTGAAATTTCAGTGTTATTGAAAGCATTGTAAAATGATGATGTAGAAGATGGGTGGATGGTAGAAAAAGAAATCAGATGAGTTGAAAATGAAGAATTTAGAAAGTGAATAGATAATTTGAACTTCATGTATGCATAAAGTTTTTATTATGGGCATGCTCAAAGGAATTCTTAGTGAAGAGCTATACGAAGAACTTTGGCACCTTTTGTTGCCAAAAGTGTTACCTATTGTGGTTTTGAAATCAGCAGTTCAAATTTCTACATGAAGTTTTCTTTCATTTGGGGCTATTTATACAACTTGAGCTGATGTTCATTTACTAATAACTTGAAGTGTACTAGATCAATTGTGGTTAACTTAAAAAAAAATTATTTTCAAATACATGATGTATTTCATAGGGATCTAGCCATCATGTCTATACCTTGCTTAGTATATCTTTAAATTTGGAATCATAAAGAAATGCCTACTCACCAATTTGAAATTGCTTACTCTTGATGTGGGAGTCATGTCATTATTTCCTTTGCTTCTATATGATTTTTGTGCATTCAAGAGTAGACTTGTGCATTTCATCCAAAGAATTAAGATGCAATAAGTGCTCTCTCTATGTTGCATGGAGATCAATGTTTAACTCCAGTGTTGTTCTTAAAATTTTGTGTTCAAACTCAATGGGTAGCATCATAACTTTTCCATACAATAGTTCAAATGGTGTGAATCCTATTGTGGTCTTCCATGTTGTTTATTATGCCTAGACAACTATTGGTAGTCTACTACTCCAATCTCTATAGTGCAAATGAATTGCCTTTGTCAAGCTAGTTTCTATCTCCTAATTTGTAACCTCTACTTGTCCATTAGATTGAGGGTGATAGGGACTTGATTTCTAGTGTCTAATATTATATTTCTTCATGAGTTCTATGATCAGATTAGAAGTGAGCACCTTGGTTAGGAACAAGATCTTTGGGTATGCCATACTAAGCAAAAATTTATCCATACAAGAATTTGGCAACTTTATGGTCATGAGCATGCTTCATGGCTTTGAATTTGACCCATTTTGTCAAGTAGTCAGTATGTAAAAGGATATATGATTTCCCATTAGATGAAGGATCCATTGGACCAATGAAGTCCATGCCCCACTTTTCAAATGGTGTTAACAACATTTGTGGATTGAGAGGCATTTCATCTATTTGTGTTGGTTAGCCCATCCTCTAACATTTATCACACTTTTTTATATAATTGGCTGCATCTTTATGAAGTGTAGGCCAACTTTAACTAGTTGCTAAAATCTTCAACGCTATTCTTTTTTCTACAAAGTGCCCTCCACATCATTTATCATGACATGCATTTAGAATGTCATATGTCTCATCTTCTCTCACATGTCTCCTCACAACTTGATTAGGTCTAGTGTAAAATAGTATGTTATCAATCCAAGCGAAATGAAGTTTTTCTCTACAAGTAGCCTCTTATCCTTGTAGGAGAAATGTGTTGGCATTTTATTAGCTACAATGTAGTTAGATATGTATACATATCATGGGGTTTTGACAGCAATATGAAATAAATGATCTTCTAGGAATGTAGCATCTACCAAAGTAGTATCATCTTCATCATGGTGGATTCTAGATAGATAATAAGCTATCACATTCACTTTCCCAGGTTTTTCAATGATTGTAATATCAAATTCCTACAAAAGAAGTAGCCATCTTGCTAACCTACATGTAATGGTAGGTTTGTTCATGAGATACTTAATTGTTGCATGGTTAGTACAAACAAATATGGGATAACCAATTATATTATGTCAAAATTTGTTTAGAGCACAAACTACTACTAATATTTCTTTTTTATTCACTATATAGTTCAACTCTAGTCCATGAAGGCTCTTACTAATATAGTAGATTATATTTTCAATATGTTGAGATTTTTTTCCTAGGATTGCACCTATGGCATAGTCAGAAGAATTTGTATGTATTGGAAAGGGAAATTTCCAATCAAGACCCCTAAGTATAAGTGGAGTTGTCAATAGTGACTCGATCTCATAGAAGGAGTCATCACATTCCTTTGTCTAGGAAAATTAAACCTCCTTGGTAAGCAAAGTATAAAGAGGACTAGCTATCTAAATAATTTTTTTGATAAACCTCCTATAATAGCCAACATTTCCTAGGAAAGATCTAATTTATTTTTGATTTGTGGGAGTAGGGAGTGTGAGAATTACCTCTACTTTGTAGGGTCTACCTAGATTCCAGCTTTAGGGATAAAATATCCTAATATAATGCCTTCTTGCATCATCAAAAAGAATTTCACACTATTGAGAGATAGGTTATCATATTCACATTGGATGAGTACTTTCTCCAAGTTCTTTAAAGCTTCATCAAATGTGACACCAAATGTAGTGAAGTCATCCATGTATATCTCCATGTAATCATGTGATATGTTAGAAAAGATGCTAATTATAGCTCTTTGAGAAGTAGCAACTATATTTCATAGGCCAAATGGTAATACAAAATAGGCATAGGTACCCAAAGGACATGTAAATGTGGTCTTCTCTTGATCTTCTGGAGTAATACTTATTTGATTCTATCCACTGTATCTATCTAGAAATGAGAAGTATTTCTTTCCAGCCAATGTGTTTAAAACCTTATCAATAAAGGGAAAATGAAAGTGATCCTTCTTTGTGGCATTATTTTATTCTCTATAGTCTACACATATTTTCCACTTTCCTCCTTTCTTGGGAATAATAACTAATAGTGATATCCATTTTCTATCAGACATTGGATAGATGAATCCAACATCCAATAACTTATGTAACTCAATTTTAACTAGTTTGCATAATGCTAGATTTATTATCCTCTAAGGCTAGCAAAGTGGCAAGTTTCCATCATTGATGTAAATCCTATGAGTGTAGTTAGGGCTCAATTCTTGATATCCTTATAATCCAAAGAAAATGCTTTTTCATACATATTGAGGAGCTTGGTTAACAATTCCAATTGTGATAGGCACAACTTTTTGTTTTCATGGAGATTATGATTGCATAAGGACTGCTCCTAAACCATCTAAAGATGCATCGGTGCACACCACAAAATCTGCAACAGGATCTGGTACTGGAAGAATTGGTGCACTTGTGAGGGCTCTCTTGAGCTCTTCAAAGGCTCTACCACACTTCTTTGTCCACTCGTACTTCTTCCCCTTTCTCTGAAGAGAAGTGATGGGGTGTGCCAATCTAGAGAATCCTGAAATGAAGCGTCGGTAATAACCTGCTAGCCCCATAAAGCTCCTCACTTCAGTAACACTGGTGGGTGCTGGCCAATCCATAATAGCCCTGATCTTTAATGGGTCTACTAAGACACCATCACCTGATATGACATGACCCAAACAATGTATCTCGGGTCTGAAGAATGCACACTTTGACAAGCTGCCAAACAACTAATTCTCTCTCAGCCTCTGCAATACCTGTCTCAGGTGCTCTCCATGCTCTCTCTCATCATGAGAATAAATCAGAATGTCATCAAGAAACACAACCACAAACTTATCCAAAAGGGTATGAAATACTCCATTCATGAGGCTCATGAATACAACTGGAGCATTCGTAAGGCCGATAGGTACCACGGTGAACTCTTAGTGGCCATACCTAGTACGAAAAGCTGTCTTGGGGATATCACTATCCACAATCCTCAACTGATGGTAACCCAACTTTAGGTCAATCTTTGAAAATACACGGGCACCCTGTAACTAGTCAAAGAGATCATCGATTCTGGGAAGAGGGTATCGGTTCTTGATGGTTACTTTGTTCAATTGCCAATAATCAATACACAACCTAAGTGATCCATCCTTCTTCTTGACGAAGATCACCAGTGCACCCCAAGGTGACACACTAGGTCAAATATGCCCCTTCTCAAAGAGTTCCTCCAACTGAGCCTTTAGCTCACTAAGCTCATGAGTAGTCATCCTATATGGTGCTCTCAAAACTGGCTCAGCTCCTGGTACTAGGTCTATATGAAAATCCACTGCTCGAGGTGGAGGCATACCAGGAAGCTCCGAAGGAAACACATCTGCAAACTCCTGAAGGATTGGAAAATCATCAAGGGATGGCTCCCTTTCTGAACCTTAATCTCGGTCACTAATAGTGATAGCAAACAACTGATAACCCTTTTGCATGCACCGTCTAAGCTACATAGCAGAAATCATACGAAGGGACACTGGCCTCTTCACTCTGAAGATCTCCCTAGAGATACCATCATCATCCACACATTCCACCCTCTTTTGTTGACAATCCACCTTGGCGCTGTGGGCACAAAGCCAATCCATGCCAAGGACAACATCATAAGAACCTAGAGGGGTAATGTGTAGGTCAGTCTTAGTGGACATGTCTCCCATTTGCATCTGACAACTCCACACCAAGGAACTAACTGACACTCTGGCTCCTGAGGCTAACTCTACCTTCCAACTAACGTCTTGTCTAACTGCCACTAGCCCGCAACGCTCCACCACAAATGGAGATATAAAAGAGTCAGTAGCCCCAGAATCAAATAAAACTATAACCATATGGCCCTGTATAATACCTGTAGCCTCGATAACTATGGCCTGATGCTCAGCCTGGTGGTTGTTAACCGCTGCAAAAACACTATGGGATCTACCCTTGTCACCAACTGTCGGCTCTGAAAAAACCCTGCTCTGACCACTGGATGCCTGTCCCTGCGAACACTCTCTAGCTATATGACCCATGCCACCACAAGTGTAGCATGGTCCATGAGAATAAGATCATGCACCCTGTGACCCAGACTACTGTGGGCCCCCTGATCTGCTAGATCCGTTGAATCCTCCCCTAGAAGACTACTGAGTCTTCACTGACTGAGACTATGGAGCTTGTACTTTCTACTCCTGCCTAGGACCCTGTGACTGCCACTGCTTGGGCTTAGAGCCCTGATAACCATGAGAAGGTTTTTGCTATTGCTGCTAGGGTTTTGGCTACTGAGACTGTTGGCCCCTAGAGGACCCTGTTGCATAGTTCTGATTCCCTTTCCAAGGGGGTCTCTGCTAGGAGAAGTTTTGGTTCTGAGACCGATCCCGTGACTCCTGCCTACCTCGAGTATCCTCAGCAACTAGTGCTATCACCACTGCTTGTCTGAAGGTGGTAGGGAAGGCCATCCTAACTGGGCCCTGAAGAGAGAAATTCAGACCCATGATAAAGCGATGCACCCGTAGTTTCTCATCCTTCATGTATTCCACATAGGGAAGGAGCTCGAGAAACCTACTCTCGTACTGAGCCACTGTAAGGCCTCTCTGGTAAAGAGAATGGAACTCCTCTATCTGTTTCTGTCAAAAATCCTCTGACAAGAGTGTCTCGCAAAATCTTTCTAGGAAAGATTCCCATGTGAGGGTGTCCATCCTCACTCCACCAATAATCTCCTCCTGATGCCACCAGTTGGAGGCATCCCCTCTCAACTGATGAACTGCTAGGCATGCTTTTAGATTACTCCCATAAGGGCATAACTAAAAGCACTATTGTAAGCTCTACAACCATGCCTCTACTACTGAACCCTCAGTGGTACTGATGAACAGTGGTGGTCCGAGTCGAATCAATTCCCCGATGTCATCTCCTACATGTCTAGGAGGTCTGTCAAAAGGGGGTCCTCTCTGGTGTATGGAATCTTCCTCGTGTTCACCCTGACCCTCTAACTGTCTCAGTGGGGGACTCCTAGTCCTCTCTCTGACTCTAGGCCCGCCTCCTCCAGGTCCCTCTACTTCCACTATTGGAATCTGCTGAACTGGCTGAACTATAGGTACCACTCTCTGCTGAACTACACCGATCAAGGTCTAAAGTGCATCTATAATGTCCTGGTTCGGGTTTGGTGGTGGTGGAGATGGAGGTGGTGGTGGTGGTGGTGGAGGTGGTGGTGGTCCATCCTCTTGTCCCACTCTACCACCCATAGTCTTACGACCTCTGCCTCGCCGGTTACAAGTAACAGGCGACATCTACACAAATAAAAGTTTGAGTTAAGTTTAGGAAGCACCATGGTTTAAGGTTCCTAGTGTTGAAACCTAGGCTCTGATACCAAAATGTCATGCCCAAAACTCGAAGGCAAAAACACACACACACTAATAATTTTTTTTTTTTGAATAATAAATAATAATTAAGCATGCTCTAAGTTGAAATGATAGATAAAATTTTTAGTATAGGTTCTCTACATTAACCTTCAACAATGAGAAACCATTAAAACAAATCTGAAAAATTAAACTATCTAAATCTAATATCTATACTTAAATAATTCAAAACTTTATAAGATAGTAAAACAATTAAATTAATTTAAAACTAAACTAACTCCAATTGAATACTATCTTAATTTTCTTATTTAATCAATCATACATTTAATTATAACTAATAGTCATCAAAACTCACTTTACATAATTATGATAATACTTTAAACAATCAATATTAACATTTCTCGCCAACTTCTAATCTAATCTTTTGATATTAAATCAATAAAAGAACGTACTAAATAAATTAATATTTATCGACTAATCACTTGCCAGACTTAAATGATACATCTACCAACTATTTTATCATTATCTAATTTATACCAAGATTGTGTGTATGAATTTTAATTTAGAACATATTAAGACACTAATATCAATAATCAATTTAAATGTTATAATTGTGAATCTTAACTTGTCATATATTAAATTAACTAACTAGTAATTAACTTTAACTTAAAACTAACTAACTAAATCTAAAATTGAAGAATTGAAAAAAACAAACTAACTAAATTTAATACTTAATAAAAGTAACCCATCTAAACAATTTTTTTTAATGAAACTTTTCTTCATAAAATAAATGTAAAAATTCGAATAATTTAATAAAACATTTTCTAACTAATAATACTAATTTAAATATCAACTAAATCTATGAAACTTAACTACATATTACATTATAAATCTACAAATTATACTAATAACTAAAAATACATTTCCAACTAAACTATTAACTAACTTATAACATAGATGCATTAAACTAATTTTTAAAATAAACTAATCCTTTTAGCAATACTATACTAACAAAATAATAACATTTAGAACTAACTAATTAAAATTTTTAACAAACAAAAACAAAACCTAACAAACTAATACTAAAATAAAAACTATCCTAATCATCTAACCTATGATCTTTATAAAATTAAACTAACAACATAACATATACTAAACTTAATTCTAATACCAACACATTACTAATATGAATACAACCTATACTAACTACCTACTAACTCCCTACCACTAACTCCTAACTCTATACTAACTCTATGCTAACAATCCTACTCTAACCTCCCACACTCAACTCCCCCTACACAACATACCTTACTCCCCCCGCCAACATGTCACATCGACCCATCCAAGCCCATGCGCTTTCCAAGTGCCGACCCCTTCAAAGGATATGGGCGACCAAATGAAAGGAGGGCAGAAAGCACAAAAAGAAACTAGACCCACACGCAACTGCCCATGTCACATCAACTCCCAACCTACAAGCAAAAGCTATGAAAGGACAGGTCGATCCAAAGAAGATGTGCCTGACACAACAAACGGGTGAGGGTGATGCCCAGGACAAAGGTCACACATGAAAATGCAATCAAACACAAAGCAAGAACATTCAGTGCATTCTCCAAAGAGTGAATCGACCCTTGCACAAAGTCAAGAGGTGATGTACAGGTGACGTCACCCTAGACTGACGTTATTTAATCATGCACAAGGCTAAACATATCCTTCCTAAGAGCTGGCATCAAGAAGATGCAAGGAATAAATGCAAAATGTTAATATGGTAGGAAAAGAAGACGTTAGTAGCCTGGCTATGAAGATTTTTATAAAGTATTTTTTTTTTTTAAAAATTTCATGGAGGGTCTATTATTTTATTGGATTGTAATAGCATCAACTAAATTTGGTGTTTGCCATACAATTTCCAGAATGATAATGTGCTACTACAAGGCTTTTTACATGCAGTTTGAAACTTTCTTGATTGGTTTGAGTCTTACTATGGAGTCTTAAAGGGTTGATGTTATAGTAATTAATGATATTAACAAATCATCTAATTTTATAACATACTTAACAAAACAACTATGGACTAAATCATATCAAACCCAAAGGAGATACCCTACATTTATAATTTGAATCCTGCATAATTGAACATCCTCGTTTCATCTTGTCTTTGATATACATTCATACAACGAAATAAATATGAAAACTCCAAGAGAAGCAAAAATTACTCAATCACTTATTTAATTAACAACCCGATTCAAGGGCTCAGCCGAGAAAGAACCAGGAAGAAAACCCGGCTTCATTACCATTTACAATAGGATCTCAATGCCAAATTTCTACAATTAAATCAAATTTTTCCACATGATCAAAACCAAGGAATTTGTAATGTTTTCTGAATCTCTTTTCAAGAACCATGGAGGAAACCAATAACTGATCGGGTGACAACCAAGCAGAACCAAAAGAAATCAAACATGCATAGTCATACATGGTTTACACAATAGGATTCACAATGAATCAAGACTAGGGAAAGGTGGATTCTTCCAATAGAAGAAGTCAAGCACAACACCAATTCAGATGCCCAATCGGGGCTAATATCCAAGAACTTCCATTTTTCCATTTAAACATGCCATACTCATACCAGGTTTGTGCTGACAGGTAGGGCCCCATAACACCCTACCCTTTATCCCTCTTCTCATCCTGAGAAGAGACTCTACACTGGTTGGAGTCCAACTAAACAGACCTTTCCCAAAATTGGTCACTTCTGCCCTCTCCAAGGGTGAGTAATACCAAAACACCCATGCAAGGAAAATTCATAATTTCAACATAAACAAGAAAGGAAAAACAACCAAAATAACATGGTTATCAAAACTTCCCAACGTACCCACATCCATATAAACAGTGAAACAACAACAAGGTAACATGAACATGAAACAAAACATAAAAAATGAATAGGGGAGATGAGAATTTCCTACCTTCACAAAGAGGTAATGGCAATGAACAAGTTTGAGTAGAGTATCCCTTTCCTTTCTTCAACCTTCAAGCATTCCTCTCTAAATGTAGAGATTGGGTAACAACCCCTACTAGTCCAAGGAAGGCCTCTAAATAAGCCTCCAACTCAACCACCAAAAGGGAGCAATAACTAACCCCACCCACTAGCAATTCTAGAAAATCCTAACTCAACCTACACTATGGTTAAACCCCAAGTGGAGATGAGGTGAGGTAACTCAAGATACCCATGATCAATTTTCGCACAAAGGCAAAAAGGGACTTTTTGAGTGCCCTCAAAAGTCAAAGCTAGGGGCTTAGGGGTTGTCAAAGACCCCTAACCCATACCCATACCCTATGGTTAGAAAAAAAACAACTTTTAAAGCCTTAAGAAGAGGTTTAGAGTCAAATAAAATCTAGGAATAATAATAGGTCCAACTTACTATCCTAACTTAAACCAACTTGTTCCAAAGGTTAAACAATTAACCCTAAATAGCCACTGAAGCAGATAACCATTTTATGAGTGTCAAGTGACATGGGAAGAACATAGTTACGAACATTTAACATTCACTGAGCAAGGAAAATGCATACATACATGTCACACAAAAAAAAGTGAATTACGAACAACAAGGTTTTCAAATTTAGCACATGGAGATCAGTTCTGTTCCTCTGTAGGGTTTCTTGGCTAAATATCTGCACACTCATTGCACACATCAGTAGTCCCGTAAAATCATATGTACATAAATGTATATGTATTCAAAAATTCACATAAATTAAAACATACATCAATAAGGGTTTCTTTATCCTACTTAATTCATAACCATTTAAAATATCTTAAATCAAAGCCTCGATCCTACCTTTACTGATTTCATCAACATACATACACATGAAACATTATATGACAATAATCAAATATATCTAAAAATAACATCACACAACATGAAATAATAAAATATTCTCTAATCATTAGATAATGTCTCGACATCTCGATTCGTGAATAACAAAATAAGGGTAATGTATCACTATGCTACGATGGGTCGGGGTGAGGGCTCACATCCTCCCCCACTAGGCATGAACTTCCTCCTGGAGTTCATCAAAAAGGTACGGGTACTAAGATCGTAGCTGTGCTGCATCCTCCCATGAATCTGTGACCTCATCGTAACAATCCCATTAGACCCTAACCTGGTCCAGCTCTCGGCCTCGAAGTGCTAGGGTCCGTCGGGAAATAATGCGGATAGGCTCCAGTGCTAGCCATCCGTCTAACTCCACCTGTAAAGCATCCCAATCTATAATATGAGACTCATCATAAATGTATCCTCTAAGTACTGAAATATGAAATACATCATGGATGCGTGACAGGCTAGGTGGCAAAGCTAAACGGTATGCAACAGGTCCTATCCTCTCAAGGATCTTGAATGGCCCAACAAATCGAGGTGCCAACTTAGAGCCCTTTCCGAATCAAATCGGACTCTTGTGTGGTCGTACCCTCAAGAACACTCTATCACCAACCTGATACTCTCGATCTGTCCCCCTCGCATCTGCATACTTCTTCTGCCTATCCTGTCCCTCTCTCAGGCACTGTCTAATCAAGGTCACCTGCTACACCATCTCCTTCACTAACTGGGGCCCAATAAATACTCAATCCTCGATCATATCCCAACTCAAGGGTGTCTTGCACGGTCTCCCATACAAAGCCTCATAGGGTGGCATACCTATGGAAGAATGATGCCCATTTTTGTAGGCAAACTCGACAAGATGTAGGTATTCCTCCCATTTGACCTAATGATCCATCACGTACATACGTAGCATGTCCTCCAAAACCTGATTCACTCGCTCAGTCTGGCCATCGGTCTGAGGATGGTATGTTGTACTAAAAATGAGCCTAGTGCCCAAAGCTGACTGCAAATCTCTCCAAAATGAAGAAGTGAACAAAGAGTCTCTGTCAGATATGATCTTATGGGGAACACCATGAAGTCTAACAATGCCCCGCAAGAACACCTGAGCTATGTCTCATGCTATAAATGTAGTATGCATGGGTGAGAAATGGGCAACCTTGGTCAATGTGTTGACTATCACCAAAATGGCATCATGGTGACGAGATGACATAGGAAGACCAACAATAAAATCCATAGATATAGTGTCCCATTTCCACACTGCAATCTCATGTGGTTGGAGAAGCCTGCCAGGATGACGGTGCTCCGCCTTCACCCTCTGGCACTCGAGGCATCTCGCAACTATGCTAGCAATCTGCACTCTTATGCCTGGCCAATGATACAACTACCTCAAATCTGCATGTAACTTCTTAACACCAGGGTGCGCTGCATAAGGTGCTCTGTGAGCCTCAAGTACAATGAGCTCGCGCAAACTCCCAATGGAAGGTACATACATACGCCCCCTATGCCGCAAAAACCCATCAGACTCCAAAGAATACTCTGCAAACTTCCCTTCCAAGGGTCTCTGAGAATGTACCAACTGATTTACTTCTGCATAAAGCTAATCAGCTGGTAAGTGTTGCAAGATCTGCTCTCTCAAGTCAGTGCAAGTAGTCACAGATGAAAGTTCATGGCGCCTTCTACTTAAGGCATCTGCAACCACATTCTCCTTTCCCTTTATGTAATGAACATCAAAATCATACTCACATAGGAACTTCATCCACCTTCTTTTCCTAGCATTAAGGTTCAGCTGAGAAAATATGTACTGCAAGCTCTGGTGATCAGAATGAAGCTCGAACCTATGACCCAAAAGGAAATGTCGCCATCTCACCAAGGAATGAGCCACTGCCGCTAGTTCTAGGTCATGAGTAGGATAATTGAGTTCATGAGTCTTCAACTTCCTAGACTCAAAGGAAATAGGTCATCCTTCCTATAGAAGGACTGCTCCTAAACCATCTAAAGATGCATCAGTGCACACCACAAAATCTACAACAGGATCTAGTACTGCAAGAATTGGTGCACTCGTGAGGGCTCTCTTGAGCTCTTCAAAGGCTCTACCACACTTCTTTGTCCACTCATACTTCTTCCCCTTTCTTTGAAGAGAAGTGATGGGGTGTGCCAATCTAGAGAATCCTGAAATGAAGCGTCGGTAATAACCTACTAGCCCCATAAAGCTCCTCACTTTGGTAACACTAGTGGGTGCTGGCCAATCCATGATAGCCCTGATCTTTAATGGGTCTACTGAGACACCATCACCTGATATGACATGACCCAAATAATGTATCTTCTGTCTAAAGAATGCACACTTTGACAAGCTACCAAACAACTGATTCTCTCTCAGCCTCTGCAATACCTTTCTCAGGTGCTCTTCATGCTCTCTCTCATCATGAGAATAAATTAGAATGTCATCAAGAGACACAACCACAAACTTATCCAAAAGGGTATGAAATACTCCATTCATGAGGCTCATGAATACAATTGGAGCATTCGTAAGGCCAAAAGGTACCACGGTGAACTCATAGTGGCCATACCTAGTACCAATAGCTGTCTTGGGGATATCACTATCCACAATCCTCAACTGATGGTAACCTGACTTTAGTTCAATATTTGAAAATACATGGGCACCCTGCAACTGGTCAAAGAGATCATCAATTCTGGGAAGAGGGTATCGGTTCTTGATGGTTACTTTGTTCAATTGCCAATAATCAATACACAACCTAAGTGATCCATCCTTCTTCTTGACGAAGATCACCGGTGACACACTAGGTCGAATATGCCCCTTCTCCAAGAGTTCCTCCAACTGAGCCTTTAGCTCACTAAGCTCATGAGTAGTCATCCTATATGGTGCTCTTGAAACTGGCTCAACTCCTGGTACTAGGTCTATATTAAAATCCACTGCTCGAGGTGGAGGCATATCGGGAAGCTCCGAAGGAAACACATCTGCAAACTCCTGAAGGATTGGAAAATCATCAAGGGATGGCTCCCTTTCTAAACCTTCCTCTCAGTCACTAATAGTGATAGCAAACAACTAACAACCCTTTTGCATACACTTTCTAAGCTGCATAGCGGAAATCATATGAAGGGACACTAGCCTCTTCACTCCGAAGATCTCCCTAGAGATACCATCATCATCCACACATTCCACCCTCTTCTGTCGACAATCCACCTTGGCGCTGTGGGCACAAAGCCAATCCATGCCAAGGACAACATCATAAGAACCTAGAGGGGTAATGCGTAGGTCAGTCTTAGTGGACATGTCTCCCATCTGCATCTAACAACTCCGCACCAAGGAACTAACTGACACTCTGGCTTCTAAGGCTAACTCTACCTCCCAACTAACATCCTGTCTAACTGCCACTAGCCCGCAACGCTCCACCACAAATGGAGATATAAAAGAGTCAGTAGCCCCAGAATCAAATAAAATTGCAAACATATGGCCCTGTATAATACCTGTAGCCTCGATAACTGTGGCCTGATGCTCAGCCTGGCGGTTGTCAACCACTGCAAAAACTCTATGGGATCTACCCATGTCACCAACTGTTGGCTCTGAAAAAACCCTGGTCTGACCACTGGATGCCTGTCCCTACGGACACTCCCTAGCTATATGACCCATGCCACCACAAGTGTAGCATGGTCCACGAGAATAAGATCGTGCACCCTGTGACCCAGACTACTGTGGGCCCCCTGATCTGCTAGATCCGCTGAATCCTCCCCTAGAAGACTGTTGAGTCTTCACTGACTGAGACTGTGGGGCCTGTACTTTTTACTCCTGCCTAGGACCTTGTGACTACCACTACTTGGGCTTAGAGCCCTGATAACCATGAGAAGGTTTCTGTTGTTGCTACTGGGGTTTTGGTTGCTGAGACTATTGGCCCCTAGAGGACCCTGCTGCATAGTTCTTATTCCCTTTCCAAGGGGGTCTCTGCTGGGAGGAGTTTCAGTTTTGAGACCGATTCCGTGACTCCTGCCTACCTCGAGTATCCTCAACAACTAGTGCTATCTCCACTGCCTTTCTGAAGGTGGTAGGGAAGGCCATCCTAACTGGGCCCTGAAGAGAGAAATTTAGACCCATGATAAAGCGATGCACCCGTATTTTCTCGTCCTTCATTTGTTCGACATAGGGAAGGAGCTCGAGAAACCTACTCTCGTACTGAGCCACTATAAGGCCTCTCTGGTAAAGAGAATGGAACTCCTCTATCTGTTTCTGCCAGAAATGCTCTGACAAGTGCCTCTCGCAAAATATTTCTAGGAAAGATTCCCATGTGAGGGTGTCCATCCTCACTCCACCAATAATCTCCTCCTGATGCCACCAGTTGGAGGCATCCCCTCTCAACTGATGAACTGCTAGGCATGCTTTTAGATTTCTCCCATAAGGGCATAACCCAAAGCATCGCTCTAAGCTCTGTAACCATGCCTTTGCTACTGAACCATTAGTGGTACCGATGAACAGTGGTGGTCCAAGTCGAATCAATTCCCTGATGTCATCCCCTACATGTCTAGTTGGTCTGTCAAAAGGGGGTCCTCTCTAGTGTATGGACTCTTCCTCGGGTTCACCCTGACCCTCTAACTATCTCGGTGGGGGACTAATTTGAGGGTTCACCACTGTTCATCAGTACCACTGAGGGTTTAGTAGAAGAGGCATGGTTGCAGAGCTTACAATGGTGCTTTGGGTTATGCCCTTATGGGAGTAATCTAAAAGCATGCCTAGCAGTTCATCAGTTGAGAGGGGATGCCTCCCAATGGTGGCATCAGGAGGAGATTATTGGTGGAGTGAGGATGGACACCCTCACATGGGAATCTTTCCTAGAAAGATTTTTCCAGAGGCACTTGTCAGAGCATTTTTGACAGAAATAGATAGAGGAGTTCCATTCTCTTTACCAGAGAGACAGTTAGAGGGTCAGAGTGAACACGAGGAAGAGTCCATACACCAGAGAGGACCCCCTTTTGACAGACCTCCTAAACATGTAGGGGATGACATCAGGGAATTGATTCAACTCAGACCACCACTGTTCATCGGTACCACTGAGGGTTTAGTAGCAGAGGCATGGTTGCAGAGCTTACAGCGGTGCTTTGGGTTATGCCCTTATGGGAGTAATCTAAAAGCACGCCTAGCAGTTCATCAGTTGAGAGGGGATGCCTCCAATTGGTGGCATCATGAGGAGACTATTGGTGGAGTGAGGATGGACACCCTCACATGGGACTGACCCTCTAACTTTCAACTGATGTGAGGCCTCACCCAATACATCATAGTACTAATGAGATAATTGCATTATGGTGATTTTAATCCTATGTTTTGATACACTTTTGAGACTATAGGGTCATGTCATTTTAATATCTGCATTTTGATGATTCACAATTACTTCTGCATATTATGACCTAATTGATGCATTTAATGATTCTATTCATGTTTTAAGCTATTGACATTGCTTTAATAGAAATTGAATGGTAGAAATGCTTGTAATGTAAGAAGGTAATGTTACAGTGGAAATTAGAGTTAAAAGATAAATTTGGTTATGCATTGAGACCTAACCTGCATACCTAGGGATTCAATAGTTGTGGAATTCAACATCTTGTCGCAATGATAAAAATAGACTATGAAGTTATTCAGAATATTAAATTGACCATGTTATGTTGATAAGTAAAGTTTGATGTTATAGTATTTTGAGCATTTTACATGGAAATTATTAAAAAAAAAGTAATTTATTTAAAGAGAATGAAGTATGGAACTCAAATGTCGAATGTGATATTTAAGTTTTGATATTTTAATATTTTGAAGGTTATATTTGAAATGATTAAGAAAGGGAAAGTTAGTTTGAGATAATGATTTATTTTACATATGCTTATATGACTTTCTTGGACTACTGACACTCGAGTTTAGTGTGCAGGAATTTGACCATGGGTTTAAAGGGGAATTAAGGCTCAAACTACTAAAAAAACATGACATAGCCAAGGTTGAATCAGTGGAAAAGATCCAAACCTCATTGTAATGTGTTTTATTTCGTATATGTGAATTTATATGTGTGTAATAGCTTAGTTCATGCATTATTGAAGTTAAGTCACTTTTAATGTAATGTGTTGTTTTGTGTGTGTCATTTGACACTTGTGTTGTCCATGTAGAGATGCCATGTCATTCAAGGTTTGGCAAGAAGTAACCTAACCTAAACCTAACCCCAATGTTGTACCCAAGTTAACCTCACATAGAAAAATTCCATGAGGAGTCTCAATCAAAGGAAATTCGAATTTGGACTTGGCTAGGGTTTTTAGGGGTCATTAGGTGGTCCCTAAGTGTCTTTTAGGTGAAAATAAGTTACCCATATGATAGTACATCATGTCAGGGACCTATTTTTGATCATGTGAGTGCCTAGATAGCCTAGGGAGCCCCTTTACCCATGCATTCTTCCATCAATTCGAATTTTGAGTTGTCATATCCATGTTCCCACTTAGTCAAAAATAGAAAAGTTGGAGGATACAAGTTTGTAAGAAGTAGTGGCTTAGTGTTTTTGCTAAAATAAGTTAGTGAGAAGGTTTTATTAGAGGGTCTTGGCCAAACTAGTGGGGGTGTCTACCCACTCTCTAATTTTAGAGACTGTTAGGTTTGGAGGGAGATTAAGGGAGCTCTAATACAACTATCCTTACCATAGCTTGGACCAAGGTTGGTGTCTCAAAACTTGTTTCTTTCTCATTTCTTGCTTTTAGCATGGTTAAACAAATCTGCAAGTGTGAGAGTTCATTAATAGAGTATGCATTTGCATTCTAAATCTTGTGATATGGATTTTTGGGTATTGTGTGAAAGTGTGGTGTTCTTGTTGCATTATGAGAATTGATTATGTATTGTGACAATGTGAGAATGTATGATGTTCTTGTAAATTTCTTGGTTCACCTTCTTGGTTTTGTTTTTGTTGGAATGGAAAGTGAATGTGTTTTGTGCTTTTGGAGATCCTTTCTTGGTTTTGTTTTGTGGTTCTTATTTGTTTTGCTGTTGATCTTGTTGAATGTAAGTGTTGATTTTGATTATGGGTGTGAAGGCTTCACTCACCCTTGGGAGGGCAGAGAAGCTTTGGGTGAAGGGCATAAGTTGGGCTTGACATTGCAGGTGAGAAAGAAAATTTTGTTTTTACCTCATGATGAGGTTGTTATTATCATGGAGCATGGGCCCCATCATGGCCATGAATCTTGTTGTTTGGGAGGTACAAGGAGGTTTGGTGGATGAGGAGAAAATGGTTGTTGTGGAGGCCTTGAGAGGCAATGCAGTGGCAATATGTTGTTTATGTTGTGGTGGCCTTGAGAGGCAAAATGCACTGGCAATATGATACTTATGATGTTATAATTTCTCCTCCTTGAAGAGTCCACCTTCACCCAACGTTTTATGATTCCAATGGTGAATAATTGTGCAAGCCATGGAAGGGTTTTGATTTTGTTTGGTGTTGTGTCTTCATGCAAAACTTTTTGATGTATGTGTGATAACCATTTTGAGCCTTGTTCCCCTAGCACGGGGGTGGCCTCTTTGAGGCCTATGGTTGGGTGGAAAACACCCATGGTCCTTGTTGTTTGTTGTGATGCATTTGCAAGTTCTTAGAGAAAGATCTTGGAAACTTGGAGTCCTTGTTATCTTCCATGTGCATAGGAAGAGAAGGCAACATTGCATTGAGATGAGATAGAGAGAAAAAAAAAAAAAAAACTCCATCTTGTTATGTGAGCCTGAATGTGTTGTAAGAGAAAGATACTGTCTTAGTTTGATTGTCAAGGGCAAGGTTGTGAGTACTCATGTGTAGTAAAAGCATGTTCCATTGTGTATATTATGATATGTTGATTTCGTCACCTTTGTGTATCATGAGAGCATCACTAAAGATAAATTCATTGTAATAATATTGTTGTTTTATTAGATAGTAATACCAATCAGGGATTCAAAATACTTGATGCTCTAGTGTGGAATGCAAAAGAAATTTAGAAGAGATATATTGATAGGAAGATTATCCTTGTCAAATTTTATTATCATCTCAAGTTCTATAGCATAGTAGTTGATTTCCAGTTAAATCTTGCATGAGAATACAATGTTAATCCTTGAGCAATGTTTTCTAAACTTCATAATTCATAGTTATAAATGAATCAGATAGTCATATGTAGCCTTGTCATGAAATGTATAATATCTATTGCATTATTTTAACTTTGAATGTTAAAAGAATCACCCTTCTAGACTATATATATAGTCTAATGAGTAACTCCAAATCATCATTGTAATAATCTAAGTAAGATGTTGTGAATCTTAGAGATAGAAATTCTATAAATGTCATAGAATGTATAAGTGCATAGAAAATAAACTTGTTGTAGGTGCCCATTCAACTCACTGGAAATTGTATGGAGAAGGTGGAAATAAGGTTTCTTGTCAATACAGAGCAATAAAAATAATAGGCCTAAATAATATAAGAATATCTTGGAAATTTATAGGATAGAAATAAATAATTTAAAAATCACCCCATCAATGTGGTGTCATCCTTGAGTTGAAGTCCTTGATTCACGATAGGGCCTAGCACATCAATAATAATAATGATTACAACAACATACATATAACATGATTAGTTTATGACAATATCAAAATAAATTAATAACATAAATGCTTCCACACAAGTCAATAAAGTGCACTCTAATATTAAAAAAGGCCATTGTGCATCATTCCAGTGCTCGCATTGATTTGGGCATAGGTATAAATTAATTATGGGGTAGGAAGAAATCTGACATGGAGTCAGACCCCCAATCCCTTATCACATCTACCTTGGTCTTAGTAAAAGGGTCCTGCCTATTTTAGGCACTAAACTTTAGGAGCAGCCAGTTAGGTATGTAGAATTTGAGACAAGTTAAGGTAATCACTTTTTGTTCCAACCCCCACACGCCTAGAAAGGTGAACCCATGCGCTTGGGAGAATGGGGGGGCAAACCAAGTCAATATGGGTGCGTGATCCAAGGTGAGATAGACATGATAAGACCTTGCTGCCATATCTCATTGGGTTGAAAAAGTGCAGAATGTAATTTATCAACATTTTGGAAAGATGGGATAATGTGAGCTTAAGACTAGCCTCTCCCCTTAGGCACCATCTTTTTGGGGAAAGGTAAAAAAAAAAAAAAAAAAAACTAGTGTTGGGTGTTTAAATGTGTATGTAAATACTCTTCCCCATCACAAATCGCCATCATGCCTTGGGAGGACCCCCATGTCATAGCCACTTGTATTAACGCCTCCCTAGAAGCAAGGATACTTCTGGATTGTCTTGTCTTATTTCAAACTTTTCAATTTGATGCTTTGAATGTAGTTATACAGACTTGACCACATTTAGAGATCAGAGGTAAAAGTAATTTCAAAATCTTCGTTCCAAATGGGATAGCCAAATGGGAGATGTTTGAGGCATTGAATTGGCCAAATATTTCGACCCATGTGAGACCTTGTGGGACCACGTGTAGGAAGGGAATGTGGTGTTGGTAAGAGTAAGAGAAGAATTGGGATTTAGGGTAGATAGTCCTCCACTTTTCAAAATTCTTATTGTTAGATAATTATTTGGTATTCATTACAAGTCTTAAGTATAGGGAGATGTCACTTAGTGTATGGGAATTGTCAATAAAATTTGGTAGTGGTAAAGGTTAATATGCAAGGCATGTGGAGGTTAATATTATTAGAATGTAATAAAATAATAATATAAAACTAGTTTATAATAACATAGCTATTATTGAACAAGTTCATATGCATATTATGAGATGTAGTCATATGTTGTGTTTTCTAGATGCAATTCTATTATACTTTAATAAGTGTATAAAATGTGATTCGGTAACACAAATTTTAAAAAGGCTAATCTTAATTATTATAAGGTAATGATGTTATTAATATCTAGAAGATTAAATATTGAAGTTAGAATTTGAGAGAGGTGTGTTGATAAATAATCATGATATAATAACCGTTGTAATGCCTTGATAAAACAAGTAACATTAATCAAAATTTAATAATAATAATAATAATAATTTTAAAAAAAAAAAAATGGTTGTGTTTTATCTCAGTAAATTTTGGGCATGACAGAAAGATTCCCATGTGAGGGTGTCCATCCTCACTCCACCAATAATCTCCTCCTGATGCCACCAGTTGGAGGCATCCCCTCTCAACTGATGAACTGCTAGGCGTGCTTTTAGATTACTCCCATAAGGGCATAACCCAAAGCACCGATGTAAGCTTTGCAACCATGCCTCTGCTACTGAACCCTCAGTGTTACCGATGAACAGCGGTGGTCTGAGTTGAATCAATTCCTTGATGTCATCCTCTACATGTCTAGGAGGTCTGTCAAAAGGGGGTCCTCTCTGGTGTATGGACTCTTCCTCGTGTTCACCCTGACCCTCTAACTGTCTCGGTGGGGAACTCCTAGTCCTCTCTCTGACTCTGGGCCCCCCTCCTCCGGGTCCCTCTGCTTCCACTACTAGAATCTGCTAAACTAGCTGAACTATAGGTACCACTCTCTGCTGAACTACACCGATCAAGGTCTGAAGTGCATCTATAATGTCCTAGTTTGGGTTCGATGGTGGTGGAGGTGGAGGTGGTGGTGGTGGTGGTCCATCCTCCTGTCCCGCTCTACCACCCCTAGTTTTACGACCTCTGCCTCGCCGGTTATGAGTAACAGGCGACATCTACACAAATAAAAGTTTGAGTTAAGTTTAGGAAGCACCATGGTTTAAGGTTGCTAGTGTTGAAACCTAGGCTCTGATACCAAAATGTCATGCCCAAAACTCGAAGGAAAAAACAAACACACACTAATAATTTTTTTTTTTTTGAATAATAAATAATAATTAAGCATGCTCTAAGTTGAAATGATAGATAAAATTTTTAGTACAGGTTCTCTACATTAACCTTCAACAATGAGAAACCATTAAAACAAATCTGAAAACTTAAACTATCTAAATCTAATATCTATACTTAAATAATTCAAAACTTCATAAGATATTAAAACAATTAAATTAATTTAAAACTAAACTAACTCCAATTGAATACTATCTTAATTTTCTTATTTAATCAATCATACATTTAATTATAACTAATAGTCATCAAAACTCACTTTACATAATTATGATAATACTTTAAACAATCAATATTAACATTTCTCGCCAACTTCTAATCTAATCTTTTGATATTAAATCAATAAAAGAACGTACTAAATAAATCAATATTTATCGACTAATCACTTGCCAGACTTAAATGATACATCTACCAACTATTTTATCATTATCTAATTTATACCAAGATTGCGTGTATGAATTTTAATTTAGAACATATTAAGACACTAATATCAATAATCAATTTAAATGTTATAATTGTGAATCTTAACTTGTCATTTATTAAATTAACTAACTAGTAATTAATTTTAACTTAAAACTAACTAACTAAATCTAAAATTGAAGAATTGAAAAAAACAAACTAACTAAATTTAATACTTAATAAAAGTAACCCATCTAAACAATTTTTTTTAATGAAACTTTTCTTCATAAAATAAATGTAAAAATTCGAATAATTTAATAAAACATTTTCTAACTAATAATACTAATTTAAATATCAACTAAATCTGTGAAACTTAACTACATATTACATTATAAATCTACAAATTATACTAATAACTAAAAATACATTTCCAACTAAACTATTAACTAACTTATAACATAGATGCATTAAACTAATTTTTAAAATAAACTAATCCTTTTAGCAATACTATACTAACAAAATAATAACATTTAGAACTAACTAATTAAAAATTTTAACAAACAAAAACAAAACCTAACAAACTAATACTAAAATAAAAACTATCCTAATCACCTAACCTATGATCTTTATAAAATTAAACTAACAACATAACATATACTAAACTTAATTCTAATACCAACACATTACTAATATGAATACAACCTATACTAACTACCTACTAACTCCCTACCACTAACTCCTAACTCTATACTAACTCTATGCTAACAATCCTACTCTAACCTCGCACACTCAACTCCCCCTACACAACCTACCTTACTCCCCCCCCCAACATGTCACATCGACCCATCCAAGCCCATGCACTTTCCAAGCACCGACCCCTGCAAAGGATATGGGCAACCAAATGAAAGGAGGGCAAAAAGCACAAAAAGAAACCAGACCCACACGCAACTGCCCACGTCACATCAACTCCCAACCTACAAGCAAAAGCTATGAAAGGACAGGTCGATCCAAAGAAGATGTGCCTGACACAAAAAATGAGTGAGGGTGACTCCCAGGACAAAGGTCACACATCAAAATGCAATCAAACACAAAGCAAGGACATTCAGCGCATTCTTCAAGGAGTGAATCGACCCTTGACCAAAGTCAAGAGGTGATGTACAAGTGACATCACCCTAGACTGACGTTAGTTAATCATGCACAAGGCTAAACATATCCTTCCTAAGAGCTGGCATCAAGAAGATGCAAGGAATAAATGCAAAAAGTTAATATGGTAAGAAAAGAAGATGTTAGTAGCTTGGCTATGAAGATTTTTATAAAGTATTTTTTTTTTTTTTTTAAATTTCATGGAGGGTCTATTATTTTATTGGACTGTAATAGAACCAACTAAATTTGGTGTTTGCCATACAATTTCCAGAATGATAATGTGCTACTACAGGGCTTTTTACATACAGTTTGAAACTTTCTTGATTGGTTTGAGTCTTACTATGGAGTCTAAAAGGGTTGATGTTATATTGATTAATGATACTAACAAATCATCTAATTTTATAACATACTTAACAAAACAACTATGGACTAAATCATATCAAACCCAAAGGAGATACCCTACATTTATAATTTGAATCATGCATAATTGAACATCCTCATTTCATCTTGTCTTTGATATACATTCATACGATGAAATAAATATGAAAACTCCAAGAGAAGCAAAAATTACTCAATCACTTATTTCATTAACAACCTAATTCAAGGGCTCAGCCGGGAAAGAACTAGGAAGAAAACCTGACTTTGTTGCCATTTACAATAAGGTTTAAAATACAATTTACAATAGGATCTCAATCCAAAATTTTTACAATTAAATCAAATTTTTCCTCATGATCAAAACCAAGAAATTTGTAATGTTTTCTGAATCTCTTTTCAAGAACCATGGAGGAAACCAATAATTGATCGGGTGACAACCAAGCAGAACCAAAAGAAATCAAACATGCATAGTCATACATGGTTTACACAATAGGATTCACAATGAATCAAGACTAGGGAAAGGTGGATTCTTCCAATAGGAGAAGTCAAGCACAACACCAATTCAGATGCCCAATCGGGGCTAATAACCAAGAACTTCTGTTCTTCCATTTAAACATGCCATACTCATACCAAGTTTGTGCTGATAGGTAGGGGCCCATAACACCCTACCCTTTATCCCTCTTCTCATCCTGAGAAGAGACTCTACATTGGTTGGAGTCCAACTAAATAGACCTTTCCCAAAATTGGTCATTTCTGCCCTCTCCAAGGGTGAGTAATACCAAAACACCCATGCAAGGAAAACTCAAAATTTCAACATAAACAAGAAAGGAAAAACAACCAAAATAACATGGTTATAAAAACTTCCCAACAAACCCACATCCATATAAACAGTGAAACAACAACAAGGTAACATGAACATGAAACAAAACATAAAAACTGAATAGGGGAGATAAGAATTTCCTACCTTCACAAAGAGGTAATGGCAATGAACAAGTTTGAGTAGAGTATCCCTTTCCTTTCTTCAACCTTCAAGCATTCCTCTCTAAATGTAGAGATTGGGTAACAACCCCTACTAGTCCAAGGAAGGCCTCTAAATAAGCCTCCAACTCAACCACCAAAAGGGAGCAATAACTAACCCCACCCACAAACAATTCTAGAAACTCCTAACTCAACCTACACTATGGTTAAACCCCAGGTGGAGATGAGGTGAGGTAACTCAAGATACCCATGATCAAATTTCGCACAAAGGCAAAAAGGGACTTTTTGAGTGCCCTCAAAAGTCAAAGCTAGGGGCTTAAGGGTTGGAAAAGACCCCTAACCCATACCCATACCCTATGGTTAGAAAAAAAACACGTTTTAAAGCCTTAAGAAGAGGTTTAGAGTCAAATAAAATCTAGGGATAATAATAGGTCCAACTTACTATCCTAACTTAAACCAACTTGGTCCAAAGGTTAAACAATTAACCCTAAACAAACATTAAAGCACAGAACCATTTTACGAGTGTCAAGCGACACGGGAAGAACATAGTTACAAACATTTAACATTCATTGAGCAAGGAAAATGCATACATACATCTCACAAAAAAAAATACTGAATTAGGAACAACAAGGTTTTCAAATTTAGCACATGGAGATCAGTTTTGTTCCTCTGTAGGGTTTCTTGGCTAAATATCTGCACACTCATTGCACACATCAGTAGTCCCATAAAATCATATGTACATAAATGTATATGTATTCAAAAATTCACATAAATTAAAACATACATCAATAAGGGTTTCTTTATCCTACTTAATTCATAACCATTTAAAATATCTTAAATCAAAGCCTCGATCCTACCTTTACTGATTTCATCAACATACATACACATGAAACATTATATGACAATCATCAAATATATCTGAAAATAACATCACACAACATGAAATAATAAAATATGTTCTAAGCATCAGATAATGTCTCGACATCTCGAGTCATGAATAACAAAATAAGGGTAATGTATCACTATGCTACGATGGGTCGGGGCGAGGCCTCACACCTTAATATCCTTTTCATAAAGAGGGACATCCTTGATAGCTTGGAATAGAGAAATTTAGATGTGCATGATTTTTAGCAACTCAAAAATATCAAATGTTTCTTCTTCTTGTGATATTGATTTCTCTGTATTTAGCCTATGTTGAAAGGGAGCATTTATAGTGGTATGACCAATAGTCCTATTGGGTACATCAATTTGTGGGTTAGTATTTGACAATAGCTTTTGGAAGAGGTGTTGCAGAAGTGTCAACAACTTCCATGATAATAGGGTACTTTGCTGTAGGAAAATTTTTAACTGATCTCAAATGGCTATCAAATACTTCTAGTGAATATGTAGGGCACTATTGAGTATCAATAGTGTACATTTATTGTTGTTGTTGATACTTGTTGTTTAGATTTGGATAAGACTAAGTAGGCAATTGGGTAGGCTTAGGATTAATATTATTTACTACAACAGGTGGAATTATTGTAGGTTGTTGGCCTAGAGGTGGTATTGTGGGTTTCCAAAAATTGGTTTAGGCCATTTTGGAAGCCCCCTTCATTGGTTATTTTTCTATAAATTTCCTTGTAGTGGTTGTCATTAATTTTGTTGATTTTACCATTGGTTATTTTGCTAGTTAGGAAACTAATTATTTTGCTAGTTAGGCCATTGATTTTTTTGATGGTTAGGCTATGAAGGTTGGGAGTACTAAGAAGGATTCTAATAGCTTTTCTTTTTCCATTGATTATTGTAAGGATCTAAAAATTGTAGAGGATCTTGAGGCATACCTTGCCTTGAAGCCAATGGTTGTCACTGAGTAATGAAGAACACTTGTTCATTGTCTTCATCTATCTTTACATACTCAATTGGAAAATTTTGATTCTCTAGGTTGTCTACGAACTTACATACATTTTCTTGCTTCTATTTGTGGTAGTGAGGATAGTATTCCCCCAATCAATGATTTAGCTTCTGCATGCTTCTTCTTTGTAGTCATTGTGTTGAGATGTGTAGCGACATCATTTATGATGTCCTATTTTAAATCTAAGAGTATATTAGATATCTCAAGCTTTCAAATACCCTAACTAATCCCTTTAGTGGTTGTGGATTGGTATCCTCTTCCTTTCTACATAGTTTTTGATTAAGAAAAATAATTTTTATAGAAATCCTGAAACCCAATAGTTCTTACATGAAAAGGACAACAAGTTAACAAAAAATGCCTAGCAACAAAACAATAGCCAAAAAAAAGGCCAAAAAAAAGGACAAGGAAAAAGCCAACAAGAAAAAACCTATAGTGAAAACAACAACCAAAAAATATACTTATATATTATTCACATGCTCGCCCACCCTACTCTCAAGGTCCTAGATGGTCTTTGTTGCATCCTTGATTCTCTGAAACTCCTCCACTAGGAGTTCTAGGTCCTTCTCATAGCTTTAATCTATGTGGCTTTGAATTATGTCCATTATGGTGCCCTCTTTGATCCTATCTCCATCATTGTCCTTTCCCTCCTACTCTGGAAAAAGCCCCCTGACTTTCAACTTACCACTAAGACTGACAATGTTATAATAGAGAGATTTAAGAATACTGAGCATTTGGTTAGCCATGTTGAAGTTTAAGTTCTCTATATTTTTCATCCTATCTTGAACCATCTTAATTCAATCTCCTAGGATGGTCTGGTTCCTTTGCTAATTCTTGGTTTAGTTCCTTTGCTCATTCTTCTTCACCTAGCTTTCCATTTTCCATAGCCTATCTTTAATTTCCTCCGGCTCATGAAAGAGCCATTTTATAGATCAAAAGTTGTCATCTACGCTAATTTTTGCATTGTTGAGAAAGTTCATACCCACCTTTCTCACATTTTTGGTAATGGCTGCTAGTTCCAGATCAATGAGTTCATCCAATTAGATTTTACCCTCTTTTTCTTCAAGGATTTGTGGGTTTATAACTTCTCTAACAATCCCCATTTTGTAAGTTCTGGCATTGAAGTTCTTCAAGGCCATACACCTATCTTTGATTTCCACCACACTGCTTATGTTGCCCCCCTCCATTTTCTAATTTTATTGCTCCAATGGAGGATTGGGAGGGGAGTGAAGAACAAAAAGCTCTGGCCTCATATCATTTTGCCCCTTCAGTGACATATCCTACTCCTTGATCTTCCTCTACTTCCTTTTGGGGGTAGCATCCAACTCTACTCTAGCCTCAATATACATACCCTTGGTCTCCTCATCCATGTCCATGTCATTTCCTTCCTCATTATACTCATCATCCACTTGACCAGAAATTTTGGGTACATGGCCCCTAAGGATTTTCTTGCAAGGATATTTTCTTGGAATGGGAGCTCCCTTGACTCTCCCCTTGCTCTTCTTCACTAAAGACTAATAGGCTTCCTCCTCCTCTAAACTTAAGCTTAGGTTTCCCTCTATGTTTAAGGAGAAATTAGAACTCCCTGTCTTGTCAAAAGTAGCCACAACATGATCTAGGGGCTTGCTCCTAGATTAGACTTTAAAATATTCAAAGAGTAGTAGAATTAAACCCTTGTGCAAGGCAGGGTTAGCACTATGTTTTTTCTTATAACTCAAAATATTCTTGTTCATAGATGAATAAAGGTAAAAAGGAAAAGAAACTTTAACACCATAATGGGAATGCTTAAGCAACACAAAGTGATGAGTTGTAACCCTATCAAACCTTATATCCATAAGAAATAAACTCAATTATATCCCACAACACATACCTCTACAGCTTCTTGATTGAGTGCATCTCAAAATAAGTCTATGTTTTCATTAGCTCCTTCTCTTCCATGTTTTTGGAAAAATCCTTCACCACATTCATAGAAACTTTTTTGTCTTTATAGAACTCCAAACCCTCGATAGGGATTTTAGTAACATGGGTGATGACCCCCACATCAACATGATACAAAACCCCAACAATCTTAACCCTAGTATCCTTCCAAGAATTAACCATGAGATTAGTAACTGCTAAGTCATACCCATGAAGCTTGGCAATATAGTTAGCAATGCCTCCCTTCTTAAGTTTCTCCCAAACCTTGGTTCTCTATTTCCATTTCTTCACCTCTCCAGCTAGTTCCCTTCTACTCCATTCTCCCACCATCTCATTTAGTTGGGTTGTTGCCTATCACATAAACATAGTTCTTTTTGCTCCTTTGTTGATCCTTAGTTTACTCTGTCCAAAATTGCCTTTTCTTTCAATTCCAAAAAATTGGAAAATAAAATAAGTAACCCATAAAGCATGAAAATTAGACACTAAATGTGTCATCCACCAGTTCACCCTATACTTTCTATAATTTCATTGGCATGTGCATATTTTTGCATTAATTTCCATAACTAACTAGTAATTCCAATGTGATTTTGCTTGTACTTCCTTGGATCCTCTATTGATCAATTAGACCTTTTGTGGATAATAGAATATTCCCTTTGGTGGTCCATATCCTCATTTTCTCATTCTTGACTACCTCACTAGAAAACTAGTTGGCCACTGAGTTGGATTCCCTATACTCATGGCTAACATGTACACTATCAAATTTGCCAAGGGTAGTGTAGATTTCTTCCGCTATATTTGCAATGGTCTAAGTAGGGTGGAGATCACCTTTTATGAATCTAATGACATTTTTTGAGTCCCCCTCTAACCATAGATGTTTGGCTCCCACTTCTAGTGCCAATTTAGCAATGTAGAGGACAGTGCTAGCTTTAGCATCTAGTTTCCCAAAGGGTGGGAGAGAGCAATAATGCCAACACCATAGCTATTTTTGATGATGTCTCCACATCCAATAGGACTATGATTTCCTTTCACCGCTCCATCAAAGTTGGCTTTGTGTTAGCCTTCAGTTGGAGTTTCCACTTGACCCCCTATCTTTTAATTCTCTTATCCTTCTCTTTGTCCTTACTATTACCCCCTTCTTTAGGAATACCACCCTTCCTAAAATAAATTTTTCTCTTAGGTTGCTATTGATTTTATTTGTAATCATATTATTAGGAACCTCTCTATCTCCAAAGATTTAATTGTTTCTCTCTTTCCATACTCCCCAACAAAAATGGGGCAAAGTCCATATGTTATACTATGCAATTCTGTACCTTTGAGCATGTTATCCCACTAGAAAAAGAAGTCTAGGATATCCCCTGGCTTACACCAACTAACACCATTGTTCTTGGTGAGATTATCCTAGAACTCCATAGAATAGGGGTAGTGAATAAAGATGTGGTTAATCATCTCCAAATGACGCTTACAAAGAATACATCTATTTGGGATATAGTAACCCATTTTTTCCAAGTTGTCTAGAGTGAGAATTCTATCTTGTAGCATTAGCCAGAAGAAAATGTTGATTTTAGGGGTAAGACTAGGCATCCAGGCCTTAGCCCAAGGATTTTTATCCTTAAGATTCCTAAGGGAGGTATATGCTGAAGCCACTAAGTAGGATCCACTAGTATTGCCTTCCCATGTCAATTCATCCTTTTTATTGTTTAAAATCAAAGAGTTCAATGTCACCATTATCAACTTGAGATCACTTGATATCAAGGACAGGTCTCTCCATCCCTGGTCCATTCTATAGTAACTTACTTTCAATCCAAACAAACTTATACAAGTGTTGGCCCAATTATCAGAGATGGGGTTATTAATGAGAGGGCCTTAAATCAACCAATTATCTTGCCAAAAGAGGATGTTCTCTCCATTTCCCACTTTCCATCTAGCCTTGGAATTATCTAGGGTTCTTTCCATTAAGATGTAATCTTATATAACTGAGCCAATTAGGATGTCATAATTATTAAGCAAATATCTTATAGAGGGTCTCGTAATATACTTATCCACTAGAATATCTCTCCATTCTCTAGAACTATTAAATATTCACCAAATCTACTTAGCTTTGAGGGTGCTATTGAGATGCCTAAGTTTTCTAATTCCCAAGCCCCCATAACACTTGGGGAGGAAAATATTATCCCAAGCAACAAGAGGGTATATCTTATGTTCTTCCATACTAGATCATAGAAAATCTCTTTGGAACCTTTCCATTATCTCAGCATATTTGACCAGAATCCCATAGAGGCTCAAGGCATATGTGGGAAGAATCTAAAGAGTGGCCTTCACCACAAGGCATTTTCTAGCTTGGATGAGAGTGGTTCCTTTCCAACCTACTAATTTCTTTTTGAAACTATCAATAATCCCCTTCCAAAAAGAATCCAATGGCAGCACAAGATAGCTTGTAGGCAAGCTCCCAACCACACAACTAAGAATACTTACAATCTTCCTTTGTCTATCTATAGGGGTATTGATAAATAGTACAAAACTTTTTTTCCAATTAATAAGATTCCTAGTTCCCCTAGTATACATATCCAGTACACTCTTGATCAATTTTTCCTCCACAATTGAAGCTTCTCCTCCCATTATAATGTCATCCACAATTTTTTGGTAAGTGAATGATAGTTTCCCTGATGAAGGTTTGATTCCTCTCAAGGATTCTTCCTATATTTTTCTCTAAATCAATCTACCAATACATTCTACCATGATGATGAAGAGGATGGGAGAAAGGGGATCTCCTTACCTTTTTCCTCTTGATAGTTTGAAGAATATAGATGGAGGTCCAGTAATAATGATAGCTAGCGAAAAGATGGATACAAGTTGGGATATAAGCTTGCATACCTTGTGGTCAAAACCAAAGGCATAGAGAACTATTCCAAGGAAAGACCAATCCACCTAGTCATAGTCTTTTAATGTAGCACCTCTCCCATTTAACATCTATAAGTCATCTGGATGGATGCAACATTGTTGATCTTTCATTGAGATAGGACCATGATTGTGACCATGAGTGGTCTACATCATTGAGATGATTGGATTTATATTTATGTATTAGTTTCTTTGATTATGGTTATGGCTGATTATGAGATTATGATGTGATTTTTTGGTTCACTAAGGTTTGTGATGACAATGGTTACCAGGATCAATGTAGTGTCATGATGTTATTCCATGATTACCCTGAGAGGTGCGTAGAGATTGCATTGTGTACTATTACCATTTTAAACTAGACTAGGTTCCTATAGCAGTGGTTAGTAATGTTTATGACTATGTTTGCTTATGTGTTTTAAGTGCCTTTTTATGTTGATTAAAAAAAAATTATTAAATGCTTAAATGATTAGAAATGGATTGTCCATGTTAGATTCATTGATTATGTGCTGTAGATATTTACCTTGTTATATTTTGATTCAAGAATGGTTGTTACTTATGTTATGTTTTACATTAGAGATGACCTAAGGGTCAAATGTTATACCTTGATCTTAGCATCATAGATTTTAGACTACTATGTTGTTCATTTGATCATATTTGCATGATGATGCCATTGTGAGATGATAGTGTGTTTTATGATGATATCTGGTTATCCAGTATTTGGACATATCTTTGATTATGCTATGTGATGGATTTAATGCTATGGTTGTTTACTTCATTCCTGCATTGTTATGCTTTATGCGAATGTGAGTGATGTAAATAGAATATTTCAGTATAATTAAATAAATGGTTAAATTAGGTGATTTAATGCATTGCACTTGATCGTGATGTTTATTGTGTAGGATTTATATCCCTGGCAGTGGTACATGAAGTTAATTATTCAACTATTCATATTTTACCAATTTCATCCTTGTATGGTTGATGTTTCTTTATTTTAATTGATTAATTAATCCTTTTAGTGATTATTAAATCTGAATTCATTTGCATTATGTGATTAGACTAGTGAGTGTGTCTATACATTTAGAGGTTCACATTTTCATGAAAGTTGTTAAGGAATTTTTTTGTGTTTTTGGGTTTTTAGGCTTTTTAATTGATTTATTTTAATTTCTTGTAGCTTTTTCATAGATGAATTTCTATTTATAGGAAGAGCACTTTTTTTTGGGTCGATTCAGAGTTTAACTAGGTTGCTAGTAATTTGCCCTAATTGATTATTCACTCAAAAAGTGAATAAGTATCCAAAAAGGAAATTAATTCCTAACTTCTCACTTTTGAATTAGAAAGTTGGAGACTAAAACCCAAAATCCTCTTCATGAGGATTTACAATGATTTTTTTTTGTGGGAGCTATGTGCATGGGATCATCCAAGGTTGAGCTTGTTGGATCCAACATAGGGAGACCTTGGATTGCTGCAATTTTCAACCACTTCTGTGAGATTTTTATTTTATGGCTCAGATTTCTATTTTGCCCTTTTTTCTACAAGGTAGGGCTCTCCCATTTTATTATTTCTACTCTATTTCTACTTCTATTTTTTAATAATTTTTTGGCTAGAGGTTGAGAATTAGTGTTCCCCTCCACTTCTATTTACTGATTTTGCCTAGTTGGTCAACTATGAGCATTTCCCTATTTTTCAGGATGAGGGTTTGGAGTTTTGCAATATTATGCTGGCCATTTTTTCATATGATGTTTGAACTTATTTATTTGTATATTTTTAAGGTTTTGTAACCAAAAACCAAATGGGTTTTAATTTTGAAGTTTTCCAAAATTTGGGGTTTTTACCTAGTTTTGTTTCCTCCCCTATTTTCTCATATTTTCTTGGCACAATGTGGGTCATGGACCTAGATGATCCATTTGGATATCAATCAGATCACTATTGAACTTTTATGTTCCATTGGGAGGCATGTCACATCCATACTCCTAACATACTCCTAACTTTGTGTTTGGTTGAGTGATTTTATACCTAATGTTATGGTTTCTTTTGGACCTTTGCTTTTGTTTCGTGGACACTAGGATTCATGTAGAATCCATACTCTCAGATTGAGGTTGATTGAGTGAGTTCATGATGTTTGGTCTTGTTGCATGATTGGGATTCATGTAGAATAGATACTCCTAGATTAAGGCCAGTAGAGTGATTTCATGATGTATGGTTTTAGTGGTTCTTGGGATTCATGTAGAATCCTTCCTCTTGAATTGTTTTTGGTTGAGTGTTATTTTGCATTGTGTTCTCATCTAGTCCTTATTTTATGATCTTCATGATGGTGGTGCACAACACACAAGTATGTGCACATAAATTTTTTGACTGACTTGCAAGGCTTGATCTTCCATGGTACTTCTAGAAGTTATGATCATTAGGGTTGGGATAAGAGTATGCATGGCAATGGAAACTTGTTGTAGGATGAGCATGTGTAGGGTAGGGTAGGATATGGAGTAGCTTCTATCTTGTAGCCTGGTGTCCATTTCCTTACTAGTAGAGGAAGTTTCAAACAAGTGATAACTAAATAAAAATGTATGAGTGGTAATAAAACTTAAGATAATAAAATGTTTAGGTTGTGCACCTTCTGTTGAGAAGAGTTCCTAGCTAGGTTGTGCACCTTCTATTGAGAAGAGTAGCTGCCAATAATAGCTTGGGCATTTTGATGCCATGAAACTCTTCATGATGTCAGCCCCTACTTACTAGCCTATTCAATGTCTATCTAGGACCTATACTCCTTGCATTATCTTAGGTTCTTGGTTGCATCCATCATACTATCTAGCATGAGTGTTAGCTGTGGTTGATTGTTTTGTGTGTATTTATGTTTGGATCATCATCTCTATCAGCACAATGGGTGTGGACCTATATTCCACATGGTTGGGAGGTGTAACTACCTTTACCACTACTAGGGACTTGTGTATAGAGATGGTCTTTTATCCTAGTGCGACTATTGTTGGATGTTTTCACTAGATGCTTTGGGTTCTGAAGTATGCTTTCTTGTGATTTATGCTTTCATTGGAATGCTTGAAAATCATATTTAGATAATGTTTGTTTATTCACATTCCCATATTATGATGTTTAGCATATGATTAGATTATGCAAATTGTTTTATTAGATTATCTATTGCTTATTGGTTTAGCATGTTAAATTTTCTTATTATGATGATTAGCATGTGACAAGTGATGTTATTTACTTGTAGCATTATCTTATGCTTTTCTACTAGCATGTTAGATTTCCTTATGCTTATATTGTAGAATGTTTTAGTAGTAATGTCCCTATTACGATAGTACCAATGATCTATTTGGTAGCTTGGGTTGTTACATGCAGGAGATGGCTAGGATCCATGATGATCTTATGATGCGATTGATGGTTGGGAGGAACTACATACTTAGTTTGGTTATTTAGTTATTGTGATGTTATATCTATTCACTGCGATGTTATTTCTATACATTGTGATGTTACTTCTATTCATTGCAATGTTGTTTTTAGTATGCTCTTTAGTACTATGGTTTAAAGGGATAGATGTTCTTCTTTCTTTTTGTTTTAGCAAGTGAGTGTTCATTCCTCAATCTATGTAGATCTAGTAGTCTCTAGTGTGGAGGTTTTCATGTTGTTTATTCTTGCTCTATTGTTGCCCTAATGTGTTTCTCACATGGAAAGGCAATTCTTCATGCGAGAATTGAAGTTTTCATGGAGAAATGCACTTTCTCATTCCCAGTGATGTAAGGTCTCATGTGCAGTGAGGCAAAGTCTTGCACTAAAATTGAGACTAGTGCACTTTCTTGCATGAGAAATAGGGAGCAGATAGGCTTGGCCGAGGAAGTTTTGAAAGTTTCTTTTGGACACCTTATTGGATTTCACACCTTTCTAGTTCAAAATAGTATTTCTTAGGGGTTTAAAATATATGTGATTAATCTTTTGAGATAGTTTTTAGACCTCTCTGAGATAAGATAAAGATTCTAGGAAATTTTAGGGCTTTAGAAATTTAGATTTAGCCAAATTTTAGGGCTTTAGGATTTTAGACTTAGCCAAATTTTAGGATTCTACATTTATGCCCCAACTTGGTGTTTTATTGATTAGTGGTTATTTCTTTGATCCCTCATCATGTACATGGTTGTTGTTGACCTCTATTTCTATGTGTCAATTTGGTAGTGGTATTTGGAGATTTGTTGGTTGTTGGGATTGTCACAAAGTCTTCTATTGCAATCTTTATGATCCCTATATGATGTTGTCATGTGCATTCATATCTATAAAAGAAATATCTTGACTTGAATTGAATCCATGTTCCTAGGATCTTTGGGTAGAGCATTAAATCTAGTATTAGAGCCCATGTTCAAATATTAGGATCTCTATGTATATGTTCCCCATATGGTTGTTGCTGCATTGGTTGAGTTTGAGTGTCTTGGTGAAGAGCTCATGATCTTTTGTTGCTTCAGTGCCTGGATGGGATGGACTTTCTTGTCCAATACATGAAACTAGATCAGGGTGAGGATAAGGAAATGCATTCCCTTGTTTTGTAGATGGAAATGAGATGCCTTTGTTTCATTGGTTGTGTATGTGACCTTTTTGGATGGAACCACTGATTTGTGTCCATGTGTTGGCTTTGAGTGTCTCTTTTGTTTCTCCTTGTGGAGAAAGGTGCATTGTTTCCCTATTTTCTCCTAATTGTATGTAAATAAATGAATCTTATTTGTCATTCTATGTTATGTCATTATAGTAATGAAATGGTTCTTTTCATTGAGAAATGGGTGTTTATTATGAATCACTACAATTAAGTAAGTGTTGTATTAGATCCCTTGGGTTAATGACTTAAGTCCCTAATCTGATTGTTTCATAAGCTAATGGAAAATTTTATTAACTTGATGGATATCTAATTGTTGCGTTGAATGGAAAAATAAATTAGGAAATTATTGTTGTCTACATATGCATGAGGTTACTGATGGTATATTACTTGATGTGTGTGAGTGTGTTCTCTAACACTATTGGGATGATGTATTCCTTAGCATTGTGTGGTGATTTATCCCTCTTGTGTGATAGTCCTCAATCATCACATGTAATGTGATTTGATTGATGCCTTATTTTATTTGGCTAGAGGTACTTTCCTCATGTTGTTGGGCTAGCATTGGTTTTCAGTATTTTTTTCCTCTCTTGGAATAGTCATCAAATTTTATTCATCACTCTTTGTGATAGTTGTCATGTTTGACTTATTGTTGAAGTGTGCACTTTTTGACATTTATTGTTGGAATTAACAATTACCCATTTGGTCTTTTTTTTTTGGTTTTTGATGACTATTCTGAATGTGTTTTAATTGCTACCTAGTTGTGTGTTGTGACTCTACCATGTTCATCTTGAACCTCTAGTAGTATGTATAAGGGATAATATCATGGAGAATATGCTAGCATGTCTTTGATAGATTTAGAGTTGATAATGTAATTGGATGGTTTAAAATATGAGTAAACCTAATGTTATTCTTGAAAGAAATTGAAAGATATATACTTATTTTATGGTGATTCCTTAACACTTGCTTTGAAAAGCTTTCAATTTTATTGTACATTAGTGATTATGTTATGTTTAATTAATGAAATTATGAAAGAGAATTTATGATGGTTTTTAGTGTGTGAACTACCTTTCATTCCATGTCTTATGTTGTTTTGGGCATGTGTGTTATTGAATAGTTTTGGACATTTTGTCTATTGCTTATCTTGGTGACCAAGACTATTGATTTTGACTATGTGGTTTTGTCTCAAGTAGTGACTCAAACTCTTTGGTTTTAGGAATCTCTTAGCTCCATCATGTTGTAGGACTCATCGATATCTTTTTGAGACTTTTTGAATGCAATTAATTAGAGTTTAGACATGAAAGTTATGCCCTCCAAAGTGAAGGCAATTTTTGTGCTGATTTGAAATTTCATACAAGAAATTGGTGGTCATGCACTTTCTTGCTTGGATTGCTAAGAAACTTTGCATGAGATTGTGCTAATGAAAAATTTTCCTACGAAATAACAATCATCTTGTTTGTACTTTTGGAGTTGCTAATCAATGTTCAAAGTACCTTTTATTGAGTAGAGGCTAATTCAAACATGATGTATCATATTTATGGCCATTGGAGAAGCTTGTCTCTTCATGTTATTCACAATGGAAGAGTTATATAGTATTCACAATCTATTGGGTACTTTCTAGAGTTCATGCTTGGGTTTGTGTGTTTCCTATTGCATTGACCCACCCTTGTGCGGTGAAGTGTGGTTTGTGAGCATTTCTTGTTTAAGGTTGATGCTGCCTTGTTGTTTGGGAGTGTCTCAGTTCTTTGATTAGTCTAGATTCTCCTTTTTGGACATTTTCTTTGGCCCAACTCCATATTCTTTTCTCTCTTGAGAGAATTAGCTAGCATGATTATACCACTAGCTCAATTAGTGTTTTCAGATGAGTATGTTGATGTTTGGGGTAATTGTGAGCTCCCTAACACATCTTGGGCTGATTTAGTGCAGAGGTTGAGGAAGAGACTCCCTCTCAGTCCTAATACTCTATAGTTCTTTCTCCCTAAGCTTGTTTCTTCAAGAGAATTATATCAGTGAATTTTTCTCATTGACCATTGACTTGAGGCTAGAGATTGAGTTTAGCAGTAGGTTGGGTGTGGTATTCCCAACATGGTGTTGGAGGGACATGGTATTGTTGGACACATGTTACCATCTTATAAGTTGGTATGAAGATACTACATGGTTGTGTCCACTATTGAATTCTTTGCAACCTTGTGAAAAGGTGATATCTTGTCTAGTTGGGTTGTGTAACCCTGCTTCCCAGTAGTAGTTGAGCTTTTGTACCTTGGAGAGGTATTTTGTTCCTATGCTTGGTGGTTAGTAGTGGTGAGTAGTCTTTTGGAGTGTGTAATTTTGTTCATAAATCATCATCCTCAATGTTCAAAGGGTGAGTTTACATGGTTTCAAGGATGCTCATGTGTAACATGATAGTACTCATGGGAATTTTGTTAGGGTTATAACCCATGACCCTAGCTCTTGTTGGAAGTGCATAGTGTGTTGACATAGTTTTGTGGTCATTTGGTAGGTGCATGTCATAGTTGGGCACTTGTTGACAAGGTAGAATGGCTTTTTCCTTACCTTGTATTGTTGACTTTATGGCTAGATGGGTTTTTTGCTAGCACATAGAAGATTCCTTGTTGGAGAACCTTGTGTCAATATGACACCTATTCTCTAGTTGTTAACCTATTTAGGAGTTGATGTGATGGTTTGAGAATGTTGAAGTGATTTGGATTTTACTTGTAGAGAGTTTTTGAGTCATTCCTATTGCTCTCTTTTGATTTTGTTCTTGGTGTGTTTGGTTTCTATTCTTGGATTGCAAGCTTCTAGGAGTAAGCCTAGTCTTTTGGGGGGGATAATGTAATGCCTCTCCCATTTGACTTTTGTAAGTCATCCTGATGGATGCAACCTTGTTGATTCTTCATTGAGATGGGATCATGATTGTGACCATGAGTGGTCTACATCATTGAGGTGATTGGATCTATGTTTTTGTAATAGTTGCTTTGATTATGCTTATGGCTTATTATGAGATTATGATGCGATTTTTATGTTCACTGATGTTTGTGCTAGTGGTTACCAGGATCAATGTGGTATCATGATGTTGTTTCATGATTACTCTAAGAGGTGTGTAGAGATCACACTGTATACTATTACCATGTTACATTGGACTAGGTTCCTGTAGCAGTGGTTAGTCATGTTTATGACTGTGTTTGCTTATGTGTTATAAGTGCCTTTTTATGTTGTTTAAACAACCATTATTAAATGCTCAAATTATTAGAAATGGACTATCCATGTTGGATTCATTGGCTATGTGCTACAGATATTTACCTTGTTATATTTTGATCTGAGAAATGGTTGTTAGTCATGTTATGTTTTACATTCAAGATGACCCAAGGGTCATATTTTAAACCTTGATTTTAGTATCATAGATTTTAGAATACTATGTTGTTCATTTGATCATATTTGAATGATGATGCCATTGTGAAATGATAGTATGTTTTATTATGATATTTGGTTATCATATATTTGGACATTTCTCTGATTATGTTATGTAATGGATTTAATGCTATGCTTATTTACTTCATTCTTGCATTGTTATGCTTTATGTGAATGTGAGTGATGTAAATAGATTATTTTAGTATATTAATTGTTGAATTAGGTGATTTAATGCATTTATTTATTTGTCTATATTATTATATTATATGCAATTGCACTTGTTCATGTTGTTTAGTGTGCAAGATTTATATCCCTAGCAGTGGCACATGGAGTTAATGATTCAACTATTCATATTTTACCAATGTCATCCCTATATGATCAATGTATCCTTATTTTAATTGATTAATTAATCCTTTCAGTGATTATTATATCCAAATTCATTTGCATTATGTGATTAGACCAATGAGTGTGTCTTTTCATTTAGAGGTTCCCATTGTTGCAAAGGCTGTTAAGGAAATTTTAATTTTTTTTGGTTTTTGAGCTTTTAAACTAATTTAATTTAATTTTTGGAAGCTTTTCCATAGATGAATTTGTATTTATAGAAATTTCCTATTTTTGTTTGGGTCGATTCATTGTTTAACTAGGTTGGCTAGTTATTTTCCCTAATCAATTATTCACTCAAAAAATGACTAAGTATCCAAAAAGGAAATTAATTCCTCACTTCTCACTTTCAAATTAGAAAGTTGAAGAGTAAAACCCATAATCCTCTTCATGAGGATTTACTATTTTTTTCATTTTGGGAGCTATGGGCATGGGATCGTCCTGAAATTGAGCTTGTTGGTTCTAGCTCAAGGAGACCTTGGATTGTCATGATTTTTAGCCACTTCTACAAGCTTTTTATTTTATGGCTCAGATTTTCATTTTTCCCTTTTGACTATGAGGTAGGGCTCTCCCATTTTATTATTTCTACTCTATATATCATGTTTAAATGGTGTTAGTTTCTATCACATTTCTTTATTGTGATGATTAGCATGTGATAGGTGATGTTATCTACTTGTAGCATTATCTTATGCTTTTTTACTAGCATGTTAGATTTCCTTATGCTTATATTATAGCATGTTTTAGTAGTGGTGTCTCTATTATGATCGTACTAATGATATGTTCGGTGGCTTGGGGTCTTATGCATGCTAGATGGCTAGGATCCATGATGATCTTATTTTGCTATTGATGGTTGGGAAGAACCACATACTTAGTTTGCTCATTCAGTTATTGTGATGTTATTTCTATTCATTGCAATGTTATTTTTGTACTTTTTAATGTTACTTCTATTCACTGCAATGTTGCTTTTAGTATGTTCTTTACTACTATGGTTTAGATGGATAGATGTTCTTCTTTCTTTTTGTTTTAGCACTCAAGTGTTTGTTCCTCAATCTTAGTGGATCTAGTACTCCCTGGTGTGGAGGTTTTTATGGTGTTTATTCTTGCTTTTTTGTTGTGCTAATGCATTTTCTTGCATGGAAAGGTAGTTCCTTACATGACAACATACTTTCTCGCACAAGAATGCACTTCCTTACATAGGGAAAGAAAAAGTTCATGCAAAGAAATGCACTTTCTTGTGCCGAGTGATGCAAGGTCTCATGTGTAGTGATTAAAAGTCTCACACGAAACTTGAGACCAATTCACTTTCTTGCACGAGAAATAGGGAGCAGTTAGGCTTGGCCAAGGAAGTTTTGAAAGTTGGTTTTGGACACCTTATTGGATTTCATACCTTTCCAGTTCAAAATAGTCTTTCTTAGAGGTTTAAAATATATCAATTAAGTATGAGTTGATGTATATTTAATTCCTTATACTTTGTATATTTAGTTCCTTATACTTAAGATATATTTTAAGATATGCTACAAATATTTTGAGATAGGTTTCAAACCTCTCTAAGATAAGATAAAGATTCTAGGAAATTTTAGCGCTTCAAAAATTTAGATTTAGCCAAATTTCAGGGCTTTAGGATTTCAAACATGGCAAAATTTTAGGATTGTACATTTATACCCCAGCTTGGTGTTTTTTTTTATCAGTGGTTGTTTCTTTAATCCCTTATCATGTGTGTGGTCATTGTTGGCCTCTATTTGCATGTGTCATTTTGATAGTGGCATTCAAAGATACATTGATTGCTATGATTGTGGCAAAGTCTAAAGTTGCAATCTTTGTGATCCCTATATTATGTTGTCATGTGCATTCATACTTGTAAAAAAAATGTCTTGGCTTGAATAGAATCCCTGTTCCAAGAATCTCTGGGTGGAGCATTACATCTGGTATCAAAGACCATGTTCAAACATTGGGATATCTATGTATATGTTGCCCATATGGTTGTTACTACATTGGTTGAGTTTGAGTGTCTTGGTGAAGAGCTCATGATCTTTTTTTGCTTTAGTGTCTACTTGGGATGGACTTGCTTGTCTAGTAGATGAAACTAGATCAAGGTGAGGAGAAGGAAGTGAGTCTTCCCTTGTTTCATAGATGGAATCGATGTGCCTTTATTTGGTTGGTTGTGTGTGTAACCTTTTTGGATGGAACCACTGATTGTTGTCCATGTGTTGGCTTTAAGTGTTTGTTTTTTTCTTATTGTGGAGAAAGGTGCATTCTTTCCTTATTTTCTCCTAATTGTAAGTAAACAAATGAATCTTATTTGTGATTCTATGTTATTTCATTATAGTAATGAAATGGTTCTTTTCATTGAGAAATGAGTGTTTATTATGAATCATTGCAATTAACTAAGTTTTGTATTAGATCCCTTGGGTTAATGACTTAAGTCCCTCATGTGATTGCTTCACAAGCTAATGGAAAATTGTATTAATTTGATGGATATCTAATTTTTGCATTGCATGGGAAAATAATTAAGGAAATTATTGTTGTCCACATATGCATGAGGCTACTAATGGTATATTGCTTGATTTATGAGTGTGTTCTCTAACACTATTGGGATGATGAATTCCTTAGCATTGTGTGGTAATTTATCCCTCTTGTGTGATTCTCCTCAGTCATCACATGTAATGTGATTTTATTGATGCCTTGTTTTATTTGGCTAGAGGTATTTTCCTCATGTTGTTGGGCTAGCATTGGTTTTCAATATTTTTTCCTCTCTTGAAATAGTCATTAAATTTTATCCAAAGCCTTATTTGTGATAGTTGCCATGTTTGACTTATTGTTGAAATGTGCACTTTTTGATATTTTCTATTGGAATTGACAATTCCCCATTTGGGCTTTTTGATTTTGTTCTTGATGACTATTCTGAATGTGTTTTAATTGTTGTCGAGTTGTGTGTTGTTACTCTACCATGTTCATCTCAAACCTCTAGTAGTACATATAAGGGATAATATCATGGAGAACATGCTAGTGTGTCTTTGATAGATTTAAAGTTGTTAATGCAATTGGATGGTTTAAAAGATGAGTAAACCTAATGTTATTCTTGAAAGAAATGGAAAGATATGTACTTTTTTTATGGTGACTCTTGAACCCTTACTTTGAAAACCTTTCAATTTCATTGTGCATTAGTGCTTATGTTATGTTTAATTAATGAAATTATGAAAGAGAAGTAATAATTGTTTGTAGTGTGTGAACTACCTTTCATTCCATGTCTTATGTTGTTTTGGGCATGTGTGTTCTTGAATGGTTCTGAAAATTTTGTCCATCACTTGTCTTGGTGTCCAAGACTATTGATTTTGCCTATGTGGTTTTTTCTTGAGTGGTGACTCAAACTCTTAGGTCTTAGGACTCTGTTAGCTCCATCATGTCATAGGCCTTGTTGATATCTTTTAGATACTTTTTGAACTAAGTTAATCTAAGTTCAAATGTGAAAGTTATGGCCTCCAGAGTGAAGGAAATTTTTGTGTTGATTTAAAATTTTGTGTGAGAAACTAGTGGTCATGCACTTTCTCACCTAGTTTGTTGAGAAACTTCATCCAAGATTGTGCTAATAGAAAATTTTTCCTAGGGAACAAAAATCATTTAGTTTGCACTTCTGGAGTTGCTAATCAATGTTCCAAGTACCCTTTAAAGAGTAGAGGCCAATTCAATCATGACATATCATATTTATGGCCATTGAAAATTTTTTTCTCTTCATACTATTCACAATAGAAGAGTTGTCTAGTCTTCATAATCTACTAGGTACTTGCTAGGGTTCATCCTTGGGTTTGTGTGTTTCCTATTGCACCAACCCACCCTTGTGAGGTGAAGTGTGGTTTGTGAGTGTTCCTTTTTTGAAGTTGATGTTTCCTTGTCATTTGGGAGTGACTTAGTTCTTTGATGAGTGTAGATTCTCCTTTTTAGATGTTTTCTTTGGCGCATCTCTAGATTCTTTTCTCTCTTAAGAGCGTCAGCTAGCATGGTTATGCCACTAGCTCAATTAGTGTTTTCAAATGAGTATGTTGATGGTTGGGGGAATTGTGAGATCTCTAGCATGTCTTGGGCTGATTTAGTGTAGAGGTTGAGGAAGAGACTCCCTCTCAGTCCTAATATTGTATAGTTCTTTCTCCCTAAGCTTATTTCTTCAAGAGAATTTTCTTAGCCAAGTTTTCTTATTGATCATTTGCTTGAGGCTAGAGATTGAGTTTAGTAGTAGGTTGGGTTTGGTATTCCTAGCATGGTGCTAGAGGGACATGGTATCATTGGACACATGATACCATATTATGAGTTGGTATGAAGATACTACATGGTTGTGTCCACTATTGAATTCTTTGCACCCTTGTGAAAAGGTGATATCTTGTCTAGTTGGGTTGTGTAACCCTGGTTCCTACTAGTAGTTGAGCTTTTGTACCTTGGAGAGGCATTATGCTCCTACACTTGGTGGTTAGTAGTGGTGAGTAGTCTTTTGGAGTGTGTAATTTTGTTCGTAAATCATCATCCTCTATGCTCAAAGGGTGAGTTTACATGGTTTCAAGGATGCTCATGTGTAACATTATAGTATTCTTGGGAATTTTGGGAGGGTTATTCCTCATTATTCTAGCCCTTATTTGAAGTGTGTAGTGTGTTGACCTAGTTTTTTGGTCATGTGGTAGGTGCATGTCGTAGTTGGGCACTTGTTGACGAGGTAGAGTGGCTTTTTCATTACCTTGTATTGTTGACTTTATGGCTAGATGAGTTTTTCCCTAGTACATATAAGGTTCCTTGTTGGAGAACCTTGTGTTAATATGACACCTATTCTCTAGTTCTTGACCTATTTGCAGGTCGACATAATAGTTTGAGAATGTTGGAGTGATTTCAGTTTGACTTGTAGAGAGTTGTTGAGTCATTCCTATTACTCCCTTTTGATTTTGTTCTTGGTGTGTTTGATTTCTATTCTTGGATTGTAGGCTCCCAAGAGTAAGCCTAGTCTTTGGGGGGGATGATGTAGTGCCTCTCTCATTTGAATTTTGTAAGTCATCCTAATGGATGAAACCTTGTTGATCTTTTGTTGAGATGGGATCATGATTGTTACCATGACTAGTCTACATCATTGAGATGATTGGATTTTTGTTTCTATATCAGTTGTTTTGATTGTGCTTATGGCTGATTATGAGATTATGATGTGTTTTTTTGGTTCACTAAGGTTTGAGCCAGTGGTTACTAGGATCAATGTGGTATCATGATGTTGTTCTATGATTACCCTGAAAGGTTTATAGAGATTGCATTGTGTACTATTACCATGTTACACTGGACTAGGTTTTTATAGCAATGGTTAGTCAAGTTTATGACTCTGTTTGGTCATGTGTTTTAAGTTCCTTTTTATGTTTTTTAAACAACCATTATTAAATTCTCAAATTATTAGAAATAGATTGTCCATGTTGGATTCATTGGTTATGTGTTGCAGATATTTACCTTGTTATATTTTGATCGAAGAGATGGTTGTTACTCATGTTATGTTTTACATTTGAGATGACCTAAGGGTCAAATGTTATACCTTAATTTAAGTATCATAGATTTTAGACTACTATGTTGTTCATTTGATCATATTTTCATGATAATGCCATTGTGAGATGAAAATGTGTTTTATGATGATATCTAGTTATTTGGTATTTGGACATATCTTTGATTATGTTATGTGATGGATTTGATGCTATGGTTATTTACTTCATTCTTGTGTTTTTATGCTTTATGTGAATGTGTGATGTAAATAGATTATTTTAGTATAATTAAATAAATGGTTAAATTAGGTGATTTAATGAATTTATTCCTTTGGCTATGTTATTACATGCAATTGCACTTGATCGTGTTGTTTAGTGTGCATGATTTATATCCCTAGTAGTGGCACATGGAGTTAGTGATTCAACTATTCATATTTTACAAATGTCATCCCTATGTGGTCGACGTATCCTTATTTTAATTGATTAATTAATCCTTTCATTGATTATTAAATCCAAATTCATTTGCATTATGTGATTAGATCAGTGAGTGTATCTATGCATTTAGAGGTTTGCATTATCGTGAAAGTTGTTATGGAAATTTTTATGTTTTTAAGTTTTTGGGCTTTTTAATTGATTTATTTTAATTTCTAGCACATTTTCCATAGATGAAATCCTATTTTTATTTGGTTTGATTTGGAGTTTGACTAGGTTGGCTAGTTATTTGTCCTAATTGATTATTCACTCAAAAAGTGACAAGTATCCAAAAAGGAAATTAATTCTTCACTTCTCACTTTTGAATTAAAAAGTTGTAGAGTAAAACCCAAAATTTTCTTCATGAGGATTTTATATTCTATTCATTGTGGGAGCTATGGGAATGGGATTATTGTGAGGTTGAGCTCATTGGATCTAGCTTGGGGAGACCTAGGATTGTCGCAATTTTGAGCCACTTCTACTAGCTTTTTATTTTATGGCTTAGATTTCTATTTTTCCTTTTTGGCTATGATGTAGGAGTCTCCTTTTTTATTATTTCTACTCTATTTTTGCTACTATTTTTGGTAGCCATTTGGCTAGAGGTTGAGAAATAGTGTTCAGGTTTGTTTCTGTTTGTTGATTTTGCCTAGTTGCTCGGGTATGAGCATTTCCCTATTTTTCGAGATGAGGGTTTGGATTTTTGTGCCATTATGTTGGCCATTTTTGTATATGGTGTCTAAACTCATTTATTTTTTAATTTTTGGGGTTTTTGTACCCAAAGGCCAAATGGGTTTTAATTTTGAATTTTTCCAAAATTTGGCATTTTTACCTCATTTTGTGTACCACCATATTTTCTCAGGTTTTCTTGGCATAATATGGGTATGGACCTAGATGGTCCATTTTGATATTATTCATACCACTATTGCACATTTATGTTGCATTGGGATGCATTTTGCATTTGTACTGCTAACTTTGTGTTTGGTTATACCTAATGCTATGGTTTCTTTTGGACCTTTGCTTTTGTTTTGTGGACACTAGGATTCGTGTAGAATCCATACTCCCATATTGAGGGCAATTGAGTGATTTCATGATGTTTCATCTTTTTGCATCATTGGGACTCATGTAGAATCCATACTCTTAGATTGAGGCTGGTAGTGATTTATGATGTATGGATTTATTGGTTCTTGGGATTCATGTAGAATCCATCCTCCTGAGTTTTTTTTGGATATGTTATTTTGCATTGTCTTATCATCCAATCATTGTTTTATGATCTTCGTGATGGTGGTGTGACACACACAACTACATGCATGTACATTTATTGGTGACTTGCGAGGCCTAATCTTTCGTGGTACTTCCAGATGTAATGATCATTAGGGTTGGGATGGGAGTATGCATGCCCATGGGCACTTGTCATAGGATGAGCATGGGTAGGGTGAGGTAGCATATAGAGGGGCTTCTATCTCACAACTTGGTGTCCATTTCTTGGTTGGTAGAGGAATTTTTAAACAAGTGATAACTAAATAAAAATATGTGAGTGGTAATAAAACTTAAGATAATAATATGTTTGGATTGTGCACCTTCCATTGAGAAGAGTTACTACCTAGGTTGTGCACCTTTTATTGAGAAGAGTAGCTCCTAATACTAGCTTGGGCTTATTGATTCCAAGCAACTCTCCATGATGTCAACCCCTACTTAGTAGCTTATTGAGTGTCTGACCAGGACCTATACTCCTTGCATTGTCTTAAGTTCTTGGTTATAGCCATCATACTATCTAGTGTGAGTGTTAGCCATGGATGATTATATTGTGTGTGTTTGTGGTTGGATCATCATCTCCATCAACTTGACAGGTGTGGACCTATGGGTGCCACGTGGTTGGGAGGTGTAGCTACCTTAACCATTGCTAGGGACTAATGTACAAAGACTGTCTTTTATCCTAGTACGACCATTGTTGGATATTTTCACTAGATGCTTTAGGTTCTAGAGTATGCTTTCTTATGATTTATGCTTTCATTAGAATGCTTGGATATCATATTTAGATGATGTTAGTCTATTTGACACATTCCCATATTATGATATTTAGCATATGACTAGATGATGTGAATTGTTATATTGGATTATCTATTTCTTATTGGTTTAGCATGCTAGATTTCCTTATTATGATGATTAGCATGTGATAAGTGATGTTATCTACTTCTAGGATTATCTTATGCTTTTCTACTAGCATGTTAGATTTCCTTATGCTTATATTGTAGCATGTTTTAGTAGTGACATCCCTATTACAATAGTACCAATGATATATTTTTTGGCTTGGGGTATTATGCATAGGGGATGGCTAGGACCCATGATGATCTTATGATGCTATTGATAGTTGAGATGAACCTTGTACTTAGTTTGATCATTCAGTTGTTGTGATGTTATTTCTATTCATTGCATTTTTATTTCTATACATTGTGATGTTACTTATATTCACTATGATGTTGTTTTCAATATGTTCTTTACTACTATGGTTTAGATGGATAGGTGTTCTTCTTTCTTGTTGTTTTAGCACTTGAGTGTTCATTCCTCAATCTATGTGGATCCGATACTCCCTAGTGTGGAGGTTTTTTTCTTTTAATTTATGTTGTTTATTCTTGCTCTGTTGTCATGCTAATGTGTTTTCTCACATGGAAAGGCAATTCCTCACGTGAGAATGAACTTCCTTGTGTGAGAATGCACTTCCTCACATAAGGAAAGAAGAAGTTCACATAGAGAAATGTACTTTCTCATGTACAGTGATGCAAGGTCTTATGTGTAGTGATAAAAAGTCTCACATGAAACTTGAGACTAGTACACTTTCTCACATGAGAAATAGGGAGCAGTTAGGCTTGTTCGAGGAAGTTTTGAAAGTTGTTTTTGGACACCTTATTGGATTTCACACCTTTCTAGTTCAAAATAGGCTTTATGAGGGGTTTACAATATATTATTTAAGTATAAGTTGATGTATATTTAATTACTTATACTTAAGATATATTTTAATATATGCAATGAATCTTTTGAGATAGGTTTCAGACCTCTTTGATATAAGATAAGATTCTAGGAAATTTCAGGGCTTCAAAAATTTAGATTTAGCCAAATTTTAGGGCTTTAGAATTTCAGACTTAGGAAAATTTTAGGATTCTACATTTACACCCTAGCCTAGTGTTTTTTTGGTGAGTGGTTGTTTCTTTGATCCATCATTATGTGCATGGTCGTTGTTGGCCTTTGTTTGCATGTTTTAGTTTGGTAGTGGTGTTTGGATATTTGTTGGTTACTAGAATTGTTCCAAAATCTTCCATTGTGATCTTTGTGATCCCTATATGATATTTTCATGTGCATTCATACTTGTAAAAAAAATTTCTTGGCTTGAATTGAATCCTTAGTCCAAGGATCTTTGGGTGTGGCATTACATTTGAGAGATCCAACTTGAGGAGGAGACCCTCCCTCTTGCTAGCCTCCAGAGAATAAATGACTTCATGCACCAATAGTACAAAGTCTAGGATTTGTCTACTAGGGATGAATTTTTCCATAGTATCTGCCACAAGGGTTTTAGGGATAAGAACTAGAAAGGTAGAGTTGAGCTCTTTAAGTAGATTCTTGGCCCCAAATAATTCCTACATCGCCGTAACAATATCCATCTTGACCACCTTCTAATAAACCTACAAGAAGATAGTTAGAAAACCATCTAGCCCTAGGGCTTTATTAGTAGGGAGAGAGAACATAGGTTGCTTCACTTCGAAATAGGTAGGTAGCCCACATCATAGCATTATGGTGAGGTTGAATTAGCTAGGGTAGAGAGGAAATAATTTCCTTCTGATCTTCCATAGACAAAGCGAAATCCCTAGTAAGGAGAGAAGAGAAAAAAAATTAATAACATGAGTAGAAATATCCTTTTCATTAGATAAAAGGGATTGGCCCTTCTTGATGACTAAAATCTAGTTGTTTTCTTTGTGGTTTAGGGTGGAAAGGTGGAAAAACTTAGTATTATGATCTCCCTCTTTGTGCTAGTCAATTTTGGATCTTTATTTCTAGAAGTTCTCTTCTCTACTAATGATGCTGTGGAGGTCAGAGATGATAGAAATCTCTATGAGTCTGAGGTGTTCATTGTACCATTCCTTTTAAATTATTTCCTAAATGGTAATAATTTGATTAGTCATCACATCTATGGCCTAGACAATATGACCAAAATCTAACTCATTCCATATTTTGATATTGCATTTAAAATTTTTCAATTTCTTGGCAACCCCAAACATAGTTTTCCCTTCCACATTGATGTTCCTCCAAGAGGAGATCCTAAATAATAGGTCCAGGTGGGAGATCCACATCTTCTCAAAATGAAAAGGGGAGTTCCACTTCACTGAGAGAGGGACTAAGGAAAGGGAGATAGGGGAATGATCAGACCCAACTCTGGGGAGAAGAGAAAGCTTGTTGGAGAATAGGTTCAACTAGCCAAGAAAAATGAGGGCCCAATCAAGGTGGACTTGGATACATTCACTCCCTAATCACCTATTGGACCAAGTGAAAATCCCACCAGAAAGATCAACATCTAGGAGAGCTAGACTATTTATGAAAAAGGAAAGATCCAACTTGCTATCAAGATCTAAGGCTAGACCCCAAAATTTTTCCTCTTTGGAGAGGGGAGTATTTGAAAGATCAACATCTAGGAGAGCTAGACTATTTATGAAAATAGAAAGATCTAATTTGTTATCAAGACCTAAGGCCAGACCCCTAGATTTTTCCTCTTCAGAGAGGGGGGTATTGAAATCTCCCATTATGATACCCTTATTAAGTTTATAATTATAAATAAGGGAGTAGAGCTTGGTCCAATAATCCATCCTCTCCTACTTATAGTTAGGGGCATACACATTCAAAAGTAAAACATGAATATTTACTATAAATGTGTAGAACTTTACATAATAGGATTTTACCTTCATTATGAATGGTGATGACTTGGAAATTTTTGTGGTTAAAGAGTGTTAGAAAACCCCCAAAGGAACCCTCTACATTGGTGGTCTCTCCATCCATTCAATTACTAAAAGAAACCTTACCCACTAGATCTTTCTTCATTTTGGTTACTTGAATCAACAAAAAATTAGGTCTGTGGTCTCTAATCATATTCTCGATTACCTCATGTTTGTGGGGTCCATTTAGCCCTCTTATATTCCAAGATATTATCTTCATTTCTTTTTAATATAAAAAAACTCCTTGATGGTCCTTTGGCTCCCATTAGCCACATTCCTTATAGCCTCCTCCTAAATGGATTGGCTTAAAATCTTTCTACTTAGAGTCTTACTTTTAGCTCCAACATTAGCTTTTTCTCTACTCTTGGTTTTTTTTGGTGATATGAGGGAAGAGTTTCTACTTTTCTTGCTTATGACTAGGGTCCAAGTCCCCTTGTCTTCATATACATAGTTCTCGAGCCAAGCCTCCATTCTAGAAGGTTGTCTAGGGGATGAGTTTATAACTAGTTCCAAAATCGTCATTCCTAATTAAGGGGGAGCTAGATTATCCCCAAAGGGTGAGGAGAGGGCTTCCTTGGATCCCTAGGACCCTTGAGTTTTTGACACAATTATCCTCACTTATCCTCTTGAGGGAAGAATCCATGCTATGTTCATTAAGGGAAGTATCATAGTGACCACTCTCCCCATCGAGGGATGGAAGGGTACTCTCCTTTTTGGGCCCTTTTTCTCTACTAATTAGTCTTCCCTCCATAGCTTTGATCTAGGGTTCAACCAAAACTAAAACATTCACTTCTTTTACAAGAATTTTCACAACCATCTCCTAATTCTCAAGATGACTAATATTAGGACCCTTGTTGTTCTTTTGTTTCCAAATCTTCTTCTCATCCTAATGAGATCAAGGTTTTGTGATAGCATTTTTCCTATTCTTCTCTTGCTTAGCCTTCAGGCATTGTTTAGCCTTATGGCCCATTTTCAAAAAATGGAAGGAAGCAAAAGGCACACTCTCATAGATCAGATTTTGAACATGAGTTCCATGTTTGCAATGGAAGCTAACTTCCTCTGGCATATCTACCTCTTCCCCAACTCCAATACAAATATGGGCATAGGTTAGTCTTCTTCTTGATGCTATTGTCAGGTCTATTGAGAGAAGCTCTCCAAAGGAGCTAGCCACTCCCATGAATACATTCTCATTCTAAAATTCTAGAGGAAGTACTAGAAGTGTTACACAAACTAGTGCTTGAATTAAAAAAGAATCATTTAGGTCTAGCTTTGAGAACTACTCCTAGAGGAATAGTGTTGGGTGACCGATAACCCAAGACCCCTTACAAAGGATATTTTAGAGGTTCTCGATGTAGGTAAAGTCAAAAGACAAAAATCCTTTGGCCATTGCTGTGACCGTAACTTGTCCTTTTAGGTTTCATTTCTTCTTCATGAAAGATCTAAAAATGTCTATATTTGGCCTTTTCTTGATGAACTTACCCACTAGGGTTGAAAACCATAGAAGAAATATTGTGGTCAACAAGCTTGTCTAGAATAGCAATTGCAAAAGTTCCTTTTTCAGATTCAGGGAGCACTTTAATAGCTAGAAAAGAAGACTTACTAGATGGTTTGACTCTAAATAGGGAAAACCATTTAGCAATCTATACCTTAGGAAGTCTTGCCTTGGAGACCAAAGAAGGATTACCTAGTCCTTAGAAAGAGCATGTGGGTCTCCATATCCATTCTCTGTCAATTCTTCAATCTTTTTATTCCCTTGACAATCTCCATGCCCTCCCTTCGATCCCTAGCCTAGGCCATGATTCCAATCACATCCAACTAGATGAATCTTGCCCAAATAAATATTCCAATTTTGAAAAGCTGTGCTTCTCCCTCCACTTCCACCCTTCATCCTTTCTTCATAGTTTACCTTGAGTAGTTAAGACATATTTTATTGAGGTCATCCCAAGAAGATTGGTATACATCATAACCAACCATCAAGTCTAATGCTTGTATAAAAATGTCATTTACCCCTCTCAAGAAGACTAGATTCTATGAATTCTCCACTAGTACATGCTAGCAATTCTTCTACATTATATACAAGAAACATGAAACATTGTCTACCAATATTTCATCCTCCTTTCATGATATTCTAAAAATGTCATCTACTCTTGGATCATTCCCCTTGTAGTAATGTTTGTATTCCTCAACAAATAGAGTTTGGATTTCATCCCACTTGCTACATTGGCTCCTAAGCCCATGAATCATCATAAGGCTAATTCTTTTAGTCTTACTGGAAACAACTTGATCTTATGGGCATCACTATTATAGTGAAATCTATGACAAAGTATGCCAAAATCAAACAAGAACGTATCAAGATCCTTAGTTTCAAGGCCATAAAACTTTGGAAGAGTAGATGTGGGTATATTTTTGAGATTTTCATTTTTTGTGAGGCTTGGGAGAGGAAATGGAAAACTAGGGTGTGCCATTACTCAAGGTATTGGATTATGGAATTGTTGCCGAAAAGGAGTGTTGGGTATGGGATTGTTAACAATAGGTGGATTTGGACCAAAACTATCAAGAAAGCTAGCCAAGATTTTAGCAAAAGGCTGAAGACTATTTGTGTCCAAAGCTTATGCTCTAGAGGAAGATCCAACAAGAAAATCAAGGCTTGCATCCTCAAAAGGCAACTCAATTTCTTCTTCAATTTCATCATTCAAATTAAGAGATTCTCATGGAAGAAATCTGCCATATTCATCTTTTTGTATTCATCTTTGATGCATGCAGTTGAATTCTTTACAATTATGAAGCAACTTTTAGGGCTGCAAATCTTAAAAAACTTACTTAAAAATAAAAAATATGACCCAAAAAGATGTTCCTAGTTTGACACCATCCTTGCCAACAATGTTGAAAATGGTCCACCTCACAATAGGTATGTAATAATCATGCCTAAAGAATTACTTAGAAATAGTTTATTCAATCTAAATATTACTTCTCCCATAATGAGGTGCATTTAATTTATCAACATAGGGATGTACACTTGAAATGGTTGGCATAGTATGTGCACTAGATTCCTTAAGGAATCATCATGCTTATGTTGTAGGAAAATAAAATGAAAAGAAAGAATCTATATTAGTGTTGCAAGAAAGTAACACACTTAACTCTTCACTAAAATGAATACCAAAAATACAACTATATACTAACTTATATTTCAACTTAGACCATCCACTATAACTACTCTTGCAGGTGTTGTAGGAACACTCATAAAGCATGATACTTTAGGAAGAAACTTACAACTTCTACCTGAAATACTAGAAATGCTTAAAGTAAATCTACACTATTCTATTCTAATCCACCTCCCAACTGGGCCTCTTGGTTGGCTTCTACTAATCTACTAACACAAATCTACACCACTCTAGTCTAATCCACCTCCAAAGTGGGCCCCCTTGGTTGGCTTTTGCTAATCTACTAACATAGAGTGTAAACCAAGAATTACTTCATTATAATTTTCAAAACTCTTTACATAAGAATAATACATAAAACTATAAAACAACTCACTATAAGAGTCAACAATGTTTTTTAATAAACTTTTCGCTAACAAAAAAACTATCGATTCAATCCCTATAAATAGAGGATCAACACTTATTCTAAAACAAGAAAGAAAGAAAACTAACTACAAATCTACCATATAAGAAGAAGAAGGAAATATAACAGCTCATGGTACAAGCAATAAAGTTTGGATAACCAATTCAACATAATAGTAAACACAAAGGGAATATAGAAACACTTCATCCCTACATTCTTGGAATAATAGCGCCTCCTTTGTAGTAGCCATGTCTCTTGGTACTATTATGGTTCTTCCACCATAGCTAGGCCTTAATGCTCCTTCTTTGAATGTTTTCAATCATCCTCTAACTTCTTCCTTAACAAGTTAGTTACAATGCGAAAATATTTATGGAAATAAGCACAATCAAATTAAATCCAAATATTAGAACACAAACTCTGATGGTTATGTGAAATAATGCATTATATGTATAATATCGGCAAAGTATTACATATCTATCTACCCATGGGTTAATGGTTCTATCTTAAACTTATCATTATTTCAACTAAGCACAAGTTCACAAATGTCTTGGCAGTATTAAAACAAAGTATTAAAATTAACATAAAATAGAGGCAATGATTAGCCTCATCAAATAGTAATATACATTTCCATATATTAAAAAAATTCAATTTACATGTACATGTAAGATATGCATACATTGAAAAATAAACACACATACAAGTGTACATACATACATATGAATATACCTATGGATATATATATACACACATAGGTATATATTCATATGTATGTGTATGTATATGTATATATCTATACAGAGATATATATGTATATGTATATATATATATATATATGTATATATATGTATATGTATATGTATATGTATATGTATATGTATATGTATATGTATATGTATATGTATATGTATATGTATATGTATGTATGTATGTATGTATGTATGTATATATATACACTACATATATAAATATATACAATAAAAATATAAAAAATATATAATTTAATTAAAAATATTAGAAAGGGATGAAGAATAAAAATTTGTATCTATTTCATAGTTTGGTGAGTCAAATGGTCATCTTTTCCTTTGTTCCATTTGAAACTAGTTAGCAAGGAACAATAAAAAGGACTTGTCAGGTCAAGGATTGGGATTTTCTAGCTTTAGTCAGATCAATTTAGTTTTGATAAAAAAATTTCATGTAGTTTCAATCAAAACTAATAATAGAGTTTTGATCAAAATTAATTAACATGAATAATTTTGATCAAAAATACAATATAAAGTAGTTTCGATCAAAACTATCAATGTTTTCATCAAAACTAATTAAGTAGTTTTTATAAAAACTTTGAAGGCTGACCAAAAATTTAGCAAGCAATTTTTTGGAGGGATCTCTTGGTCCAAAAATGTGTAACCTACTACTGTGGATTCACTAAGGAAGCATTAGCATTTAGCCTAGATAAACAATATTAGTCTATACCACTGGATTGATGCACTCTTTGCATCATTTACTTAGAAGGATGCAAAGGCATAACCACAAGAGTACCTTGAAAATACTCCAATGTATCCTTACAAAATGACTTATTTTAGATATCTGCAATCTTCTCTTTTGGATTCACATATTCTAGTTTGTTTTATTTCTTTGCAACTTTATCTTTTAAAAAATGATACTTAATTGATATATTGTTAGCCTTATAATGTAACATAATATTCTTAGACATACTTTTTTTTTAAGGTAAAAGTGGCAAGCCACTATAATATTTTATTAATCTGATTCAAATAGGTCAACTTAGAAAGAATCAGTAAAGAAAATCCAACATCCTCCCATATATTTACATAGTTTTTTGAAACTATTAAAAATTTCATAATTACAATAAGGTGTACCAAATACCACCTGATGATACTATATCATCTTTCAAAAACTAATTATTAGCACATTCAAAATTCACAATTACAATTAATCCATCAAAAAGGCTAAAAACCAAGTTCATACCAAAAAACCAAGTTCAGATCACTATTCATTCTTCCATATCATCAAAGCCACAGGTACACTTGCCATCCATTTCAATCAATTCCTCCCAAGTATTTTTTTAATCACACATTGTAGCACCTTGCCCACATACAATTCTAACATCTATAGCATTCCAACCCCAACCACAATCACTCTCATGTTTCCAGTCAAAATAGGCCACCTTGGAATAGTAGGGAGACCAACTTGAGCTAGCTTGAGACATCATGTGCAAAGGGATTACTGATTTGAATATTGAATTCTAGGTATTCCTTTCTTCAATCTAAAGATTCACATTTTCCAAGCTTGGCCCTTGAGAATGAATCAAATTTGAGACCATCTGTAGATCTATGAGGCCATTCCCACTTTCTTGACTCTCTCTTCAAGTTGAAAGTCTAAAACATAGGAGGTGACTTGAAATGCATTTTTCATATGGAAAGAACTACGAGTGTCTATTTCCTTTGTAAGGGCTTTGAATAGAACAAAAAAATTGTGCTTGACCACTAATTAAGAATGAGAAAATAAACCTCCCACCAAGGCCATACCACTTCATAGATCATAGTGTTGCATAGCAACATGCAGTTTGATATCAGCAATAAAATGAACCTGAATTACCTTTTGAGCTAGCAATTGAAGAAGAAGAGGAGATTGCATTAGGTCCATGGCATTAGACAAGAAAATAGAGATGAGGTGTGATATATGAAGGAAGTGGGTCACCATAGAAACTAGTAATTCTTTACTAATTACATGTCGAATAGCTCACCAAACAGTTGGAGAATGAATAATAGATATCAAGTCCAGCATGAAATCACTTACATTAGTAGGAAAAAAACCTTCATCAAGTCTCAAAGAAATCCAAATGTGAAAGTTCTTTGGCAATATAACCTGATGTTGTTTGTGACAAAGCTCGTAGGAAGCAGAGATATCCAACCCTTTCATCATTTTAGAATAAGAAAGAGACTATAGATTAGAGTTGGGTAATAATCTGGAGAAAAATACAATGTAGAGAAGGCATATAAATGGAAATGTCAAATCCCTTTCAATAAAATCTAGAACCTATTATAATTTTGTGCATAAGAACCATGTGAATTCACATGCATTGTGTCCTTTAGTAAAGCTATATTTTGTATTTCCATAAGCTACCATAATTGTCCAAACTTTTCCACACAAAACACAAATGATACACCTCATGTTTAATAAATGTGGCATGTACTGACTATACCACAATGTGATCAAAATACTTGTGCAGGAGTGAGTAGGTAGTCTTGCCAATATCTATTAATCTTTTAAGATCATCATATTTTTCAATTATAGATATTGGATGAAGTGATGAAAATAACAACCCATCACAACCTAAATTTGATAGGGAATCAAAAACTTGGTTTCGTTCCCAAAATGTATGTGATATGAAAACATCTTGGCATTCATCTAAAAGCCTCTAGATTTGATTGAGAATATACTTTAATTTCCATGAGAATATTTTTCTATGTATACAAGCATCTATAATTACTGAATATGAGACCAGCTAGTAGAGCTTGAGCCTTTGCCATGTTATTTGTACCAATAGGAAAAGGGGAAGTTGTAAGTGCCACTACTTCTCCATGGGAGTCTCTGATCCATGCCCCCAAACAAGAATTTCTAGAGTTTCCTCTAGATGTTCCACCAAAATTTAGTTTCCAATATCCCACATCTAGAGGTCTCTAATAAACCTTCATTCGAGATAAGGGGGAAGAGGTTGTATTATTAACTTTCCAACCATTTAGAATGATTAACTATTTCCATTTTTGAATCACTTGAGAGTCTCAAGAAGTAACAATAGGATTAAATTTTGAATTTCTCAAACTTGTGTTTGTCACCTCTAAAATTTCTCTTTCAATTCCCTTTTGCACTTTTTCTAAAGTATGACACTATTTTTCTCAAAATGTGCTTATTTTATTCCCACCAAATAGCTGACACAACCAATGCTAGAATACATTTCCAAAGATTTGCAAATAATGAATTTGGACAAAAAACTAGCCAAGATTGAAATAAATCCCAAAGATTATTTTGGAGTGGAGTACTATAGTTTAACTTATTCATAACGAAACTCCAACACTGATTTACAAATGAGCATGAAATAAAGAGGTTATCCATTGATTCTTCACACTCCTTACAAAAAATGCAGTTCAATGATGGGGTAATGTGCAATCTATTCAATTTGTCACTAGTCAAGATCCTATGCTTTTGTAAAGCAACCTGCCTTTGGAACCACAATATGGTTCCAACAAAATGTGAATGCTCTACTAGCAACTTTATTCAATACATTTTGCTGCAAGATTTTATAGCCCTCCTTTACTAAATATTGGCCATCCCTAGCTAGAGCCCAAATAATCTTGTCTTTGGATCCAGAAATGAAGACTTGTATGTATGCCAAGATGTCTTTGAATTGATTAATCTCCTAAGATGTCAAAGGTAGCACATCTAGGTTCTTCCAAAACACTTTCCCTAAATTTTCACAAACATTAGCTACAAACTGATTGAGTTGAGTACCCCAATGATACTCTAAAATCTTGATAATAGTAGGAGAGATCAAGCTATTTGAGAGAGGAAGCTGACCATTCCAAGAGTCCCTCAAAAAGTTGACTCTACTACCATTATTAACTTCACAACAAACATATTTAACTATAATATCCCGTGAAGCTAGCATGAAATTCCAAATCACTAAGCTTTTTGGAGGATCCAAAATAGAAAAAATTATGAGAGGGTCATTATTGTCCAGATATTTTTGTTGCATAATCTCACACCAAGTGGATTGAGGCTTATTATACATTTGCCAACTTATTTTCCACCAAAGTTTTCATTTCTTTTGGTTAGATCATGCACACCTGCCCCTCCTACTATTGGGATATGTGACATATCTTGAAAAGAAATAAGTGGTATTTTTTGAGAGTCATTCATATTGCCTATCCAAAGGAAACCCTTAATCATTTTTTGAATTTGAAGGATTTTTTGGGAGGATCTTTAAGGATAGTAATAAAGTAGTTTGGAATTGCTACTAGGACTAACTTAATTAGCAAAATTCTACCAGCCAATGACAACCATCTAACTTTCCAAGCCATAATTCTACTTTGAATATGCTAAATGATTGAAGACTAGTAGCAAGTTTTATTTGATCTTGTAAAGAAATGAATTTCCAAATATATGGACGGTAAGAAATACACTATGAAGTCTAAGATAAAATTATTATTTTTAGATATCACTTTGTTTTCATTAAAGAAATAAATTTTTGACTTCTATGCATTAATGACTTGACTAGATGTGACTGAATAAAGATTGAGTACATGTTTTATTTGCTGAGCCACCTAAACATTTGACAATCCAAATAATTATATATCATTTGCAAATAAGGAATGTGTGATAGAAATGTTTGTACCCAAGATATGTGCACCATGCCACTTGCTGATCTCATGTTGATGTTTAATGGTATAATAAAATCTTCAACCATAACGATGAAAAGAATTAGAAATAGTGGATCTCCCTATTTGACCCCTTTTGTTGATGGGAAAAAACCCACTGGCTTACCATTTATTAGTACTAAAAACAAAGCACCTGAGTTGTATTCCTTAATCCATTTGCACCAACTTCTAAAGAAACCCATTTTGATAAGCTCTTGAAGTAAAAACTTCCAACAAACTCTATCATATACTTTCATCATATCAAGTTTTATTACAAAATTTGATGACTGGTTTTAATTTATAGAGTGAAGAACCTCATGTGCCACTAAAGCTCCTTCCATAGTTTCTCTTCTTGGGAAAAATCCACCTTGTTTTGAAAAAATGATGTAAGGGATAAGGTGTTGTAATCATAGGTAAATAGCCTTAGATGTAATCTTATAAGACAAATTACATAACAAAATTGGCTTAAAATCAACAAATGTTTGAGGATCCTTCATCTTAGGAATAATTGAGATATTTGTAGTATTGAAATACTTAAGCATGCTCTTCCTAGATTCTCCAATAGCTACTAATAAATCCCAACCAATGATATCCCAACAACTTTGATAAAACAAAGTAGAAAAGCCATTTGGGCCAGGGGCTTTATCTGGAGAAAAAGAGAAAACCACCTTATGAATTTCTTGGATGGTGAAAGGTTCCATCAACATATCATTATCTTGAGATTATATCATATTTGGTATGTATTTTAGAATCTCATTAACTTATGAAGAATTAGGAGAAGTTGAAATAGTAGGTGCAAGGAGATTCTTAAAGAACTTAACCCCTTCATGCCAAATGAGATTTTAATTTGTGATAAGATTTCTTGAGCTAACATCTTTGATTTGGAAAATTGATTTAGAGACTCTCTTTTGTTTAGCTAAAGCATGAAAAAAAAATGTGTTTTTGTCACCATCTTGAAGTCATAACTTGCTAGACTTTTTCCTCTAATAAGCTCCCTCTCTCCTGCACAATTCTTCCCAATCTTATTGAAGATTTTTTTGTGATACATATGTTTCTTCATTCATTCCATTTTGAATGATATAGTTATAGACATCTTCTAGCTACTATTTAACTACTGATTTTTGAGAAAAAAACATTTTTGAACACCTACTAATTCCAATTCCTAATTTGAATTTTTACAAATTTTAGTTTCATGGAAAACTAATGAATCCTAAATCCATCAACATGTGGAGCCTCATTCCACCAATGCTAAATATTATTCAAGAATTGTGGATGTTGAAGCCACATTCTTTCAAACTTGAAAGAATAATGTTAATGATTTATCAATACTTTTATCTGACTATGTGAGAGTTAAAGATATAGGAAAGTGGTTCAAACTTGGTAATGAAAGAATATCTAATGAAATATCCAAGAAACTCAATTTCCAATCTTGTGATAAAATAAACCTATCTAGACAAGTAGCAATATGTGCAAACCCAAACCTTTTGTTTGTCTAGGTGAAAGATCCATTCATCAGATGAATATCCATGAGATTGTTATTATCTACAAAGGAATTAAAATCTTGTAGAGTTTTAGGAGGAGGAATAATACCCCAAATTTTCTCCTCCTAAGATAACAAAGCATTAAAATCACCTCTAATAATAACTTTTTTTGGATCTTGAATCTAGACAAAATGAATTATATTTTCCCACAAACATGCTTTGTCCTATGATGAAGAAGGACCATAGACATTAATCAAAGTAAAAGAAATGTCAAAGGCAAAAATATGCAACATCTACTAATTGATATCTTGGTGAATGAATTGTGCAAAGGGAATTCCCAAGTATTGCAAGAGCCCCAGAAGCTCCTATTCTAGGAACATGTAGAGACTTCCATTTTTTTCCATTTAGCAATGGTTTTATCAAAATTTTCCTGAAATAACTTGGTCTCTTGTAACATAATAATGTCTACCTACATAGAATCAACAACTTGTTTAATTCTATATCTTTTGTTAGAGGCATTAATACCTTTGACATTCAATGAGTTTACTTTCATTGTGGACAAAGGGAACACCTTGTTCTCCTTGTCAATCTTTTGGAAACGAGAAAATTATTATCCAAGGTGGTTTGTATTCCAGCTACTATTTTTGTCCTATTCTTAGAACCCTTTGGCCTACCTCAAGACTTAGGTGTTTTGGGGTTGAAAATAGCTTGAGAAATTTTTTACAAAATTGATAAAGACTTAACCTTAATAGTATCTTGGCTTTCATGAGTGGATACACAATCCTTTGAAATTATGAATGCTCATGCCGACAATAATGGATTTGAGGAAGCAAATAATCAACTGATTGTTGCACTTGCTGATAAATACTATTTTCCAACCCCATGGAGTCCTCTGAGGCTAGGACTTCACACACTTTGGAACTATTAAATTGTGACCCTTGAATGGAATTGGTGTGATTATATTCATTTTGAAAATCCATAAATGAATCTTCAGTTACATCCTTAGGCCTCTTATCAACATAATTATGGACCTGAACCAAACTATTCCAATACTGAAATTCTCTAAGAAAATTATCAATCATAGGTGAGATATACTCCTCATCTAAAATTCTTTCTTCTCTTGCAATTTCCAAGATGATAGAAGTGTCTATTTCTAAATTAATTTTACGTCTTACTTGATTGGACTTTAATTCTACAGATGCTAGATGAAAAGACAAAAGTCAAATAGGACATATACATAGAGAGAAAATCCTATTTTGAAAAGTAATAGACTAGAATGAACTTGAGACTAAAAATGTGTGAGAGTTAGGCAAAACTATGAAACTTGGTATGGATACTGAAAGATAATCAAGTGCATCTAATAAGAATACTTTTGAGCAAACAAAGACCTATTGGAGAAATCCATAATCCAACTAAGAATGTGCAAAAAATTAGTCATATTCTTTTGATTAGATGTTGTAGAAAAGTATTTCTTACCCAATGCTCCTAAGTTAAGGTGAGGAACCTATTCATATGCTTTCTAAGAATAGCTATTTGGATCAGAACAATCATCTGGGCATATTACTATATCATCAAGATCACCTATTTGGAAAAAGCTGTTGAAATGACTGAGATTGTGTTGAAATTTATTAACTATTTTTTCATCTTGAGTCTTAACTAATTGACACCAATCACCCCATTGAGATATGAGAGATATTGAAGTAGGGAAATATTTGCACATATAAATTAACAAAAAAACTCTAACTTCCAATTGTGGACACAAAAAATTCCCAATTTGTTGGCTATAATTTCAATTATCTCCAGATCATGGTATTCAAGCAGCAATTGGGGCAAAGAGATCCAATGTGGAAAAAATTGAATAGATGTATCACAGGGATTGAAATTTTGAGCCCACATCATAGTATGTAACCCTAAACCTTGGCAAAACCAACCTTTCTATTTTTGAACAATATTTCTCTCTTCCTTAGTCACAAATAAGGAAATAAAAAACTTTGATTCCAAATCAGTGTAGAAAATTTCCTTAAGCCTAGGCCAAGTGGAAAATGCCCAATCATTAATGTTCAAAAATGATAAGGAAGAAGAGGAAAACATACCAGTGAGAGCCGATTGATGAAGTATATCAATCGAATACTGCAACATGTGACAAGGGAAACTAACTTTAATTGGTATGAGCCATGCTTATGATTTTGTGACTGGTCAACATTACCCTAAACTTTCTTCTACCAAATCTATTTTGGAATGAAGGGGGCTTGTACAGATACATTAGCTAGAACCTATGGCCCACCTTTAGCCACCTTGCTTTGGGTAGTTAACAAAATATCTTGCATTGGTAGTGATGACATATGAGGATCCCCTCACAAATATCAAAAATGGGTTCCTTGTAAGTAGGCCTATGAATGCTTTTTCTTTGTGATCTAGTTTTATAATTTCTTTTGGATTGAGGACCCCTACCAATTGCCACATAAAAATCAAAAGCTAACTCCTAATAAACCAAATTTTCCTACCAAAAATTATTTTGAATCTAACATCGATACAAATTATGGGTTTGGTTAGAAGATTCACCTTTTTCAAAGGTTGATGTTTCATTCTAGGGCTTACTACTTGTAGGTTGTTTATTGCCTCTAGCTTGAGACTCTAGTTCCAACTAATGATCATGAAATTTTGGATTAAGAAAAAAGGGTTTTGCTGGTTGAACTATTGCTTTACGCTTAAAGATTGATTTTTAATTTCCATGTTCTAATCTTCTATTATTCACATTTCTAAAAGAACATTTCTAAAGGAAAGATCACTATGGATAGATTTAGCTGGCTGAACCACTAGTGTAGAGGAAAAAATATGAGTAAGATCATTTTCCCAAATTGACTGGACTACTAGCATAGAGGAAAAAATACAAGTAATTTTAAGATGATTTGAAATAGGAGAAATATTTTGCTACATGCCCTTGTTTTGATGAAGATGCTCAAAATTTTCCCTCTATGTCTAAATAGAGTGCCTTAAATCCTAACTAAAATCTTGACAATACCAACCCTTGTCATGACCTAACAAATGATGCTCCAATTGCTTAATCTAAAACCTCATCCATCAATTAGAATTACCCATACCTAGTTTCACACCTGGTTTCACTCCTCCCACTCCTCCCCTTATATTGGAATCTATTCATTATTAATTATACATACTTACTATACTTGTGTTATCAATATATGATAACAGGTTATGAAAAATCTATTGTAGTATTTTTTCAACATCTTCTTCATCCACATGTTATGGTTGCAAGTGTTTGTTGCTACTACATATTTTGCTTCTTCTATAATCCATGAGATATAGTATTGTTTCATGTTGAAGCAAGAAACCTATCTTCCTCTCAGAAAAAATCTCTACCATTTTCTATTATTCATATTGCCTTACCAATCCACATTAGTATATCCACACAATGTAAAGTGACTTGATCTATCATACCATAGTCCAAAATCAGATATAACTTTCATATATCTAAATATTCTCTTTATTGTTGCATAGTGTTCTTCTCTAGGATCTTCTTGAAGTCTTTCTACTCTACCAACTACATTTTCAATATCTAGTATGGTGTGAGTCAAATATTGCAAACCTCAAATTATATATCTATACTTATTTTTCTCAACTATAGGTGTCTCATCTTTGCTAGATAACTTTTACTAGTTATCATAGGTGTACCAATATGCTTGCAACTTTTCAAACCAAATTTTTTCAACATGTCTTTCAAAAACATAGTTTGCGATAATAAATATTCACTACTATTTTGCACAATCTATAGACTTTGAAAATATTTCATCTCACCAATAATACTCATCTCAAATTCATTCTTCATTCATTAGAAAATTTGTCACTTGCTTCATCATTTCCTTCAAAGATTATGTCATCCAAAAATATCACAATCATCAACAATCCATTCTCAATTTCTTCCAAATACAAATTGCTATCTACCATACATTTAGGAAATCCCAACTTTTCAAGATACTTGTTCAATCTCACATTCCAAGCTCTAGGTGTTTTCTTGATACCATACAATGCTTTCTTCAATCTACATGCCATATCCTTTTCTTCTATCAAAAGAAATGATGAGAGGGAAAATATTTCTTTTCACCCTATCTTCTTCTAAGGTCTTGTCTCGGCCTCTTAGGGTTCTTCCAAAAATTCTACCTCTGAATTATTCTAATCCTTTTCTTCTTGCATCAATTCACCTACTCATTTGTTTCATGAATGCCTAATTGGTTCATCCACACCACATGATCAAAGATGATCAAAAATTCCTAACAATGGAGATAGGGATTTTTCTATAGGATATTGGATCCATTCTGTGACTCATCAACCAAAATTTTAAAGGAATCTCTATGGATCTCAAGGAATTTCCTCAAACTAGGCCTAATAGGGATACGAGGAATAAGACCTCTAAACTCACCTTTTGGCACATAACCTAGAAAAAGGCTTAACAAGGTAGTAAATAAACTTCATATCTTGATACCCTTTTGGAAGACCATTGAGAGTCTCTTGGTCTCATCTCTCCAGCTTATTCATATAGTGGGAAGCTATTTTAAAGCCTAAACTTAAGGGTTTCACCAAATTGTTGACAACACTCACAAGGGTTTTCTCAAATCCCTATAAAAACATGTCAACATGCATTATCCTTGGGAATATACATTATCCACCTTCACAACCTTATCTCCATCCTCTTTGAATGAAGCAACCAATGCATTTAACCACAATAAGTGTTGTTTCCATCATTGTGATCTAAAAACATGCTCACTTGGCTTAACTAGCACATCATTGTAAAAATACCAAACATGCTTTCTAGGCCCAAAATCTTGTATTTCTATAGTAGAAGGAGATATCTCACACATTCCATGGTACCATATAGATGCCATGGTGGAAAAGGTGAGTTATGATCCCATTCTCACAATCTACCTAGTTTAGACAAGCGATAGTGAAGAAAATTAAGTATTTTCAAAATGAAAGGAAATGAAACTAAAAGCACTCATTGTAGTCACACATAAAACCTAGTATTTACACCTACCATCTTAAAAACTAGTCATAGTATGGATTTCAATCCATTAAGTTCCCAAGTGAAGCAAAAGACCCTAATTGTGGTAAATAACTCTAGAAAAATGCTCATTCATTAACCCCAATTCTTTCACAATGCCATCCAACCCTTGTTATAGGTTGAGTGAGGTCTTAATTAAATCATTACACATTCTCCAACCACTTTGAGGTGGTTATTCAATCTTCTTACCAAAATTGCATTTTTCGCAATAAAAGTTGCCATAACAACTTTTATAATTTTGCAAAATTGTCATGCAACTTGACAAATTTTGTCCTAGTTAGACCAGACTTGATCAAAACCTCCTGAAAGTCTACCAACTAGATGTGTGAATTATGACATGAAACCATCATTTCACCCCTCAATTGACCAATCTAGCCCTTGAAATGCATAATTTTTATTCCTAGGAATAATGACATCAATGTGTACATCACCTAGAAAATTTGGACAACAAAGTAGTAATGAGGATCCAAGCAAACCTCCAAATGGCTAAGTCATACTTTAGGACTCACTAGCCCCTTTATTATACTAGTGGCTTGTCTAAGGCTAGTACAAACCAAAAATCAACTAGGAACCCTAGGTTACTAGGTGGCCTTATCTAGGTGCACCTACACCATGCTCCCCACAAGAGTAAATCATGTCACACCTATAGATAAGATGTCATTAGTAATTCCCAATTCTTGAAATTTATAGTTGTATCCCATGTTTCCTCTCACTCAAGTTTAGCTTTCCACTTGATGAGATGGTCCATGTAAACCTTATGTCTAGTAGTCTTCTTGACTCTTGAGTCTAGTACTTTCTCTACCTCTACCTACATCTTGGGAGGTAGGAGATAAATTGCCACATCCTATCCAACCTCTTGTATATTCAAATCTACTATAGTCAAATGTTCTTTAACCATGATCAAATCTTCCACATTAAAAATAAGTGACATGTTAAGATCACTAGGAAGTTTCACCTTATATGAATTATCCCCATATTTAGCTATCACCTTGTAGGTTCCCACTCTCTTCATCTCTAGTTTTGTAGGTACTCCTTTTGGGAACCTAGATTTATTTAAATGTACCATGAAATAATCCCCTACTATAAATTGAACATCATTCCTCTTCTCATCTACTTTAGCCTTCATTTTTTATGTAGTCTCATGTATTTTCTTCATCACTTGTTATTGGATCTCTTTCATGGTTTGGGTGAAGTCTTCATCCTGACCACTCACATACTCCATAGTTCTAGGGTTTCTAAGTTCACACACACCCCTTTGATGCATCCCATAAATAATCTCAAATGGGCTCCAACCTATTGTTATATTCACACTATGATTATATGCATGCTCTACTTGAGGAATAATCACATCCCAAGTCTCATCATATTCTTTAGTTAGGCACCTTAACAAGTTACCCAACACCTCCTTTCTTATCTTAGTTTGGTCATCAATCTAAGGATAGTAAGCTAAACCAAAAGATAGGTTAGTTTCCAACCTACTCCATAAGGTTTTCCAAAAATGACTCAAAAACTTGACATCCCTATCTAACATAATTCTTAGGGTTAGTCCACAAATTCTCACAATCTCCTTAAAATGTAGGTGTTCTATATGACTAGCATCATGGGTACTCTTACAAGGTATTAAGTGACCCATCTTGCTAAATCTATCAAAGAAAACATAGATCTGCTATCACAACCTTGTTTTTTCTTAGGTAAACCCATAATGAAGTCCATGTTGATACACTCCCATGACCTATTAGGGAGTGGTAAATATTGGTATGTTCTACATTACTAGCTCCTCCATTTTTCTTCATGCACGCTACACACTTTTCAACATATCTTGCCATATCTCTTGACAATTTTGGATAAAATAGAACCTTTGAGCTAGCTTTAGGTTTATGTTGATGCCAAAATAACCACTTAGGCTTCCATTATTCTTTTCTTGGATAAGGTTCTCTCTCATAGAACCCTTAGGAAAACATAATTGGTTTCCTTTGAACAATACTCCACTCTGAAAGTTATTATTGAAAAGTGAACTATGAAAATCATTTTTAAATTCAAAGCATACCTTATAAGATTCAAAAAATTCATCACCATCCTTGTAGATTTCTTTGAAACTCTACATACCAATGATATGTAGTTGAACTTCATGGATGATCAACATTCCTCTACTTAGGGCATCTAAAACTTTACTCAACTACTTCTTGTGCTTGATGGTGAATGTGAATCCTTGAAGTTATTCCATTCACTTCTAATTTCTGTTACTTAACTTATCTTGAGTATTGATGTAGCTAAGGGATTGGTTATTAGTAATGACTAAAAACTCCTTGGGTAGGAGGTAATGTCTCCACTTCCTAAGAGATTTAACTAGAGCATACAATTCCAATACATAACAATAGTATTTCTTCTTGGCTTCATTTAGTTTCTCACTAAAGAAGGCTACTAGGCTAGCTTCTTGACTCAACACACCCCCTATTTACATCCCACTTGCATCACATTCTAGTAAAAATAATTGATCAAAACTAGGTAGTTGAAGGATAGGTTGTGTGGCTACTTTTTTCTTCAATATTTCAAATGCATTTCCTACTTTAGAAATCCACCTAAACTTGGTTTTCTCTCCACCCTTAATGGTGCCTAGAAATGGTGCACAAATACCATTGAAATTACTAATGAATTTTCTACAAAATTTAGCTAACCAATGGAAACTTCTTACCTCTGTTTCTATTGTAGGTGGTAATCAATTTAGCAAAGTTGCAAAATTTTCTTAGTCCATCTTCAAAGACCCTTTGGATACTACAAATCCTAGGTAGACAAGTTCTTGTTTCATAAATTCACATTTCTCCAAATTGATAGCCAACTTCTCTTCATGCGAATTCCTTAGTACCATATCCACATGCTCAAGATGTTCTTCTCTTGTCTTACTAAAGATGAGTATGTCATCAAGATATACCACTACAAACCTTCTAGATTAATCTTTCTACACTTCATTCATGAGTCTTAGGAATGTGCTAGGAGCATTTGAGAGCCCCAATAGAATCACAAACCACTCATATGAGCCATCTATGGTTTTAAAATTTGTCTTCCACTCATCACCTTTCTTTATCCTTATTTTATGGTAACCACTTTTGAGGTACAACTTTGTAAAATATTGAGATCCTCCAAGATAATCCATCAAGTCTTCAATTCTAGGTATGGGAAGCCTATATGTTATAATGATTCTATTAATGGCCCTTGAATCTATACAAAGCTTTCATTTTCCTCCTTTCCTGGATGCCAAAACTACTAGCACTACATAAGGATTGATGCTCTTCTTTATCAGACCCTAATCTAGGAGTTCCTATACTTTCCTAGCTACCTCTATGTTCTAACATGGGGTAAGCTTATAGGCTGCCCTATTTGGAAATAAAACACTAGGTATAAAGTCAATCTAATGATTTTTCACTCTCCAAGGGGGTAAAGTTGTAGGAGCTCCATCACTAACAATATCCTTATATTTCACAAGCATCTCTTGGATATCAATAGGTAAGTGATCTTGTTTAGTCTTTTCATCTTATTTAGGATTAAGAAGAATAGCATACCCTTCACTTTCTTCATGTTTAAGGGTGTTAATGAACTCTTTTCCACTACTCAACAACACAATAGGAGTTTTGCACTATGATTCATCCTCCTCCAATAAGGATTGAATCTTTACTATCTTTCTTGAAAGAGATAGAATTGTCCTTTCCATCATAAAAATTACATTTGACATATTTCCAAAGTTTTCCCAATAAAATGCCATGCATCAATAGGCAATATATCACAAAGAAATTTGTCCTTGTATCCTACAATTGAAAACTCATCCCAAGTTTTGTCATTTACCAACACACTCTACCCTTTGTTCAAGCATGTCACTTGTATTGGTTAACATGAGGTACTCTACCAATTTGATATTATCTACTACTTCCTTTGATATGATGTTTTCTATGGAGCCTAAATCCACAATAATTTTTCATACCTTGCCCAAAATCTTGCACCTAATTATGAACAAGGTTCTTCTATGCTTGGGTTAATCCTTGGCTTGTTGTCTACTCAACACTCTCTTGAATATTAAGTTCTCTAGTCCCTTTAACCCAATATGGTCCACCTTTTATGCCTTAGAAATCATTGATTCTTCATGAGAATATTCAACTCTCTTATCACCACTTTAAGAAGTAGGTTTGTTAAGACATCTATAAGTAGGGTGGCCTAACTAGCCAAAAGTATAAAAATTTATACCTTCAAAATATAAGTTACTCCTACCTATACCTCTCCCTCTATTTGAGCCTCCTTGAGTTCCTCTTCCTCTTGTATAACCTCCCCTTGAAGTAGCTTCATTACCTTATTCAAAAAGTTTAAACTCGGCTTGATTTCTTTGATCATTCCCTATGCCTTGGTATCCACCCCTATAACCTCTTTGGTCTCTTCCTTTACATCTACCTTTAAAACTTGAGTCCCCCCTATTCCTATTCTTCTCCACTTTAGTCCACCCAAGTATCTTGCTACCTTAATAGGTTTGTCTTCTTGAATCTTGGACCTCATGCATAATTTTTGAAACTCCTTTGTGCAAGAGGTCACATCTAAATCTGTTTTCTTTAGACCTTGCCTCTTTCTATGCAATTTTACTTCATAATCTTTGGCAAATAGTTGTCCTTCACTTTGGTCACAATGGCATTCTAGATAGTTTTAAGTTTTTACCCATGTTGATTCTTTCTTTCTGAATGTATTTCCACCCTATATGATAACCCTCTAAGACATGATTTTGCAACCTTCACTTTTTGTGCCTCTATGACACCTTCACATTCAAAATGATTCTCCATCTCCTTGATCCATTCCATTACTATATTAGTATCCATCTTTCCATTATAAAATGGAATTCTTTCTAGGGATTTTTCTCCTAGTGCCTTGATGGCCTTCAAGAATGGTTGCTCATCCACTGGAGGGTCTGGCTTAAGCATAATGTCTTCCTTAGATTTTTTTTCTTTTCCTTTGTCATTATTGTCATTTTATTTGTTTTTATTCTTAGCTACCTTAGAAACTTCTTCTAGCTTGGTCTTCATTTATTGTTGTGAGAAATAAGGTGTCTCAGCCTTGGATAATTCCTATTCTTTTTTTTTTTTTGTAATGTATTTTTTGCAAATAATGTAATAAGTGTGAGTGCAGATATCTACTTGGCATGTTGATGTGACACTCTACTTGCATGTGTTGGCATCTTGAATTATGTGTAAGGAAATCATGGCTAAAATTTTATGACAGATTCCTATGAAGGATTGGTATGATGTGTAAGAGATATCTTTGGAATATTTAATTGTGTGTAAGGAAATCATGACTAAAATAGTTATTAAAGATTCCTTTCATAGATTCTTATGATAGATTCCTATGACACATAACAGATATCTTTGGAAGATTCCCTAAAAGTGGAAAGTGCATTATATAAGAATCTTAATGGTTGTAGATAGTGGTTTGAGTGTGAGTGTGAGTAGTGTATTGTTTCTTGCTACTAGATGAGGATTTTGTATCCTAAAAGAGCTTGCACTATAAGTATGTTGTAATCTTGGAGTTGAAGATAATACATAGTGTCAATTTTGGAGGGGTGGGGTTGTTTTACCGGAAGGTTTTTCCCCACTGGCATATCTTTGTGTTTATGTATTTTCTTTCTTTATCTATTTTTTGTATTCATAATTGATTGCATTATTGTTATTTTACAAAAAGTGAATATGAAATTGTAAGGATTTAAAAAGAATTTGCACAATACTTTGCTTAAGATATTAGTGTAGGAAGCTATTTCAACACCTAAGTTTCCTTACAAGTGGTATTAGAGCTTGATCAACTTTTGATCCTAGTTGTTGGGTAGGGTTTTTTGAGCTAATATCAAGTTGAGTGGGATTTTTGTACAAAGAATTCTGAATGTTATTTGCAGATTATGATGGCTAACTCATCATATAGAAAAATTGAGGTGGAGAAATTTAATGGCAATAATTTTGAGTTTTGGAAACTCAAGATGGAAGACTTTCTTGAAGATCATCATCTATGGGAGGTGACTTCACTTGATGTGAGACTTGTAACAATATATCAAGTAGATTGGGATCTCAAGGATCCGAAAGCTAAGGGTTTCATTAGACTCTATCTAAATGATTCATTTCTCCTAAATGTTCTTGATGAGAAGACCACAAATAGTTTGTGAACATGGCTTGGGTCTATGTATCAGGCCAAATCTCTGGTAAACAAGTTATTTCTAAGGAAGAAGTTGTATTATTTAATAATGGAGGAAGGATGATCTGTTATAGATCATCTAAATGATTTTAATTTATTGATTGCATAGCTGACATCATCTAGTGTCAAGATAGAGGAGGATCTATGTATGACCTTATTATGTTCCTTTCTAGATTCATGGGACCATCTTGTGATGGCTCTTGGAAGTAATTTAGTTACTTTCAAAATGGGTGATGTGGTATCTTCACTATTATTTGAGGAGACAGGGAGAAAGTCATCAGATTTGACTAAGGAAGCTCTTACTATTTATGGTAGATCCAATGATAGACAAAAGCAAAATGACAACAAGTATGGAAAGGGTAGATCCAAATCCCATGGAAAATTAAGACTCTTGGAAAGTCTAAGGAAATATGTTGGAACTGTGATAAGACTAGGCACTTTTGTAAAGACTGTAAAGAGCCAAAGAAGAAGAAGAAGGCCTCATATTTAGGTTTAGAAAGTTCTCAAGATGGTGATACTTTCATTGTAGCCTTGGCAATGCATGCATCTAATGATGTGTGGTTTATAGACTCAAGTGCTTCTTTCCACATGACCTCTCATCAAAGTTGGTTCTCAAAGTATGAAGCTTTTGATGGTGGAAAGGTGTACTTGGGTGATGATTCTCACCTAAATATAGTTAGACAAGGATGGGTCACTATTAGATTCCCTAATAGATGAGTAAAGGGGATCAATGGGGTAATTGCATCCCTAGTTTTTCCTAAAACCTATTATCTATAAGTATGTTGAATGATGTAGGTGTGAAAGTTTTTTTTCTAAAGATGGATGTAAGATGATGAGAGGAATTATGGTGCTTGCTAAGGGTGCTAGGAGAGGTACTCTATTTTAGCTTAATGAATGCATTTCTCAGTGTAATAGTTCTTCTAATTCAAAGAAGAAAATAGCTATTACTTCATCACCACCATTTGAATGAGTACTAAAGAAGACTATAGTTATTGGTTTTGATGGTAGTGCAACATGTGTACCTAAGGGTGCAAACACATTAGAAGGAAAGCTTCCTGCATAAAATACATTGTTATGGAATATGAGCTTGCCATATTGGTGAGAAGGGTCTTAGAACCCTAAGAAACAAGAACCTCATTGAGGGGTTGAATGATTGTAATCTCAATTTCAACTTCTATGAACATTGTGTCTATGGTAAACAAAATCACGCTCAATTTTACTCTAGTTCTCACAAATCTTTTGATTCTTGGATCTTATTCATTCTAATGTATTTTGTACTGTAAAAGTTCCTTTGATCTCTAATTTTAAAATTTTTTTTTGTATCTTTCATAGATGATTATAGTAGAAGGACATGGATTTATTTTCTAAAAAGTAAGACACAATTCTTTAGTCAGTTCAAGGAATTTAAAGCCCTTGTAGAGAATCAAACTAGTAAGAAGATTAAGTGTGTGAGAACTGAAAATGGTGGTGTGTTTTTCTCAATAGAGTTCAAATAGTTCTGTAAAGAATGAGGTATCAAGATGCATAATACAACTCCTTATACCTCATAGAAAAATTGAGGTGTAGAAAGAATGAATAGGATATTGATGAAGAAGGTTGGGAGTATGCTTAGTAGAGCTGGTCTTGAAAAAAGGTTTTGGGCTGAAGTTGTGGCCACTTATTGCTATTTGGTTAATAGATCTTCTACATCAACCCTTGTTGGTAAGACACCCTTTGAGGTATGTTTTGGTAAGAAGCCTTCAATTAGTCAGTTCAAGGAATTTAAAGCCCTTGTAGAGAATCAAACTAGTAAGAAGATTAAGTGTGTGAGAACTAAAAATGGTGGTGAGTTTTTCTCAATAGAGTTCAAATAGTTCTGTAAAGAATGAGGTATCAAGATACATAATACAACTCCTTATACCTCATAGAAAAATGGAGGTGTAGAAAGAATGAATAGGATATTGATGAAGAAGGTTGGGAGTATGCTTAGTAGAGCTGGTCTTGAAAAAAGGTTTTGGGCTGAAGTTGTGGCCACTTATTACTATTTGGTTAATAGATCTTCTACATCAACCCTTGTTGGTAAGACACCCTTTGAGGTGTGTTCTGGTAAGAAGCCTTCAATTAGACATCTTTGTATTAGTGGTTGTTAAGCTTATGTACATGTTCCAAAGGAGAAAAGATCTAAGTTGGAAAAAAAAGTTGCCAAATGTATTTTCAACAGATATCATGTTGTTATGAAAGGATACAAGCTTTGGGATCCTGCGAATAGTAAGGTTTTATATAGTATAAATGTTATTTTTAGAGAGCTAACATCTTGTCCTATTATGATACAACTAGATGAAAAATATAAGAAAGAGGATATTGTTTAGTTGCCTCCTACCCTTGAGAAGATTGAACATAAAGACCATGTTGGGTCTAATGATGAGGAGAGCTCTAGTAGCTTTGATAGTTCAAAAGAAGAGGAAGAAAAACCTCCACCTTAGCCCTTGAGGAGATCAACAAGAGTAAGGAAGGAGCCAAAAAGTTTTGGTTATTCAATTTTAGATTCTAGTTGTGCCTTAGCTTTAATTACTAACACTGATGAGCCTATATCTATGAAAGAGGCTTTGGATATGGAAGATGTAGGTTCCTAGATTGAGGCCATGGATGATGAGATGGATTCATTGGATAAAAGAAAAACTTGGGACCTTTTACCTTTTTCATAAAGGATAGAAACCTATTGGTAGCAAATGGGCATTCAAGAAGAAATTCTATGTAGATGGCATTGTTGAAAGGTATAAAGCTAGATTGGTTGCAAAGGGGTACTCATAGTATAGGGAAAAGACTATGGTGAAATATTCTCTCCTATTGCAAAGTTAACATCCATTAGATTTTTGTTATCTCTTGTTGCATCATATGATTTAGAGATAGAACAAATGGATGTGAAGATAGTTTTCCTTCATGGTGATTTGGAGGAAGAGATTTATATGTCACAACCTAACTATGACATTGTTAATGGTAAAGAATCTTTGATTTGTAGATTAAAGAAGTCTTTGTATGGTTTGAAATAATCTCCTAGGATGTGGTACCTTAAGTTTGATGCCTTTGTGAGTCAATTGGATTTGTAAGATCAAAATTAGATCATTGCATTTATTTCAGAGTTGAAAATGATCACCTTCTTATTGTTGCATTATATGTTGATGATATGTTGCTATTTGGGAAGGGTAAGGGTATAATTTCTAATTTTAAATCTTAGTTTTCAACACAGTTTGAGATGAAAGATCTTGGGGGAGCAAGGTACATCTTGGGTATGAAATTTAGTAGAGATAGGTCAAACAAAAAAATTTGGTTGAGTCAGAGTATGTGAAGTCTATGTTAGAAAGGTTCAACATGTCAGATTATAGACCATTTTGTGTTCCTATTTCTATGGGAACAAAGTTATCTATAAATGATTGTCCAAAATATCCTAGTGAGGTGGAGGACATGAGCTAAGTACCTTATCCTAGTGTAGTTGGTAGTCTTATGTATGCTATGGTCTATACTAGACCAGACATTTCCCAAGTAGTTTGAGTTTTGAGCCTATTTATGGCTAATCTTGGATGGGTAAATTGGGGTGTACTTAAGAAAGTATTCAATTATTTGAGGGGTACATAGATTACTCCATTTTTTTATCATGGTAACTCTTCTGGAGCTCCACATTTAGTTTGTATTCATGAATTTGTGGATTCATATTGGGCAAGTGATATTGATAGCAGGAGATCCACTAGTGCTTATGTATTCACTATGTTTTGTGGTGCCATCAGTTGGATGAGTAAGCAACAAATTGTGGTTTCTTTTTTCCACTACAAAAGCTAAGTGCATGGCTACTACTCATGCTTGTAAGGAATCCATTTGGGTCAAGAGATTGTGTTTTGATATTGGTTTTGATGCAGGATATATTACTATTTGTAGTGACAATCATAGTGCTATTTTCCTTTCAAAGAATCAAACATTCCATGCTAGAACAAAGCATACTGATTTGTAGTTTCACTTTGTAAGAGATATGGTGGAAGATGGAAAGGTAAATTTGGAGAAGGTAGATAGTATAAAAAATGTTGCTGATGCATTGATGAAACTAGTAGGCATAGAGAAGTTCAAATGGTGTTCAAAGTTTATGGGCCTTTTGGCCTATAGTGGTTAGTCCATGTTATGTTCCTGTTGCTCTTACAAGGTGTTTGACAAGTGGGAGAATGTTAGAAATAAAGTGTCTCAACCTTGGAAAATTCCTATTCTTATTATTTATTTTGTAAATGCATTTTTAGCAAATAATGTAATTAAGTGTGAGTGTACATGTCTAGCTAGCATATTGATGTGACACTCCACTTGCATGTGTCGACATCTTGAATTATGTGTAAGGAAATCATGATTGAAATGGTTATGAAAGATTCCTATGATGGATTCCTATGACACGCAAGAGCTATCTTGGGAATATTTAATTATGTATAAGGAAATCATGATTGAAACAGTTATGACAGATTCCTATGATGGATTCCTATGACACGTTAGAGATATCTTTGGGAGATTCTTTAAAAAAGAAAAGTGGATATATAATTACCTTTAGGGTTGTGGATAGTGGTGTGACTATGAGTGTGAGAAGTGTATTATTGCTTGCTACTAGATAAGTCTTCCATATCCTGAAAGAGCTTGCACTTTAAGTGTATTGTGATCTTGGAGTTGAAGATAATACATTGTGAAAGTTTTGTAGGGGTGGGGTTGTTTTACCAAAAGGTTTTTCCCCACTAGAATATCTTTGTGTTTATGTATTTCCTTTCTCTATCTATTTTTTGTATTCATGGTTGATTACAATATTGTTGTTTTACTGAAAGTGAATCTGAAATTGTAAGGATTTAAAAAGTATTTGCATAATACTTTCCTTAAGAGATTAGTGTAGGAAGTTGCTTTTGTACCTGAGTTTCCTTACAATTGTAGGGTTTCTTCAAAGATTATGTTTTTCTCCTTTTTCTAAAACATCTCCTTGACTAACCCTACATTAGTCACCATGATTATTTCACTTATTGATTACCCTTTAGTTTGAAACATCTATCTACAAGATAAAATATTTTTGGGATCTAATACCACTTTGATAAGAGGACATATCTTGCTCTTAAACTTATCTTCTTCTAGGGTCTTTTCTAGGTCTATTCTCTAACCTATTAGGGATATTCCACCAACCCTATCTGTAAAGGATTAGAATCCACTTCTTCATCCCTTCAACTTTTCCACACAAATGATGCAATCAATTCACATACAAGCTTGTCTCATGAGTGCCTAAATAGTTCATCCACACCACATGATCAAATATGATCAAAACTACCTAAAAATGGAGAGAGGGGTTTGTCTCTAGGATATTGGATCCATGCAAAGACTCACCAACCAGAAGTCAAAGGAATCTCTATCGATTTCAATGAACTGCCTCAAACTAGGCCTAATAGGGATACAAGGAATTAGGCCTACAAACTCACCTTTTGGCACATAACTTGGAAAGAGTCTTAACATGGTGGTAAAAAAATTCATATCCTAATGCCTCTTGGAAAACATTTGAAATTCACCTAGTCTCATGTCTTCAGCCTATCTCTATAGTTGGATGCTATTTTTTAAACCTAAACTTAAGGGTTTCACTAAAATGTTGACAACACTCAAAAGGGTTTGTTCAAGTCCTTATAAAAGCATGTCAATAGGGTTTTTCCTTGGACAAAAGGATTCTCTACATTCATAAGCTTCTCTTCATTCACTTGGATTGAAGCAACCAATGCATTCAACCACAATAAATGTTGTTTCCATCACTATGATCCCTAAACATGCTCACTTGGCTTTCTAGGGCATCATTGTAAAAATGCCAAACAAGATTTCTAGGGCCCAAGATCTTGTAAGCCTATAGTAAAATGGTTAATCTCACATATTTCAATGTGCTATATAGATACCATAGCGGAAAAAGTGATTTATGACTCCATTTTCACAATCTGTGTCATTCAGACCAACAATAGTGTAGAAAACAAAAGATTTTCAAAATGTAAGGAAATGAAAATGAAAGTAATAACTAATCACAAATAGAAACTAGTATTTTCATCTACAAAATTGAAAAAAATTCATAGTATGGAGTTCAATCCATTAAGTTCCCAAATGAAGCAAAACACCCTGAATGAGGAAAAATAACTAAGTAAAAATGCTTGTTCATTAACCCAAATTCTTTCAAAATGTCATCCAACCCTTGTTATAGGTTGAGGGAAGCATTATATGGATCCATTAATCCTACTCCAACCTCTCTAAGGTGGTTATTCAAATTTATGATGGAGATTGCATTTTTTGCAATAAAGCTTTCATGACAACTTTTGTCCTAGTTAGACTAGACTTGGTCAAAAGCTTCTGAAACTCTACCAAGAGCTTTGATATGTCACTTATGAAATGAAGTCATCATTACACCCCTTAGTTGACCAATATACCCCTCTAAATGCATAATTTTCATCCTTAGCAATAATGACATCAATTTTTACATCACATAACAATTTTGGACAACCAAGTAGTAATGAGGACCTAATTAAACCTCCCAATGGCTAAGTAATACTCTAGGACTCAATAGCCCCTTTACTACACTACTGGCTTGGGTAAGGCCACTACAAGCCAAAAATCAACTAGGAAGCCCAAGTTACTAGGTAGCCTTACCTAGGTGCTCCTGCACTAGGAAATCCTTCAATTTTCTCAATATAAATTTCTTCTTCAAATTCTCCGTTAGAAAATGTGAACTTTACATCCATGTGATACACTTTGAATTTCTTATTTTCTACATAAGGCAAGAAAATTCTTACTACATCTATTCTAGCAACAACGGAAAATGTCTCTTCATAATCTATAACTTCTTGCTATGACTATCCCTTGCACACCAATCTATTTTTTATTTCTCACACCCTTGCCTCACTCATTCATCTTGTTTCTCAATACCCATCGAATTCCTATTAAATTCTTGTCTTTACACTAGTACATTTGCACCCATTTTTCTATCAAATTTTTTGACCAAAGCTATGAATCCTCCTTATTTTTTGTTTTCATTCCTGTGTTGGTTGCAAAAAAAAATTATTTTCCCACTTTGGGTGAAATTTTGACCAACATCAATTTGACCAAGTTGAAAATATTTAAAGTTTTCTCAACTTGGTCAAAATTTTGAACAACTTGGGTCATAATAGAATTTTGACCAACAAAATTTTGATAGAGATGCTTGAGCACAAGTTTGAGTTTAATAAATAATTCATTACTCATGAACTTTTGTGATTTCATAGGATTTTGGATTAGCACTAGTGATTTTGACCATTTTTTCTTGTGAAATTTCATGCCATGCATCTCACTCTCTATTGGTGTTGTTGGAAAATCTACATAGGAACTCATTGTCTACTACATCTCCAAAAACAAAGATTGAGGCTACATAATTGTCTAGTTTTATGAAAGTGGTGGAAGAGGTCATCATATAAGGCCTAGGATCCCATTTTTTATTTTCTATGCCCTAGTTATATTCTTCCATGGTTCTACACTTGATTCACAAACATGTAGAGGGGGAATAGGGGTAACTAGGCCTTCCTTTTATATAATACATTGAATCAGACGTGTATAAAATTTCATTACCAACCTATAAATTTCATGTGTTCTCATTTTTGTAATGTTTCATTTGTACATATATTAATTTTTTTATTAGGGTGAAACCCTTTTTTTCATTTTATAGTAGGTAAGTTAGAATAGTGGAGCTATTCACTGTGGGAAATTGTGATATTGTGGAAAGAAATAGAATGTCGAGTAGTATACTCTATGGGAACCAACTACGGTCTATCTAAAGTTCAAACATTGGCGATCAGCTATTTAGAAAGCTACATCTTTTCCTTGGCACAAAAATTTGGAAATCAATGGGCAATAACCCTAGATTGGCAAAGGGAAAATAAACATCTATATATATAACAGGTCAGAAACATAACTATTACTCTCTTTGAGACTTGATATCGATTTTTTATTTGCAAGATGTTGGTAGCTATTTGACAGTGACTTTCCTTTTATTAAATAAAGAATTGGATGTTTGGTTTTTTGAAATAGTACCTTAAGTATTTTCTTCCTTTTGTATTTGGAGAACTATGCTCTGTTAAGATCTATACAAAGTTATTTAAATTTGTTTTGTAACCCAACTTGATGACATATAATCATATAGATAACTTGTATTATTTAGTGTGGAATAGGGAGGTTCATTATAGAGTTCCAATTTTTTCTTTTCTTTTCCTTTGATTTGTATATATTTATATGTGTTATGAGAGTAGAAAACTTATGTTGGTGACCTAGATTGGTGTCAATTTGCTCTACTTTAGTTACACACCTATTATAAATAGGAATATATCTACATAAAGAAGGTTGCCCTCCTCAATCAAAGCATCAAAGTTTTGCATTTTTACTCTATTTTTGGTATCCTAAATAATTTCTTTCTCCATGTGTGGTCCTAATATTGCTGAATGGTAGAAGAATGTATGAAAGCTAGAAATACTACAATGTAAATTTGTGAACATAACTCTATAAGCATATCTTCTAATTAATTTATGGTCATATAAGCATTAACTATCTCATTTTCAAGGGAGATCCTATTTATATGATTAGCTCTAGCATTGTTGTTTATTGAGTTTGGTATATTCTTTGCACTATCATTAATCTTTGAGAAAGGCAAAACAAAGATATAAGGCCATGACTGTTGCCTTTATTAGGTCAGTGTTTCCTTCAAGGTTGTTTCTCATGATGCCTTCATATATCATATTCTTTACTATCACATGTCAACTAGGAATGTAAAATATCTTCATTTTATTGTATAATTCTTTAACCTATTACTGAATCACTCTTTATGGTTTGTAATATGTTCTTCATGGTGATTATTTGGAGGTTCTACAATATCTACTATTACTAGGACTTTCATCAGATGCTTTTTTCTTGAGTCTTTATATTTGCACCCTAAAATTTTCCTTAGAAGATTTCTCTCAACTTCATTATATAAAAAACCTAACTTGTAGGTACTAAAAAACAACTCTTTCTTATATTATCATTTTTCATATACTATGCACTCTCAATAGCACCACTACTTGTAACTCTACCACATCCCCTAAACATGATCTGCCACTATCAAAAATCCTCTTTTTGAGGGATGTTAGTTGATTTTTATCTTTTAACTTGTCAAAGCTCATACAAAACCTCAATAGGTTTTTATATACATATTGAATGATCTCCTTCAATGACACTCAATCATAGTGCTTGCCACTATTGTACATTGATGCATCATATTACAAAAGTCTATCACTTGTCTTTATATATTATTTCATAGTATTAAAAGCATAATAACTACTCCTTACAAATTTCATGCACTAGAACTAATTAGATGGTCAACATTATCATCAGTTGATAATATTTTTCACCTTTATGACTATTTGTGATGCAGGAGCATCCAGAGGTATAAGGGCAATCCGGTGTCACCCAAAAAAATGTACTTAGACTTAGTTTCTATTTCATGTCTTTACATTTTTGGATACCCATTTGGCTCAAATAAAGGTTCCAACTCTCATAGTTCAACTATCAGTGCGTTTGAAAATCTTGAAAAAATAGGAGCATGTATTTAGGCCATCATTTCGGTAAACTAGAAGGTGTGATTGGCCAGATGAATGTAATCATGATTTAGAGCATTCCAGAAAAAGAATCAGGTCAATAGGCCCCACGGTTTGAAAGTTATTGCAATTTTCAGGTTTTGGAGACCTCCTAAGAATGCTTCAAAGTCAGGTTTGGGGCATTAAATGACCTCAAAAAGGGTTGAAAAAATGGGGGGACAAGTGAAGCTAGTCCATAGGGCTAAAGAGTGCTTCGAGAGCTTTTCAAAAATGTAAACGGTTTGTCAATCGGAGCTACGGTTCAAAAGTTATGCCTCCCGAAAGTTCGGTTACCGTTTCTAGATTCTTCTAGATTTGCACCGACTTCTAACGCAACTTCCGGAACCTTCTATTTCGTTGGTGGATGCCTACTAACACTTTCTAGAATGTAATCCTAGTCCTTAACCCTCCGAGGTCTATTTAAGGAGATTTTTGGCATTGTAAAAGGCAGTTCAGAGTGGAGTTTGAGAGGGGGTGCTAAAAGGAGAAATATTCTCCAGATTTATGCTATTGTAAGCCTTAGGGCATGTTTTGAAGTTTATTTTCTCTACACTATTTGTACTAGCTTATTTTTCTCAGTTAATATAATTTTCCCTTTCTGTTGGTTCCATTCTATTCTTGGATTGTGTCCCCATCAAGTGGTATCAGAGCGAGTTTTCTTGAGTGTGTAGACGGAGTGCCGACTGTGAGACAGTTTGCACCAGGACTGTGTGGTTGTGGGTTCAAGTTAGAAGATGCCTCCATGAAGAGAGCGTGGTGGAAGGGCTAGAGCTATTGATCCTGAGGAGGTTAGAGCCCTCCAGAGGCAGGTACAAACATTGCAAGAGGAGCTTTGTAGAGGAGCAAATGTTGCTGCAGGTGAGAATAGTGAGGATGACAATGAAGAGGAAGTAATGGGACCAAAAGAGAAAGCTGACAGGGAAGTTCTGAATCCTGTAGAGGAAAGGCTTTTTAGGGCAATTACTAAGTTTGGGAAAAGACCTACAATTGAAGTGGGTATATTTTCAGGAAATCTAAAACCAGATGAGTTGATCGATTGGATCAATGAACTGGAAGAATACTTTGAGTATGAGGATATAAGGGACCCAGATAGGGTTAAGTTTGCAAAGGCCAAACTAAAAGGCCATGCCAAAATCTGGTGGCAAGAGGTTCAACTAGAAAGACTTAGAAGAGGAAAGGAGAAGATCACAAGATGGGATCGCATGGTGGACAAATTGAAGAAGCAGTTCATTCTTGTGGACTACGAGCTTGATCTGTTTAAGAAGATGCATGGGTTAAAGCAAGCAGGAAGACCAGTCCAAGAATATACAAAGGAGTTTTACCAACTCTTGATTAGAGTAGGGCATGCAGAAGCAAATAAGGAGAAGGTTGCTCGTTATATCAGTGGGTTGCGACCTAGCATCTAGGAGGAATTAAGTCTGGTAAGAATGACCAGCGCTGAAGATGCATACCAGTTTTCCCTAAAAGTTGAAGAGAAGATGAATAAAAGGTTTGAAGGAAGACAAAGAGGATGCGGTCAAGGAGGAAGGAGAAGCAGTAGATCATCTGGAGGCTGCAATGAAACCCAAAAGAAAAATGAAGATGTGGGTACAAGCATAAACCAGAGGAATGAGGGTTTCAACTGCTCCCATGATCAAGACTTTCAAAATCAAAGAGGAAGAGGTAGAGGACATGGACAAGGAAGAGGAGGCTTCCATGGTACTTGTTTCCATTGTAATGAAGAAGGTCATCGTGCCTTTGAATGCCCTCAATGACAAGGAATGACAGATAGGAGAGCTGAGGGCCAAGCTAGGGTTGCTCATGTGGATGAGGATGCACAATCATCACATTCAGAGGATGCAGAAAGAGGAGAGACCTTGGTAAATGAAAGAGTCCTACTAAGTGGTGAGAATGAACTAGGACAAGGAAGGAGTTTGTTTCGTACCAGATGTAAGTGTGAGGATAAATGTTGTGATGTGATCATTGATGGCGGTAGCACTGATAACCTGGTATCAGAAGAGATAGTCTCTAAGCTAAAGCTCAAGAGGGAGAAACATCCCCAACCCTATCGAATTTCTTGGGTAAAAGATGATCATAAGGTCCTGGTAAGTGAACAATGTTTAGTAAAATTCAAAATTGGGAGTTACCATGATGAAGTTCTCTGTGATGTTATTTTGATGGATGTTTGCCATCTATTGTTGGGTAGACCATAGCAATTTGATAGACATGCAATAAATGATGGACATGCAAACACATACTCTCTAACAAAGGATGGAGTTTGCCACAAATTGAAGCCCATGAAAAAGGAAGGTGAAAAGGTATGTAGCGGTGCTAGGATTTGTCTTGTTGATGGAAGGAAGTTCTTAGATGGCATGAAACATTAGCGTATGTCCTCTGCTTTGATTCCTAGGAAAGATAAAGAAGGTAGTAGTGAAATACCATTTGAAGTTTTAGATTTACTAGGGGAATTTGGAGATATTATCTCTGATAATGTTCTAGATGGGTTGCCACCAGTAAGGCAAATTAGTCATCAGATAGATCTGATTCCAAGAGCTAGTTTGCCTAACAAGGCTGCTCATAGGATGACTCCTATTGAAACAGAGGAGCCAAATAGACAGGTTCAGGAGTTGTTGAGGAAGGGCTTGATTCGAGAGAGCCTGAGTCCATGTGTAGTACCTGTAGTACTTGCACCAAAGAAGGATGGAGAGTGGAGGATGTGTATAGATTATTGAGCTATAAATAGGATAACCATCAAGTACCAGTTTCCTTTACCAAGGATGGATGATCTTATGGACTGCTTGAGTGGGGCTCAGTACTTCACAAAGATAGATCTGAAGAGTGGCTATCATCAAATATGGATTCAAGAAGGAGATGAGTGGAAAATAGCCTTCAAGACCAAGGAGGGTCTTTATGAGTGGTTAGTCATGCCCTTTGGATTGATGAACACCCCAAGCTCCTTCATGCGGCTCATGAATGAGGTACTTAAGAAGTTCTTGGGAAAATTTTTTATTATCTATTTGGATGATATTTTAATTTTCAGCAAGACTTTGGAAGAACATTTACTGCATATTTGTAGTGTCCTTGAAAGGCTAAGGGAAGAGAAACTGTTAATTAATCTAAAGAAGTGTGTCTTTGCAAAAAGGGAGTTAGTCTATTTGGGATTTGTTATATCACCTGAAGGTCTCAAAATGGATCCAGAGAAGGTAAAAGCCATCTTAGAATGGCCTACTCCAAGGTCTGCTACTAAGGTAAGATCATTTCATGGTCTGGTTAGTTTTTACAGGAAGTTTATTACGAATTTCAGTGGCATATGTGCACCCCTAACTGATACAATAAGAGGGGATAGAAAAGAGTTCAAATGGACTACAACAGCTGCGAGAAGTTTTGAATTGCTGAAGAAGAAGGTGATAGAACAGCCTGTGTTGGCACTTCCAAATTTTAGAAAAGTATTCCAGGTGGATTGTGATGCTAGTGGTAGCGCTATTGGGGCTGTATTAAGCCAAGAAGGTAAGCCTATTGCATATTTTAGTGAAAAATTGAATGATGCAAAGAAGAAGTATTCTGTTTATGATCAAGAGTTCTATGCAATAGTTCAGGCCTTAAAGAAATGAAGGCATTATTTATTGCCAAAGGAATTTATTTTGTATACTGATCATCAGGCATTACAGTACCTAAATAGCCAAGGTAAATTGAATTAGAGGCATATGAAGTGGGTAGAATTCTTGCAGAGTTATACATTTGTGTTGAAGCATAGAAGTGGAAAATCTAATAGGGTTGCAGATGCACTAAGTAGGAGATAGTTGTTGCTTACAACAATGCAGGTTGAAGTATTTGGGTTTGATGAACTCAAGAATTTGTACCCCAAGGATCCTGATTTTGCTGAAGCATGGAAAGCTTGTAAAGAACCTGTTACTGTAGATAGAACCAAGTGGTTAGACTATTTGATTCAGGATGGCATGTTGTTCAAAGGTAGTCAATTGTGCATTCCAAGGAGTTCCATGAGGGAAAATTTGATTAAGGAGAAACACAATGGAAGGATGGCGGGACATTTTGGTCGGGATAAGACCATTGCCATTCTTAGAAAACATTATTTTTGGCCTCAAATTACACAGGATGTGAAGAAGTTTGTACAGAGTTGCTAGGTTTGTCAAGTTTCCAAGGGGTTTAGTCAAAATACTGGCCTATATCAGCCATTTCCTGTTCCATCAAGGCCATGGGAGGACATAAGTATGGATTTTGTTCTTGGATTGCCAAGGACACAAAGGGGTAATGACTTAGTATTCGTGGTGGTTGATAGGTTTTCCAAAATGGCACATTTCATTCCATGCCACAAAACTCATGATGTTGTCCATATTGCAGACTTATTTTTCAAAGAGGTGGTAAGACTACATGGTCTTCCAAGGAGTATAGTTTTTGACAGAGATACTAAATTTGTGGGGTATTTCTGGAGGACATTGTGGAAGAAGTTGAGAATAGACTTGAAATTTAGTTCCACGCATCACCCACAGATTGATGGCCAAACAGAAGTTGTAAATAGAAGTCTGGGCAATTTGTTAAGATGTTTAGTTGGAGATAAGCCCAAGGGATGGGATTTGATTCTACCACAGGCATAGTTTGCTTATAATAACTCTGTAAATAGGAGTACTAAAAAATCACCATTTCAAATTGTATATGGGAATAGCCCAAGGACTGCACCAGAATTGAGGAAGATAGAACAAGGGGAGAGGACAAGTGCTGAAGCTGAGGAATTTGCTGAACATATCAAGCATCTACATGAGGAGGTTCAAGCACACATTATCAAGATGAATCAAGAGTATAAAGCTAGGGCTGATCAAAGGAGAAGACATAAGGAATTTCAAGTAGGGGATCTAGTCATGGTGCACTTACGAAAAGAAAGATTTCCAGTTGGTACTTACAACAAGCTGAAAATGAAGAAATTTGGCCCATGCAAAGTTTTGAAGAAACATAGCTCAGGAAATGCATATGAGGTGGAGCTGCCAGATGGTATTCACATTTCTCCCATTTTCAACATTGCAAATTTAACAAAGTATCATGATGATGGTGTAGATGAGGAGCTAGTTTTAGAGCCATGTCCAATTCCTGCTTCTAAGAAGGAGGAGATAGAAGACATTCTAGATCATCGTGTGCGTAGGAGTACCAGAAACAGGCAGTATGAAGAGTATTTGGTCAAATGAAAAGGATTGCCGATCGAGGACTCAACTTGGATTTCAGCAGCTGAGGTTTCCCATTTAGGATTTCCTCTACCCTCCATCTACCCTAGGTGTCTGATGCAGGAGCATCCAGAGGTATAAGGGCAATCTTGTGTCACCCAAAAAAATGTACTTAGACTTAGATTCTATTTCATGTCTTTACATTTTTGGATACCCATTTGGCTCAAATAAAGGTTCCAACTCTCATAGTTCAACTATCAGTGCGTTTGAAAATCCCAAAAAAGTAGGAGCATGTATTTAGGCCATCATTTCGGTAAACTAGAAGGTGTGAATTGGCCAGATGAATGTAATCATGATTTAGAGCATTCCAGAAAAAGAATCAGGTCAATAAGCCCCACAGTTTGAAAGTTATTGCAGTTTTTTGGGTTTTGGAGACCTCCTAAGAATGCTTCAAAGTCAGGTTTGGGGCATTAAATGACCTCGAAAAGGGTCAAAAAATGGGGGACAAGCTAAGATTGTCCGTAGGGCTATAGAGCACTTTGAGAGATTTTCAAAAATGTAAACAATTCGTCAATCGGAGCTACGGTTCAAAAGTTATGCCTCCCGAAAGTTCGGTTACCGTTTTTGGATTCTTCTAGATTTGCACCGACTTCTAACGCAGCTTCCGAAACCTTCTATTTCGTCGATTGATGCCTACTAACACTTTCTAGAATGTACTCCTAGTCCTTAACCCTCTGGGGTCTATTTAAGGAGATTTCTGGCATTGTAAAAGGCAGTTCGGAGTGGAGTTTGAGAGGGGGTGCTAAAAGGAGAAATATTCTCCAGATTTATGCTATTGTAAGCCTTAGGGCATGTTTTGAAGTTTATTTTCTCTACACTATTTGTACTAGCTTATTTTTCTCAGTCAATATAATTTTCCCTTTCTGTTGGTTCCATTCTATTCTTGGGTTGTGTCCCCATCAATTTGGCCCTATAGGTCAAGCTTGTGTTGAGATCAATTTCATGTAATGATCCTCTCTATCTCTAATTATTTGGTTTGTAGATGATCCTCATTTTGAGATATGATTATCATAAATATTGTTTTTGTGCTGCCCTCCAAATTGTTGCTCCTCTAGCATTCACAAATTAGTGTTTTGGTATGCTATTCACTTGAACCATCTTATTCTCAAGATAAATTTTTTCTTAGCTATGTCCTTTATTGAAAAAAATTATGGGGTTCTTAAATTTTGTTCATAGCTTCGAAACTCTATTCCTTTCACCTCCATCGCACCTCACTTGCATGGTGCTTTCTATTTGTATTGTGCTCTAGCAGTCCTTCATGACTTCTTGTTGACTACTCCCTTATAATGGTTTTACCTTTGATAATCTTCCCGTTGAACCAACTTAAGACTACATATGGTTATTAAGAACAATGTTACCATCTTTTCTAGTCATTCATGTCTACCACTTTAAATAACTATCTTGACGCTTCACTAACCATTGTCCTTTACATGCTACTACATCATTGATTTGGATTAAAGTTAATTCATACTATTAACATACCTGTAACACTATCATAATAGTGAAGTTATCATTTGTTCATCATTTTTATTTATACACCCCTTTTACAACCTTTACATGCTCACCATACTAGTTTCAATACTATTAGAAGGACCTCGTAGGTCTATCACATCATGACAATTCCCTTTGAGCTCATGGAAAGATTTGAGATCTCAATCTTCTTAGTGCATCTTTTTCTATTACATATAAGACCTCTATTTTTTCATGTCCTCATAATGGTGTCCTCCATGACTACTTTGATGGATACCTCTACTTTGTCTTGCATATCCTAGTCTGTTGCTCTTAATTTCAATAGCAATATCTTTCTTTTAGGATTACTGATTAATGTTCCATCATTTTAAAGCACTATTCTCATCTCAAATAATTAACATTTTTAAAAAAATCACTGTATTAATAATATTTAATCTATATTAGAAACCGACCATTTCTTTGGTGAGACTTTATCCACTTTGTCAATTCTAAAATGCTCCCTTGGCTATCATACTAATTGGTCTATATCAAGTGTCTCATTATCCTGTATCATTGTCCTATGACTATCCATTTTGATCTAAATGATCTTCACACTTGGTCTTAGGAGGAAAACACCCTTAAGTTGCTATTATTATGGATATACCTTATTTTTTATTTAATTTCTTGAAATGATAATATGAACAAGGAGAAACTCCAAGATTTTGGTTCTTAGATTTGCACCAAATATGCGTCTGTGAAATAATATTTCACCCCAAACACTATTCTTTGGTACCTTTAAAGTGGGTCTTAGTGCATTAAGTAGTTAAACACTTGATGAAATGCATGTAACAAAATTCATAGTTTATTTATATTTTTCTTGTTAGTGCAAAAATTCATGTTGTTATTAGAGCTATAGAATTTTGTAACATCAGGAATAAAAAAAAAGATAGACTAGCACAATATTTGTTGAGGTCAAACTTTTCTCTTTTTTAACCTTCCTTGACAAGGTTCATTCCATGAATACCATCTTCTAACAAATGCTCAAAAATGTTCATAGCTATAGCCAATTTTTACCAAAATGAATGATCCCATCCAATTGTGTTTTATACCAAAACATTTTGATACCTTGTAGAATTCACAAGACCATTGCTCAAATTCTTGATTTTTTTTTGTTATGCACGTAACTATAAAGAAATTGTAAAATGACTTTCTCTTATTACATGTAGCCATAGAGAAATTTTATATAAAAAAATCCTAATTGGACTCTTGAAATCTAAAAATACTTAATACAATTATTCTCCATATTGCTCCACAAATGAGAATAATTGAAAAAATTGTTAAATTTAGTAATGTACAAACCCTAAAAAGACTTAAATAGAAAAAAAAAATAGTGGTAGTGAAATTTATTTCAACGAGGATGCGAGTCCACATCATAGGGTATGTGTAGGATCATGGTGTGCCAAAAAGTGGTGATCTGAAAAATATGTAGTTCTAAAATGCCTCAAAGAATTTCAAAATCTATTCCAAGTTTTTTCCCACCCATCTTGATACTAAATGAAAATAATTAATACCTTTATAATTCCTACTATATCTTTCGATACCAACCTTATATGGTCATCTTTAAAACATCTCGAAAATGTGTTTTTGGCATGTTTTTATGTGTTTTTTACTTCAAGCATGTAGCTGACGACTTTTTTTTAACCACAATTTGATGTAATGAAAAGGGTTTCTTAAGAATGTTCTTAGCTTTTCATAAATGTAAGGCTTGTCAAATTACGAGTTAAGTAAGTAATTATTACTTATTTCCTAATGGAGTTAGCTACAAAGTGATGATTGACATACTGGTTGAAAAATAGCTATAACTTTCAAACCATATAAGATTTGTGAAATCCAAAAGATGCATCACATTCTATGCTTCGACTAGTATAAGAAAAAACAAGAACTTAATTTTGATTTTTTTTGAACTAGTCAATGAGGATGCGAGTCCACATCATAACTAAACACCATTACTGGATGAAAAATCCCCTTAGGGGGAGCCATCTGCTATCTGGACTAAAGAAGGAGGTGGTATTTTATCCATTCTCCAACTTGACCAGTCAACCCAATGTTGTAAGAACTTGATGACCTTAGTGGCTTTTGCCAACTTGTCATCTAAATCCTTAGTGAAGTTCTCTATATTCACCATCTTTCTAATCGATACCTTTAATGTTGCCTTAATGCCCCTATATTGTCTCTAAGAATGCTAACCATCTTAACTCAAACTAGATAGTATGAAGCCCCTGTGTCCCCCACCCTCTCCCTCTCCTATTGCACCCCCATTTTGAATACAACATCTAGATGTTCTTGCAGAGGTAGGCTCATAGAGTATATTCGCTATTCATTCATTAACAAGCCATTTTATTTCTCAAACCTTATCACTCAATCAACCCCAAGACCTTAATAATGTAATTATTTTTTGTCATTTTTATGAATATTATTAAACCTTTCTTGAAATTTTATTTTTATTTCTTCAAAAACCAGGTGTAGTACATAGGCACCAAACAAACAAATGACTTGCTTTACACTAGCAATTACTATTATGTTGATATTGTTAGTAAACACACCAAAAGACAAAAGTATTCAATTCTCAATAAAATCAAAGACTCAAACACTAATGACAAAACTTTCGAGAGTCATTTATAATGAAAATTCAGAAAAGCAATTGGACTTATTGACAAAAATATTAAAATGTGTCATTTTAAATCACATAGCTATTTTCTAAAAAATATTGCAGGTTTTATTGGATAATTAGGAAATGTACTCATGATGTTGAGCAATAAACCCAAACCATGGAGGAAAATTCTTAAGCCACAATTACTCGTTCTCTTCCCCAAGTAATGCTAATAACATATTTTGATTTCTAGGATAGTAAGAAATCAAGACTTGAGGTAAGTAACCCTAGAGATGCTCATATAACCCTAGTTTTCAACCATAAGAGAAATATAGATTTAACAAATTGTTGGTGTAAATAAGTATTTACTTATTACACTTACTTAAGTTTACTTAGGTTAATGCATTATTTTATTATTTTTATTTGTGAGACACTTGGGAGTTTGCACACCTTTTGAGTTCTCATGTAGACAACATAGGAGTACACAACTCTATTTAAGCACATGGTGTCTACAACACTATTTTGCATGTCGCACCCTTGTAGGCTTATCCTCTCATCACCGCACTTATTTCTGTGCTTAATGAAGGATAACCCATATCTGGTGGACATGTGCTTGGTTGTATGACACATCATGATGCTAACTTCTATGCATTCTAGAAGCTCTCCTGAGGCCTTTATATTCAGGCACTCCAAGGGTACTCTTAGAATAAATGAGTTATTGAATACATTGTTATTCTAATCATACTCTCTCTCTCTCTCTCTCTCTCTCTCTCTCTCTCTCTCTCTCTCTCTCTCTCTCTCTCTCTCTCTTTGGTCTACTATGTGCTTGTGTTTGAGTTCTTAGTTCCTGGGTGAATTTTACCCTTAGGAAAATTCTTACATGGTATCAGAGCAACTTGGAGATTTTCTCATCACATAGCTATTTTGAGACCATCATCTTGCTTCATCACCATAGCTTGACTCTAGAGTATTGCAGAAATTGAGAGTGTCTAGCACTAGATCTAACCTCACCATTGCATCCAAAATGTTGATTTGGTGAAAATTGGCTACAAAGTTGCCTACCCTAAGACAAAGTCAATTGTGAGGCAAATTTATTTGCAAACTGACACTCAAAGGACTGATTTTCAAAATTGGTATGATCATTTCAAATCTATACATTTAATTTTCAGATCTACACTTTTTTTCATCTGCATCTTTGCTATTTTTTTTTGGATCTGCATTATTTTTAAAATTTTTTTGACCATGGGGCCATAGGAGAGATTTTTTGCAAGTAAAGATTAAAGCTTGTTGGTGCAAATATGATATTTGCACCACATTCATAAGGTCCAAAAACTCCCAGATCAGATTTTGTTTCATCCAAATCGGACATTTGAGGCAAAATCTAGAGCCATTTGTTTTTTGGAGGCGCAACGGTGATTCAAAAAAAAAATACCAACAACGATTTTGAAACAACAATATCTTCCTCATACGGACTCCTTTTTGCAAGAATTTTTTTTAATTTTGGGGTAGGATTTCATGATCTACACATTGGTGTAGGTGGTTTGAGATCTTTGTTTTTGAATTTTTCTACAACTCCAAAATTTTGAATTTTGCCACTTAAAATGCTTGGTACAGGCTTATCTAGACTCCAAATTAGGTTTCATTTTTTTTAAAGTGCATTTTTTTTTGTCTACTTTCTAGATCTACAATCACATTATAGGTTTTATAGATGAAAATACTACTTTCAAAAATAGGCCCTAAATTGGCATGTGGCTTTCAACTGCCAACATCATCTTTTTCAGGGGGTGTTCTTTGATTTTTTTTGGAGGTTTCTTTGATTGGTCCATCATGGGAGAGAAAGATTTGATTGAATTGACCCCACACAACTATCATGGATGGAGTCCACTTGCTATCAAATATCTTCATTAGCACAATGTACTACCCTATGCACTAGAACTTGAGTTTACTTTTGATTAGCGTGACATCATTTGGCATACTCTCTATTTACATATGAAATATAAAGTTCTAAAAAAGATGATCAAAATTAAGTCATCTGATCCATATGTTTTTTGGGTGTATCTTTGGGAGCATTATGGAGATCCAGCTATTCCTCGATTCCCAAAAGATCTTCTTCCTCCACTTTTAGCTGACTCCTCTTCAGATGAGATCACACCTCTAGCTCCTATTGCTCCTACTAATCCTATTTCAGCCATAGATGCTTCAGAATTAGTGCAACATGATACTTTATGTCTTCCTACTCTTCCTTCATGTGAAGACTTCCTTTTAGACATTGCACAGTTGTTCATGGAGTCTCACATTGAAGATGTGGGAGATATTCTTGATGACATTCATCTTCTTTTTGAGGTGGATACTTCATTCCTTGCCATAGTGACAGATTCATGTACTTCAGCACTAAAAGGTACTCATGGTCTTCCAGGTGATGATTTCTTGCCTGACATTTTAGTTCTATTCTTGGAGTCACACACAGCAGATATGGGAGACTTTCATGATGATTTCTTGCTTCTCTTTGCTGAGGATTCTTCTACACTTGTTGTGAGGGCCCACTCTGACCCTCAACTCCATGCTCTACATGATCAATCCTTCCAGATTGGTGTGATTGTGGATTCTTCTTTACAACATCAACAGGAGGTCTCTTCATCAGTTGAGAAGACTATTGGTTTCTTGATATAGGGTCTACCTCACTCCTTGTTCGATCTGCACTTCTCTTCAGTAGTTTTGGAGGAAGCCATCATGAATATCGACATAGGGACTTTTGGATTGATTTTAAAGACACCAGTCATCATCAAGATTCCTTCTCCATCCAGGGGACACATCTCACATGTACCCTTGCCATTGTTTCTTCCAAAGGGGAGGAACATCATTCAAAGGTCATGGATTAGCTTCTACATGGGAGCATTTCTCACTGATCGACACACTACTTTTAAGGTGGGGTGGGGACTACCTTGTCTCCTTCTTCTCCTTTTTGGGGGGGACTTTTTCCTCTTAAGAGGTTTTGTCCTTGTCCTTCTCTTTTGTATATACTAGATGTATGTCGTAATGGGGGGTCTTGATTACTCCATCCATCGATGCATCCTTATTCATCTCTCTTTTTGGGGGAGGGATTTTCCCATGAGGTTTTCCCTCTTTCCTTGCTTTATGAGAGATTTTCATCTTCATTATGTACATGGGTACCTAACATGGCCTAGTAGCCTAGACCCATTCTGCATCTTCATCCTAGTTTTGTGAACTTAAGGGCATTCGTCTAAGTTGCACTTAAGGGGGGGTGTTGGTGTAAATAAGTATTTACTTATTACACTTACTTAAGTTTACTTAGGTTAATGTATTATTTAATTATTTTGCATTATTTTATTATTTTTATTTGTGAGACACTTGGGATTTTGCACACCTTTTTAGTTCTCATGTAGACAACATAGGAGTATGCAACTCTATTTAAGCACATGGTGTCTACAACATTGTTTTGCATGTCACACCCTTGTAGGCTTATCCTCTCATCACCATACTTACTTCTGTGCTTAATGGAGGATAATCCATATCTGGTGGACATGTGCTTGGTTGTATGACACATCATGATGCTAACTTCTATGCATTCTAGAAGCTCTCCTGAGGCCTTTATATTTAGGCACTCCTAGTGTACTCTTAGAATAAACTAGTTATCGAATACATTGTTATTCAGATCATACTCTCTCTCTCTCTCTTTGGTCTACTGTGTGCTTGTGTTTGAGTTCTTAGTTCTTGGGTGAATTTTTCCCTTAGGAAAATTCTTACACAAATCAATACTAGCTTGCAATACCCTAGTCAAAACATGAATAGTTCAAGATTTCATTCTAATAGTCCTTGGCAGGCCTAGGTATGCCTAGCACCCTGCCACAAGCATGTGGATTTAGCCCAGCTATGTTTAAACATACATGAACCAAATTCACAGGCTCAAGGTAGGACCCTAAAGAGACCAAGAGAGAATATGCCTTGAACCACAAAAGTTGAGTTTTAAATGAAAAAGAAACATGGAAGATGAAAGTAAACACCTTTCTATAGTGATAAGTAGGAGATATTTTCCATAGCAAGTCAACTTATGGTATTGATATCAGGATTCAATTGTGTTGTTTCGAAGACACATGCTTTATGACTAATACTCCACAAGATAGCATGATAGAGCATAAGGAACAATTATTTTAAAGCTAGGTGTTCAAATTCCTACTAGATGATAAGATAGGAAAATAGAGTAGGGTGGTTTGGAAAAGTGAAAACTATAAAACTCAGGGGGTAGTTTTGTTGCCATTTACAAATAACAAATATGGATAAGCCTTTTGTTATAGGTTTCGCTAGATTTTCAACTTCAAGTTTGGAATTTTACAAATTTATTAAAATAATGTATAAAAACTATAGAAGCTTGCGAAGGTTTTTATTAAAATGTGTTTAGAAGTCATTTGTATCTTGGGGTTTTATTTTTTTTCTATTAGATAATAAATACACTCAATTACTTCCATTCCTTGATAATCTAGAGATCTGATCCAAGCAATAAGAGTGAAAAAAATGTTTATGCACAAGCAAAGAAAAGAATCAAGCTAGTGTGGTTATGTAAACTACCTTGTTTGGGCAAGTAAGGTGCCATTAGCTGGACACAAGGTGCTTCTAAATAGATTGAGACCCAAGTGCCTGTATTTATAAGAGAGTATATTTAACATAAAAAAAAACAATATCATGATCAAACAAAGGTGTGGCACTTAGGGAACTCTTAAGGAAGTTGTGATCCTAACATATTACTAACTTTGCCTCATGAACCTTCTATAGAGTTCACCTTTATCTCCATCTGCATAGTGAGTTGCAATTTACTCGAAGTACCTAGGTGTATTATCTCTAAGAATTCTAACCATTAAATTACAAACTAAAATATTTAGTCTTTGAGAAGAGTCTTCATTGTTTCAATTTTATAGTTATATACAATGAAAAAAAAGTTGTTCTATAGTTTGTATGTGGCCTGATCATGGTAAGAAAAAAAATTAGTTCCTTAAACTCAACCTCTTGTTATAATAATTTCAAATGACATCAATACTTTTCCCAAGTTTTTTCCTAACTTCTTTGATAGGTTTTTATTGGCACTTTTTAGCCCTAAAAATTCAATTTTATATTTTAGCTTTAGAATTCATTACTTATTCATCTTTTACATAAATAACAATGAGATTAATAAGTTCAAAAAAAATGTCGATAAATACTCTAGAGGTGAAATCATTATGAAGATTTATGTAATAGAAGCTAGCATTAACCATCGGCTAGAAGATTGGTATTGACAAGTAACACTATTAAGCCAAGACTAGAAAAGGCTCAATAAGAACAAGACAAAAAAAGTGACAAAGAGTGACAAAAATAGTGAAGTATCCATTTTTAGATAAAAGAGAAAGTTAATTTCTTCTATGAAAATGGGAGAAATATATTTGGCTTAAGGATTTGGACCAACACAACAAGGCATTGGGCAATAAATTGCTATGGTATTTCCTTATTGAACAAGAGAGGCAACAATGTAAGATTCTAAAATTTTGGCTTCTATAAGTGTCTTCTCTCTTCAATGATAATGAATTAAGGGTTAAATCGGTATTATATTTCTTAATTGAACAAGATTAAAAGTGGTGTAAGATTGTTATAAGAAAATTTCTGGCTTCTACTAAGGTCCCTTCTCTCTCCAAATCTAGCCCAAAGGTTTAGTAGTACAAAATCTTCTCTCCTCTTCCTAGGATTTGATGGATAAAGATCTATCCTAGAATTTAGGCAATGGAGTGCAAGCCATGCTTTGGGATGATACTTGGATGGCTTTCCACCACATGGATTTTTTCTAGCGTAAGAGGAAGCCAAGTCTTCATCATCTTCTTTGTGTGGTTGTTCTATTAAATATTGCTAGAGGGTGAGTTGTAGTGATGAATTTGGAAGCAAATTTCTCAGAAAAAGTGTATCCACAATTGACTTATTCTTATGAAGTTAATGTATTTGATCAAGATAACTCTTTGATTTGGTCTAGAAATTGCATAAGTTCCTATTTGGCTATGTCAACATACACTATTCTTAGAAATAGTTCTCTTCCTTCTCTTCAAAGTTGTCATATCAAACATATTTGGAAGACTAAAGCTTCTCCACATTACAATGGATTTCTTTGGTTGACTGGTTCTAGTAGAATTGCATCTTTTGACAATTGAGAAAGATAAGATTTCATAGTAGGGCCCATCCCCTTCCATTTTTTTATCCACCATCTCCCTTCAATTTTGTTAAGCTCACTCTTCTCAATAATGCAAGACATTATTTAAAGTAGTCATCAACTACTTGACTCAAACATTCAAACCTTGACTCTCCCCTATTTTTGTTTACCTACAAGCAATTAGGCTTATAAACTTTTCAACATATTTGTAACCTTGATATTTTGGATTCATTATGTAAGGTCTCTCCTCGTATGTACTTATTAAATATGAATTCTTCATTAAATCTATTATAGGAGATTGAATTGGATATGAAGTGATGTTTTATGTTGTGAATGTTCTAATGAAATTGAGAGTAGTTGACACATCCATGTTTTAACACTTGGTGATTCGAGAACTATTACATTAAAATTTCACTAACACTGATACAAGGCATTTTCACCTAATGATGAGGGTGTTGATTTTGGTACCTCGATGACCAAGTTTTATGCTTTCAGATATTTTAGTATGCTTTATTGATGATGTTTATGATGTTTAATTATATGCATGCCTAACGATGATTATTCTAGTATGTTAATCTAAATTAATGAATAAAGTTATGTTTTATTGATTATGTAATCATTGATGACTAAATGTGTGTGCCAAAATTAGAAAGGATTGTTTAAATCAAAAATTTATGTTTTGATTTATGCGACTATCCAAATAAGGTTTAAATATATGCATGTGATTTAATCGAGGTACTGATGTGTGAAATGAGTGTGCAGGATATTTTAGCCAAGAAATCCAATGGAGAAATGAAACTGAACCCTATGTACTAATTGTGGAAACCAGGATTGAATCTAATAAAGGATGCAAACCCCATTGTTTATGTTTTATTTGTATTGTGAGATGAATGAATGTATCATTTTTGTAATCAGTAAATTGTAATGTTTCACAATAGTGATTTTTCAGTGTCACTTGACACTTGTAAATTGTATATGCATTCTAGTGTGATAGTTAGGGTTAACCAAGTAACCTAAAGATCTAAGTTAGACTAGGTTAGTGACCTTTGTGGTAATCAGTTAGTAATTGAGGCTAATTAGCCTAATTAGAATTAGTGAGTAATCTGCATTTTTGAAGTTGTTAGAAAGTCCTAAAATTTCCCTAGCTTTTGATAGGTCCCTAACTAATCTTAAAGGCCTAAAATTATGAAATCTAAGTACCTAAGGGTTATGGGTGTGGGTTGGGAACATTTTCCACCCCCCTAGCCCCTTTTGTTGACTTTTATGGTCACTCAAAAACCCCATTTTTTCTTTATTGCGAAAATTGATTGTTTCCATCATGAGTTAGATAACTTTAACTCCACCTTGAGGTTAACCTTAGGTCTAGTTGAGTTAGAAGCCTCTAGAACTTTAGGAAAGTGGAGGAATTATTTCTTTTTAGAGGTGGTGGAGTTTAGGATCTTATTTAGAGACAATTTTGAGAGGGTTTTCAGTGTTCACCCAACCTCTAGTTTTAGAGTGGAATTCATAATTGAAGGAGAAGGAGAGGAAAGAAAGCTCATCTCAAACTTGTTCATTTGCCATAACCCAATTTTTCAAGGTAGGAATACTTCACCTCATTTTTTTCATGTTGTGTTTCATGTTTTAGTTTTATTGCATATGTATGTTCATGTGTGTGTTGAGTATTTTTGGGAGGGATTGAAATAGGTTTTCTTGAATGATTTTTCTTTGATTTTTGCTTTTATTTTTGAAGGGATTATATGGGTTGTATTGGCATTACTCACCCTTGGATAGGGCATAAGTGGCCATGTACGGGGGAAGGTCTTTAGTTGGACTCTGACAGCATAGAATCTCTTCTTAGGATGAGAAGAGGGAGAGACAGTAGGGTGTTATTGTTGGTCCTTAGATGGTTTTGACATTTGAATGTCAATACACTTAACCACTTTCTACATTGAAGCCACATGCACTATGTATACCAAGCCATAGTGTGTGCTGAGTTAGATTTCCAATAGGTGCTAATTGACTTTAGGTGTCAAGCAGTATATAAGCGTTGAGTGATATATAGGTGCCAAGTCATAGTTGATGCCAAGCAAGTCAATGTGCTTCATATGCCGAGTGAGCAAGAATCATACATGTGCTAAGCAAGATAGAATGTAATAGGTGTCAAGCAAGCCAAGATAGTATATATGTCGAGCACCAATAGTCCAGTATGTGTCAAGTAACAAAGAATTAGTATAAGATTTTGTGCCCTTACAAACTCAAATATAAACCATATTTGGAGCTGACATAGAAGGATTTAAAAGGAGAAAAAGGATAAGGATGAATCTTTTACATTTCCTATATAATCAGCATGCAACCAATTAGAAAAATGGAGAAGGCATGTAATCAATGAGGAGAAAAAAAAAAGAATGAGTGGGAACTTAAGATTCAATATGGATCGTAGATCCATACCTAACCCTAAGTCTTCAAAATCTTTAAAAGGAAGTCAAAAACCCATTGCATATGTGGAATAGAGTAGTGTATGGGAAAACTATAGTGAAATTCAGTGTGAAATGAGAAAGACTTAGAGGAATAGAGTAGCCATTATACATCTAGTTGATTAGAATAGTACAAGGGACATGGGACACAATCATACATTAGATCTCAGAGGATCAAGACTAGAAGGAGTAGATCAAGTGCTTGAAATCAGCAATTGAAGATTGTAAGCAGTTAGGTCAAAGATTCCTAATACTTTCTAGCCATTGTATTAGATAAGTAAAAATCCTTTAACAAGGTGACACTTCATGTAAAGTGTTTGTAAATCCTCTAACCAAGTCACTTTTGACACAGTGTAAAACCTTCAACAGGGCAGGCCTTTCATAGGGAAAACCATTAGAAGTGGTCAAACATTTATTACTGTAGTGACTTTTGTGGGTATCATCCCCACCCCAGTTTTACCTTCTCATTCTTTGAGGATTTTCGGGTTACCAAATTTGGTGTTATGTGTCATTGCATGTGTTTACTTTATGGTTATTTATATGTTTACATGAATGCAATTTACTTTTAGTTACTTGATTTAAAAGATTAGAAAAAGGTTAAAAGTGTGATACTTATGATTCACACCCCCCCCCCCCCCCTCTCAGAAGTACTCTTCCCATTTTGAAAATTTCAATAATTAGTATCAGAGCAAAGGTTCTCACAAGGACAAGCCAAACAACTTAGAGAAAAGGTCTAAAGATGGAAGTCTTCAAACTTGGGAAGATCATAGACAATCAGATGATTAATGTGCACCTTGCTCTACCCAAATTGGAAGAACCCATAAAATAATTGAGAAAGTACTTAAAAAGAAGGAAGGATATAGCCATAGCTAAAAATGAAATACATTACAAGGAGATTGATATCACACAAGTATTCTCCAATGGAGATTCCAAGGAATTTAATGTAGCAATAGCAGAACTAATGGAGAAAAATAGAGCACAAGCTGAAGAAATCAAATCACTCAATTTTAAACAAGAATCACAAGCCATAATGCTTTGTGAAGTGACTGAACAAAAGAAGAGAGCCATTGAAGACAAGACCATGATAGAATATGACAAGATAAATCTTACCAATAGATTGGAGGAGAAGACAATAGAGTTTGAAAGGATCTCAAACATTCAACTAGACACCTTAATTCAGATGATGAATGCTCATCATGAGCTAAACATGAAGGACACTTAGATTTACACTCCGAGAATGCAGAATGAACAATTGCATAATGAATTAAAGAGAGAAAAGGACATAGAAGAAAGCTTCAACAAAACCAATGAGGCTATCAAGTACTTTGAGCAATTATTGAAATCACCAAGGGCTAGTAATGATACTTCAGGACTTGGTTACACTAGCACTAAATAAGGAGAATCATCCAAGACTGTAGAAGAAAGGAGTAACAAAAATAAGAACACTAAACCTACTTGTCATTTCTGTGGTAAAAAGGAACATACCTCTAATGTGTACAAAATCAAGAAAAATCATCACTATGATAAGCCTAAAAATGTAAGATTTTGTCACAAGTGCAAAAAGCAAGGACATCAAGCACATGAATGTAAAACCAAGACCATGAGGACACCAAGATTTGAAGGTCACTGCTATAACTGAAAAATTTATGGACATAGAGCATTTGAGTGCAGATCAAAGCCTATGTGGACACCTAATCAGCTCGCAAGATGAACCAACCATGCACATCACTATAATTGGGATTACAACACTAGGTATAGCTATCACTATTATCAAGAGTATGGACACATTCCTAAAAATTGCATAAGGACACATGTTAGAGGGAATTATCATAGATGGCTGAGCCAAACTACATGTTTTAGTTGCTCAAAAATTGGTCATATCAGCAAGAATTTCACAAAAAAGTCAAAAGCACCCAAGACAAAAGTCAAAAAAGGAAAAGATAAGGTTGATGTTGAACAAATAAGAGGTAAAATGAACAAGACTTGGAAGAAGAAAGATGAGTGTAGCACATCAAATGGATAGATCACTTCACCCAAGAGGTCAAGTGATCACTCTTCATCCAACTAAGAAAAAGAAGGGTGTATGGGACTAATATTCAAAGCTATATCATACATCAGTTCCAAAGAACAAAGGAATTCTGCAAAGAAGAAATCAGCATGAGAAAAGATGCCAAGTAAAATTTTGAAGAAACTGCCAAGTTACCCTTGGATATCGAGTAAAGCTCAGATGGATGCCGAGTTTTTGATAGCGACCGAGTTGATAGTTGAAGGTAAGTGAAGTAAAAGTCTAGTGGAGGTCAAGTAAATGAAATACATTGGGAGCTGAGTCATGGTGAAACCTTCAAGTGTCGAGTTTATAGTTGTATGCACTAAACATTTAATCCTAGGTTTTGATAGGTATAAGGTTGAATTTTTCTCATTTTCATGCCATTCAAACACAGAGAAAAGCAAGAAAAGAAAAGAAGTGATCAACCAGCAACCTAATAGACATTTGCATGGATTTCAATAGTAGTTCAACAAAAATTCATCGATTCAAAGGTATTTATCAAGTGCCAAGCTAAGTAAAAGTTAAAGTTGTTAATATATTTAAACCCTAGTTCGGTAAAATGGTTTCTAGTTCAAGAAACCCCAAAAAAAAAGAGAGTCATGAGATTTAGTTAGTTAGAAATGAGGTAAAGCAACCTGAATTTAGGCCAATCCCTAAAGTTGGCTACAAAAACAATCGAGATGGTGCATTATCCATCATGGATCAAGATGTCAAAAAATGTTATAACTAAAAATTTGTGCCATAGGTGATCATGAAATCTTCCATGCCTATGACAAGTTATGTGACAATGGGATATTGAAGGATGAATTCCAAATTATTGAGAAGAAGAGTTTGACCAAAACCCTAGTTTTTCCTACAGTGTTTAAGATTGAATGGATCACATTATTTTGAGTCAAATTCATGATGGTTGTCTATGGCCGGAGTTAGGACCTATAAATATTACAAAAGGGATAGTGCATAGGGTTACAAGACTCCCAACCCTCGATCAACCAAAGGCCTTGAGAAGTGATAGAAAGGAGGTCATTGAGAAGAATATAGGAGCCAAATGGAACAATAGGGGAATGACCATAGACACTATAACTAAACCCCTACTTGACTTTGCAATGAGAATAATTTCACACAAATTCTATCAATCTAACAAACTAAATAGTTTTCCATGTATAGCTATTTATTTAGTTTAAAAGTTGGTAAAGAAAGATCATACCTATGATCTAGCAAAACTAATACTTCAGCAAATAAATGAAAAATTGGGAGCTATAAGAAGATCCAGGGGAACACAATGCAAATTTGGATCAGTATTAGTCTACATATTCTTTTATGTGATGGAAGAATTCCCTTTGATTGGGAAAGTAAATTGGAATTTCAACAAGTCTACAATCACACAAATTAATGAATTCATTGATTAGATGGGAGATAATTTTAAGGCTTAGATGACTAGTTATTTTGAGGACTTTAAGAAGTCCATGAAGTAGAGAATGAGAATACTAGTTTCATTGATAGAGAAACATGTCAATAACATATGCTTCTTGGTTGACATTGACTACACCTACATCTAGGTAGCAATACGAAGAGTAAGATGGCTAAGGCCATTGGGATATGAGCTTGATGTGGATGAAGCCTCAGCAACAATCATAACATTGCTAGTAGAAGAGATAGACAACAAGGCTCCTCACTTTGGAACATATGATGTTGTCAACTCCAAAGTTGAAACTAAATTGAAGACAACTTCTGTTATCAAGAAGAAAGAAAAAATAGTGAAAAAGATAATGAAGCAATTTGGAGCAAGCATTGAAGGTGAAACAGGTGAAGAAGAAGAAGAAAAAGTAGTAGAAGGATATAGTGAAGAAGAAGAAGAGCTAGGGCAAGGCCCAGTAGAGCTAACACAAGGCTTAGGATAAGATAAGGAGGAAGGTGCTTAGGGAGAAGAAGTCAAGGAAGCACCCACACCTACCAAGCAAAAGAATAGAAAGGTAAAAAACTTAGCCTATAGCTCAGCCCAAGCCTAAGAAGTTCACTAAGCCAACTCAAGCTAAGCCAGCTCTAGCAACAAGGGCTACTACAAGAGAATCCACTCAAAAGGCTAATGAGGCATCAAAAGAGAAGAAGAAAGCCACTGAAAAGCATGTTGAGGAGCCAAATAAGAGAAGAAGATATGTGGCACAACCAAATACATATGATGAAGAAAGAATAGAATTAGAGGACATCAGCCAATTTAAAGTGGTAAGCCATTCTCCTAAGACTATAATTAATAAACTTTGTGATAAGATTAAAAATGCAGATTTTAATGATTTAAAGTCACTTAATTTCAATAAGCTTAGTAGGGAAGAGAAGAATAAAGTAGAGGAATCTATGTATGCCATGATGGAAAATTTTAAAAACACACCTCTAGAGCTTGAAAATACTATGCCTAAAGAATAGTATGAAATAATTGAGAATAAATGACATTGTTGTGTAAAAATGGAAAAGGAGATTAGAGGATCCACCTTGGCTCAAGTAAAGCCTGACATGACAAAGGGTCAAATAAAAAAGGAAAATAAGAAACATGGTGGAAAATTTGCGCCAAAGTATAGAGCCTTCAACATCCTTCAAAATAAGATTGAGGATGTAGTGAATAAATCTACACAATTGTGGAAAAAAATTTATAAGATAATTGATGACAAGGTAGAGGAAACAAATAAGGCAGAAACCAGTGCCTAAGAAAAGATAGAGGAAAATAAAATAGAGGAGAAGAAAGGAGAGGAAGAGCAGCAAGAGGAGGAGAAGGAAGCAATAGCAAGAGCTGAAGAAGAGAAGAAGAAAGAAGAGGAAGATAAGAAAGTTGAGGATAAAGAAAAAGGTGGGGAGGAAGAAACTATGGCAATAGATGATTAGTAGCAAGAAGAAGAATAGAGTGTGCAAGACACACAAATGCCACCTCCTTGTCCACCTCATGTAACTACTACACCTGTAGAGACAATAATCATTAAGAATGTTCCTCACCATTCAGTTTAGAACATCAATACCTAACTCTAGAGGATCTCTCTAAGATCCTTCACCAATCCACTCTATAGGAATAGTTATGGACAAGCCTTGTATTGGTGAGTGTTGATGAGTTACAAAAGATAGTAGTTGCACCAAAAAAAGAAAAGGTGAAACCAAAGGAACCCCCTTTCACATATATAGCTACTTGCACTAAGATTTTGATGCTTCCACCACCACCTCCACCAAGTGAAACAAATGATACTGTTCAGATGTTGAGTGCAATGGAAGGGAAATTAGATGAGAAGGAGAATAAGTCAAAAGAAAAGGAGCAGGCTACCATACAAACATTGGTAGAACTACCAAAGGCTGGCACTCCTACAAAGACCATTCAAAAGCTAAACACTAAATCCATTCCTTTGCAGTTCTCAACTCTAGGCTCGAGTTCAACTAGAGTGGCAAGGGTACTTCACTATGGAGACCCTGAATTAGATTAAGATATTGTGATACCTTCCTATGTTTCCAAGACCATCACAATGGCAAAAATCAATAAAATGCAAACTGCATTAGATGAAGGATGAAGCAGGAAATACATAGGAAAGAGTTCAAACATAAGCAAGCACTTCATGAGATCAAGGAAATCTTTATAGATGCCTTCAGTTTGTAGTAACTAGATGAAGAAAATCCAATAATAGAGCAACTATCAGATATAGTTGACCAAGTGACCAATGAAGATCAGGATACTAATGTTAAACTTATGGAATGTTCAGAGAGGAAATTTCAAGGAAAAGTAAATGAGAAGATATCAAGTGGAATAACACTTCAATAGGTAGATTTGGCCAAGAAAATTTAGATAAGGGCAAGGTTGTACTTGAGAAAATTTTCTCATTGTATAGGAAGCTATGTGATTTTTCCAATTTCACACAAGAAACAAATCAAAGAATAATGAGCTTGGAAAGAAATTTGAAAATTTTTAGCATGCAACTACCAAAGGATCTAGCTCAAAGTGAGAAGCATCTTGCACAATCATTTCACACTCAAAGGGAGTTAGTTGTACTTACAGCAAAGGAAGCCAATATTAAGGCTAAGTTGATGCAAATTCAATCCTCCATAACCCCACATTTAGAAGTCCTCCACAAGGAGCAAGTATATGCTAAAAAGGTTTTAAAGAAAGATCCTAATCTTTCTACACTTGATGGACTTGTACACCTTGCTACAGAGACTGCCATCCAATACAAGTCACTTGACATTGCTTTGGAGAATTGGGATTGCAACTCTGAAAACAATAATGGAGGTAAATAGTATTTTTTTTGACTAAGTATGGTATTATTCCTTAGAACTCTTTGACATTAGTGTCAAAAAGGGGGAGATATATGTTTTAGGGGAGATATAAGGAAGATATAATATTTTGATGAAGATATAACTAAGGGGGAGAATATGATAAATTTTGATTACATTCTTTCATGAGGAGATATATAATATTTTGGGGAAGATATGAATAAAATAGCACATAGGTACAGATTAATGATACATGGCAAAAGACAAAGATTTTTAGGCACATCCAACAAAGAATTTTGGTTGCAAGAATGTCAAGGCAGAATTAGTTTAGGGGGAGTTAAGGTACTTTGAACAAATTTTGAACAAATTTTGAAATTTTGTGGATAGGGTACTCATAAGGATAGATTAGTAATGTTTAGTTAAGTGTTTCTGAAACTCATGTCAAAGGGGGAGATTGTTGGTCCTTATATGGTTTTGAAATTTGAGTATCAATACACTTAAGCACTTTCTACATTGAAGCCGAGAACACTATGTATGTTGAGGCACAGTGTGTGCTAAGTAAGATTTCCAACAGGTGTTGAGTGACTTTAGGTGTTGAGCAGTCTATAAGTGCTAAGTGATATATAGGTGTCGAGTCACAATTGATGCCAAGAAAGTTAGAGTGCTTCATATGTTGAGTGAGCTAGAATCACAAATGTGCTAAGCAAGCCAAAATTGTAATATGTGCTGAGCACTAGTAGTCTAGTATGTGTTGAGTAACATAGAATCAACATATGAGTTTGTGCCCTCACAAACTTAGATATAAGCCATTTCTGGAGCTGACATAGAATGATTTCAAAGGAGAAAAAGGATAAGGATGAATCTTTTACATTTCCTATGCAATTAGCATGCATCCAATCATAAAAATGGAGAAGGCATGCAACCAATGAGGAAAATGAAAAGAATGACTAGGAACTTAAGATTCAATATGACTCGTAGATCCATACCTAACCCTAAGTCTTCACAATCTTTAAAAGGAAGTCAAAAACTCATTGCATATGTGGAAGAGAGTAGTGTATGGGAAAACTATAGTGAAATTCACTGTGAAATGAGAAAGACTTAGAGGAATAGAGTAGAAATTATAAATTCAATTGATCAAAACAACACAAGGGACAAGGGAAATAATTAGACATAATATCTTAGAGGATCAAGACTAGAAGGAGTAGATCAAGTGCTTGAAATCAGAAATTGAAGAATGTGGTCAAAGATTCCTAATACTTTCTAGCCATTGTATTAGATAAGTAAAAATCTTATGTTGATAGGTTAGCTTAACATCTACTTTTTAGATCCTTTGAAGAGATGAATAAATCCTTTAACAAGGTGACACTTCATGTAAAGTGTTTGTAAATCCTCTAACCAAGTAACTTTTGACATAGTGTAAAGCCTTTAACAGGACATGCCTTTCACAAGGTAGACTATCAGAAGTGGTCAAACATTTATTTCTGTAGTGATTTTTGTTGGTATCATCCCTACCCTAGTTTTACCTTCTTATTCATGGAGGGTTTTTGGGTTATTAAATCTAGTGTTATGTGTTATTGCATGTGTTTACTTTATGATTATTTATATGTTTACATGAATGCAATTTACTTTCAATGATTTGATTTAAAGGATTAGAAAAAGGTTAAAAGTGTGATACTTTTGATTCACCCCCATCCCCTCTCAGAAGTCCTCTTCCCATTTGAACACTCCAATAGTTATGGGGCCCTACTCATCAGCTCAAACCATGTGTATGAGTTTTAGAAATTAAGCCTATTTTGGTGTTGTGGTTGATGTATCCTATTGAAAAAATCCACCTTCTCCCTAGTTTGGTTCAATGTCAAACCTATTGTGCAAAATGAGATGGGAGTAAATTTATGAATTTTTCTTCATGTTATGATTGGTTGTCTCCTAGTCAGTTTTTGTTCTCTCCATGATCATCTTGATGTGTTGCAAACTTTGTAATGGTCTCCCCTATTGTGGAGCCAAGAAGGAAATTCAAATTTTTTATTGAAATTCAAATATGTTGGGAGATTTCTCCTTAGGCTAATATTCCTATTTAAAAATGTTATATTTAAACTTATTGTTGAAATGGCAACAATCTAGAGTTTTCTTCCTGGTTCCTTGCCAACGGAGCCTTTGAATTGGGTATTTCAATAGAAAAATAATAATTTGAGTAGTATTCTTGCTTATGATATTTTTGGTATTTTAGTTATTGTATATGTTACTTAAAAATTAGATGTGATGATGTTTATCTTACTACGACATTTTTATGATTGGTAATCATATTCATTTAAGTTAGATTAATTAGATAACATGGTGATATATACTAAGCTATGTAATGTTATGTTTAAAATATGTTACTAAAAATTTGCATTTGATTGGTACTTAAATTTCATAATTTTAAATGAGTTTGAGGAAGTTAAGTAATTATATTCGAATACTTATGTATTAAATTTAATCCTATCTTCACTATAAAAAAAAATTGTGGTGTGTTTTTGCCTTGTATTTTGGGCATGACATGTCAATCCAACAACAATTAATTTTCTGGATTTTATATTCCTCTCTCTATTCCAACATGTTTACCCAACTTTTCCATCAAAACAATAATTTCTTTGTACAAATAATAATGAATTACCTGATAATGCACTGATTCTCAATCTTCTACAATTCTCAAACTTGATATGATCTCCTTTAATGATGGGACTAGTGACTGTTAAATCTCCTTTAAATTTTGTTAGTCTTAGACTTTTGCAATGTCTAATTTGAAGAAAAGATTATTCTCCTCAACCACCATCAGACTTAAATGGTATTTTACCATAAATCCACCTTTTCCTCTTGACCAAATGATTAAGTGTTCGGGACTATGATCACCATAAACTTCTTAAAGCCATATCAACCTCAATTTATCATGAAAATTTCCTCTAATCATCTCTCATCCATGCTTTAACAATCTAATTCCCATGATGATTTGTTTAATTAAGAATTCCCTCCTATTAACAACATGTAGTCATTTGTAGTAACATGCAAAGGATGTTCACATTCAAAACATGTTGATTCTATACTTTTGCAGTGAGTCATTTTTGTTAGTGAATTCATTGAATATATAGCAACCTTTCCTTATTCTCAAATAGGATGTGCTCCCTCTTTAGAAGGAGGAAGCTTTGTACATATTTCCCCTTGCACAGATAGTATAGTAATCTTTTTACCCCAATTGAATGCTAACCTTATTTCTTCTATCTATTATTACTTATCAACAACTACATTTATCATTACAAAGTAGCAGAACTCTTTTAAAAACTTTGAGAACTTCTTTGCACAATCTTTGTAAAAAAGATCATTGGTTTGTACTCAAAACATTTGTATCCATATTTTTACTATCTTTATATGTTTTGGATCATTGGAGACCCAAGGAATTGTACCCAAAATTGCAAAAGCTTTATTGTATTATAATGAAAAAGTGTTGTTACAATTAGAGAACACATTAGTTATACCAAATTTTTCTTTCAAAACCATATGTGCATATATAAACAATAAGTACAACATGTTCAATTTTTTTGTAAATAATATACACAATAGTTAGATCAAATTTTTGTTTCAAAAACATATGTGCAGATATAAACATTAAGTGCAACATGTCCAATTTATTTGTAGATATATTTTCCCATGAATAAAGACCATGCCTAACAACATGAACCTAGAAAAAAATAATGAGACAATGGCTACATTGTTGTATCAATTCTGAAGAAAATTAGATAAATGTAATTGTCATTGTAAAAAGTGTAAGGGCTTAATAAATCAAAGAATTCTAATCACAACAACCCAGAGTCATTGTAGGAAACATGGTCACATTAAAGGTGGCCACGATTTTTGTCCATTACTAAATGTGGATTTCCTACTTGAGGAACATAGAGGTATGAATATCCAAGCTGGGGATAACACTCCCATGGAAGAAGATGATAATGTTCCAGAGGACATGATTGAAGAAGATGGTATTAGGGCAGACAATGAAAAGGCTCATGATGATGGTATTAGTGCATCTAATAATGATGATGAAGATGGTCTTGATATACCTTTCCTTGAGAAGGCACACGAGCCCCTATACAAAGGCTCCCTAACAACTCTTCTCTAGGCTATAGTGTTTATGGTGAACTCTAAGGTTATTAATGGTTTATCTAATGTAGAAATGTCATGTATGCTAAGATATGCCATTTTTTTCATCTTTAATGTTAGCATACCATTACTATTCATTATATTAACAATGCATATTTGCTATTGTAGGTTGATAGTTGAGTTTTTGCTACCACCATCAAACATTTTTCATCATTTGTATCGAGAATTATTTGCCATTATGAATCAAATTTTAATGAAGTATCAAAAAATACATGCCCATCCCAAAGATCACATTCTATATCATAAACAACATGAATTTGTAACAAAATTCCTTGATTGTCATATTATTAGATATCGATCAGATCCAATAACAAAAAAGGTGCCTCATAAGGTTCTTTGGTATATTCTCATTATTCTACATCTTCAATGATTATTTAGGTGCACTAGCTTGGCATAATTTATGAATTACCATGCACACAATAGAAGTCAAGATGATATTATGTGAATTCCTTTGGATGGTTCTGCATTTAAAGATATAGAAGAAACATGGTCACACTTTAAAGAAGAACCTTGTAATCTAAAGCTTTCATTACTAGTGGACGACGTTAATCCATTTGGAGATATGAGATCTATTTACTTAGTGTGGCCTATTTTTGTTATTAACAATAACATTCCTCCTTGAATGTCTATAAAGGAGGAGCACATAATGTTGTAAATGATTGTGCCAGGTATTTTTTCATTTAATAGTTATCTAAATTAATTTATAAATAGTGCATAAAAATGGTCATAATAATTATGTAATGTGTATGATAATTTAGTTACTAGATTAATACCAAGTTAAAGATATAAACATGTTTATTGAACCCCTAATTGATAATTTTTTGAAGTTATGGAATGGCGTCACTAAGTATGACATCTCTAGAATAATAGGACATCAACAATTTCAATTCCATGCAATGCTTGTATGGAGAATACATGATGCCCCTGTGCTAACTTATTTGTGTGGTATGTTATATTGTTAAGATCACATATTTTTGGTCTGTTATAGTGCTTACACATTACTATTGTATGATTAAGTTGCAGATGATCCAATTGTACATGATCTTTTAGGTCTTCAAACAAAAAGAAAATTTACATATATAGTTTGTGGTCTGAAGATGAAATCTCATCATTCAAGAAGTTTAGGAAAGTAGGTGTTCAATGAGTTAAAAAATTTTCTCTACAATAATCATAAGTATCAAATTACTAAAAAATATATTTTTAATGGGAAAGAAGAGACATCATCAAGGCCATGAAGAATGACACCTCATCTATGGAAGTTGGAATACGATCAACTAAATGATCTAGGTAATTTCAGTTTGTCATTTGAAGTTTAAAATATGTATTTTGATATTGTATTATTTTTACTAATGATGTAATTGATGCTTGTGAAGATTTTCAAGGCATCAATAACCAACTTTCTAGAGGAATGAAAAGTTATCCTGCTCAATTAGTTGGTTACCATACTACTAGGATCTCCCAATTGTGCATTTGTTTGATGCTATGCATATTGGAAAGAATGTAACAAAGATACTATGAAAAAATATTGGATGGAAGGCATGATATAGAAAAAATTACCAAAATTTGTACTGATATTTATGAATCCAATCGTGTACTAAAATATTTCATTGAATCAAATAGCAATAGAGACTGCATAAACACAAGTACCCTTCCTTGGTTATTAATAGAGCAAAAAAGTAATGCATTAAAAGAAGTAATAATTTTTTTATTTTAAAATACAATAGGATTTGTTGTAAATATAAGTAGTCTTCTATCAAAGAAAGGTGATTTTGGACTAGGGTTGAAAACACATGATTGGCATGTACCTTTTTCAATGTATGTCATGTTCTTTATTTACAATATATTTTTAAAATTAAATGTACTACCTATTGAATTATTTATAATACATTGAAATGATCATTTTTTATCACAATACATCCTACCTCTAGCCCTCCCACACTAGTTTGAAAATAATATTAAACAAGTTTTATATGATCTTGAAAAATACAAGAGGTTAGAAGTGTTTTTTCTTAGATTTGTATAATTTTATTTAAAATATTGTTTATATGCTCTTGCATGTTGAATCTCTTTTAGGTGGTTATCATCTAAATAAATTGATAAAAAAGATATAAAATATTGGAAGAGAAAAATTCCACAACTTATGTGTGAAATCCAAAAGTGTCTACATTCAATCTTTTTAAATGCTCAAGAACACTACCTCATACATTAAGTTGAGAAGATTGAATTGTGTGGACCTATACAAACTAGGTCAACATGGATGGTTGATATGCACTTGAAATTTATGAAGGGCTTGGCTTGATAGAGAGGACAACTTGAGGGTTATATGGTAGAGGGATATATGGTATACCAGACCATGGTGTACATTAGTGAATATCTTCCAAAATTTACAACAAATATCAATGTAGATCACATTTGGAATCCCAACTCTAATGATGAACTCAAAGGGGAGTACTTGATAGGAAAAGGTAGATTAAGGAGAGTGAGAAGTAAATATAAGTTATTTTTTGTAGTTTATTAATTCTTATCCATCATTAATATAAGTTGTTTCTAACTAGTCTAATTGTTTTCTTTATAGTTGCTCATGAGTGGGATTTACTATATTTGTATATTGTAAAAAATATTTGATTGGATGATGGTATGGATTGAAAAATCTCAAGAAAATGGTCACTCATTAACATGGGACAATGTTGCATCATTGGTTAAATAATCTCATCATAATGGAGATCCCAATGTTATGCCAATTGTACTTGATCTAGTATATGGCTTAATAGATACAAAGGTACACAAAAGATTTTTAATCATGAGCCATAAATTTAATATCAACTCACAGATCGATGCAAATAATCTTGACATGTTTCAATAATTGTAGGTCAAACACCACAAAGCTATGTACTACCATGACTATAAATTTTGCATAAAATAGTCAAACAAAATGAAGAAAACATATGATTTTAGGATAAGTGTAGTCTTCATGATCACTAATATTTTTTCTATAACTGACATACATCCTCAATAATCTTAAAATCAATACTATGGCATTATGGATGATATACTTGACTAAAACTTTAATTCATTTAAAATAGTTCTATTTATTGTCAAATGGCATAGGCTATGGTTGAATCAAATTGATCTTGATAGGATTATTATTGAACATGGTATTGGATTTACAATGATTAATACAAGGTCATTTGAGCCAGTCAAAGATGAGCACTATTTTCTTCCAAGCCAATGTGAGCAAGTGTTTTACTTTGGCATTCCATACAAACTAGGTTGGTCATTTTTTGTTAGAAATGATCTAAGAGGAAGGTTGATAAAGTAGAATGTGATGGAAGAAGAAGATATTGAAGAAGCACAAGATGAAGTAAATGATTATCACATACAATTGTTACCCAATGATAAAGAAGATGAAGATGGTGATGATCCTAGTAATTCTAATGATGATGATGATGATGATGATGATGATGATGATTACGATCATGCTAATGAAGATGGTGATGATGGTCATGATGATCATGGTGATGAAGATGATGATGATGGCAATGAAGATGGTGGTAGTGATGACGATAATCAAAGTGACAAGTATGATGATGGTGATGATGGTGATGACATGGATGAAGATGATGATCAATAAAATGTCTATCTAGGTATGATCAATGTCAACTATGATGGGGTCATGTACGACCAAATTTTTCTTTCAAAAGCATATATGCAGATATAAACATTAAGTAGAACATGTCAAATATTTTTATAGATATACATATTAGTGACACCAAATTTTTGGCTAACTTAAGATAAATTATTTACATATATAATCTACTTTATTATTAATACTCTTGTTTGGTAAGTCTATTAATTTTATTTCACTACTAATTCCTAAGAATTACTAATCTTTTTCATAGGGTAACATGGATAGACCACCACATCGCACTAGCAAGGATACACCATCTCACACACTTTCTTCAATGGAGGTAAACCTTAATTATTGTAATTGTTCAAATTATATAGAAACAAATATCATATTATTATGCTCTTTTCATTATGGGTTTGGAGTTATTTTGATAAAATTATATTGATATTGAATTTTGTAGATATACACATTAGTTACACCAAAATTTTCTTTCAAAACCATAGATGGAGATACAAACATTTAGTAGAACATGTAAAATACTTTCATTTCACTGCTTATTTCTAAGAATTACTAATCTTTTTCACAAGGCAACTTGGGTAGACCATCACACATAGGTGAGGATACAACATCTCACACACCTTCTTCAATAGAGGTAAACCTTAATTATTACAATCATTCAAATTATATAGAAACAAATGTTTTATTATTATGTTATTTTTCTTATGGCTTTGGAGTTATTTTAATGAAATTTTACCCATATTGAATTTTGTAGATAGACACATTAGTTACACCAAAATTTTCTTTTAAAACCATATGTGCAAATACAAACATTAAGTAGAACATGTCAAATACTTTCATTTCACTACTAATTTATAAGAATTACCAATCTTTTTCATAGGGAAACTAACGACCACACATAGGTGGGGATGCACCATCTCACACACCTTTAGTGGAGGTAAACATTAATTATAATAATTTTTATTGTTATATAGAAACAAATGTCGTATTATTATGATCTTTTTGTTATGGATTTGAAGTTATTTTGATGAAACTTTACTAATTTTAAATTTTGTAGATATACACATTAGTTACACCAAATTTTTCTTTCAAAACCATATGTGTAGATCAAAGAGTACAACATGTCAAATGGTTTCATTTTGCTTCTGATTTCAAAGAATTAGTAATCTTTTCACAAGGCAACATGGGTAGACTACCACACATAGGTGGAGACACACCATCTCACACATCTTCAGTGGAGGTAAACATTAATTATTGTAATTTTTATTGTTATATAGAAACAAATGTCATATTATTATGTGCTTTTATTTATGGATTTGGAGTTATTTTGATGAAATTTTACTGATATTAATGTCACAAATGATAGGAAAAAGCTAGAATGATAGCAGATCAAATGCAATCTAAAATACCTTCATCATTTCTACATGACATTACCCTTAGTGCTGACCGTATGTTCATAGCCCAACAATTCAAATAAAGATACACTGATGAAATTGTTAATATTATCACCAAGTGTGACATAAGTAAGGAGAAAGAGGCAATAAAAAAAGAATTGGACCATAGGGTTGAATCTTTGAAGGTGAGCAGTAATTAATCTAAAGAAATAATAGAAGTTCAATAGATCTTAATATTTTATAGTATCTTATAGATCATGATCTAAAATATTATGTGTTATTGTATAGAAATATGTGACAATTGTGACATCGCATGGTGAACATGGTGAGGGTTGTAGCGCACAACCTTCATGTAAGTGACAGCTTCTTTGTTTTTTTTCATCAACATTATAACACTTAACATTTTTTTTGGATGCTTCTAGCTAGTATCCCATTTGATCTTTATCCATTGCAAATGTTTTTTCTAACAATATTGCATTCTCCAACTCATGATGAAGTATGGACACCTCCTTTGGTCGGCAGTCAAATATTGCCTTGTACACTGTTGGCAACAAGGAGCATGTAAACATCCTCATCTATGCCCACTACAATTGGTAAAACCTTGTTTTTCTATATTTTGTAATGTGTTAATAATGCATTTTTTTTTTATTGATTTTGTACTCATGTACCTATTTTGTGCACTAATAGATAGGCCTTCAATTGATAGAATAAAAAAGACTAGTACTACTGAAGCCGATCCATTTCTTGGAGTAGTCCATGTGACTAGTACTGGTTCATTTGCAAGGACATTATTGCTGAACAAGAAACTATGTCTCTGTTCAAATTACAAAAGCTTCCAAGTGCTTTAAAATTGTTATTATTTAAAGTGTAAATTTAGTTTACTTTCACATAAATTATTTTGGACTGATAATTCCTTTATTTTTTTGTAGGTAATAATATTTTCTTTGATCATCTTTTTGATATGGCATTGAGAATATTTGGATCCACCATACATATAAGGTATGCAGTTTTATATCATTGGTACCTAAATTTTTTTTTCTTCCATTTATTATACTATATTAAAGTTATTTATCTAACAATTTAATATTTTTTTAAAGGTGGAATATATAGGCTTTTGAATTAGAAAATCAACTGATTACATCTTTTGAAGACCTATTTGGAAAAAACATTTTTAACACTACCCTACTTTTGAAAAAGAGCATCAAGGCATATAAAGACTATGAGGGATCAATATAGAAAGGGTCTTAAGGAGAACCCAAAGTATGATCCTCCTCCTATGATTCCACCGATGGAGTGGAACAAAGTAATAAAAGATGCAAAGAAGAAAATGCCATGTCAAAATAGAGTAAATGAATCAACACTATGGCAAAAGAAGGTATTTCATGATAGTACCAAGTACATTGCAATCATGCACTAATTAGTGATATTTGTAAAAAATAATCTAACATGTTTGAAACTATTGATATAGTATAGGACACACCATGGCTATAAAAGTGAGACTAGAAAAGGTTGGCCAACACAAACTTGCCTCTAGTGGCTATATGAATCTTTGGTCTTGACTTGTAAGTAGAAAAAATTAAATTTCATATATATATTTTTTATATAATGTTGCAAACAATTTTGTTTACTTAAGCCATACATGGGAAATTGGTGATATTGTAGTGCCTACCCTCGTTCACATCTTTTCTAGACATTGTTGTTGTTATTATCAGACTATGATGGACTAGTTTTATGTTGATGGATTAGTGGTTTTGTTTTGACACTATCAGACATTATGTTATGGATTCAGTTGGTATATGATGAGATCATTTAGACTTTACATTTCATGCATACATGATGATCATTACATTGCTTTCAGTTATTGTTGATGATTAGTTAGATGGTTTATCATCTCATGTGTTTTATTATGGATACTTACTCCATACTTGCATGTGTATGGTGTGTGTGTTTTCTTATTGTATGGTGTTTTTGATGTGGTTAAGGAAGGGAGTCGTAGTCACTTGCTTAGTCAAGATCTACACGATGCACCACTTCTTGCCATTGTTTTTTTAGCTTAGCATTATCTATTGTATGTACATGCATATTTTTTTGCAGGTTGCAGGTATCGGGTATCGACTTCCCTGAATTTCTAGGATGAGCGTACCCTATTATACTATCTCAATGATAAGAGAAGGGAGATAAATTCTCAAGTCCAAATCCCAAACCCTTAAGCCAATTGTCCTAGTGAGGTAGGGCAAGTATCTGGATATTTTACCCACCGAATGTGTCAGATGACATAATTCATGATTTTTAACCCTTTAGACTGATTTTGAGTGATTTTCTCTATGATGGGTTTTCATATTTTATCTTGGAGGACTATGGTGAATTTTCTATTAATTAAGTCTTAATAAATATATTTAATTAATAAATTAATTATTTGAGAAAATTAATATAAAATATCATGGTCTTTGATATTTTGATTGTAATTAATTAAATGAGAATTAATTGAGGAAAAAGAATTAAATAAAAGAAAATTAGAAATTAAAATTAATAATAATTATAAAGTAATAAATAAATAATAATAATAAAAGTTATAAAAATTAAAATGGAAGTTATAAAGATTTAAATAGAAATTATATAAAAAGTGAATTGGACTTATAAGCTTGCATGGGAATTAATGCACTTTTCTATTTCTCAAGTGTCAACAACACGGAGGTTAGTGCATCAATTAAGCACATGGTGTCTACAACCCTATGGCTCATCTAAAAGGTTGGAAAAGGCCCATGCTTAGTTGGTGACACCTTCTAGCTATTTCTAGAGGCACTCTAGATGTTTCCTGAGAGCTCTTTATATATTTAGGCATTCCTAGAAGCTCAGACATAGCATTTGGAGTGCAATTGGAGCATTGGAGGATTCGAGGACTTTGAAGAAGGGAACTTGCTCTGTGGGTTTTCTGAGGAAGAGCAAATTAACATCCGAATCTGGGTAGATTCTTGTGATTTTACTTATGCTATTTTCACATCTTGCATTCCCTATCTTCTGCGTGCCTTCCATATGTCTTCTGAGGATATTTCTTATTTTTATTATATGCATTCTCAATATGGGAAATTAATTTATTTGAGAATTTTATATGCATAGATTTGAAAAGAACATGGGGCTAGGGTTTAGATTCATAGTCAAACCCATTAGATTAATTATTGGAAAATTTTTGAGATCAAAGGTTTATGGAGAAATTCTGTAAATTGAAATTTATATATATATACACATATACATACATATATATATATATATATATATATATATATATATGCAATTATATATATATATATATATATATATGTATACATGTTCATATGCTATGATAGTTTTAATTCTAAATGTATATATATACATACACACACACACACACATATATATACCTTCATATATATATATATATATATATATATATATATATATATATATATATATATATATATATATATATATATATATATATATATATATATATATATATATATATATATATATATATATATATACATACATATGTATATATAATATATATTTGTTAAAAAATTGAATAATATATCTTTAGGCGGAAATGTTTTAAGAAACGTTAAAACCAAATCGTAAAATCCAAAATGGAAATCGCGTAAGCGATTTTTAAAACAAAAATACATATTATGCATTAAGTAGGGGGGGACGAGACCCGTGTACCCACTGTGGTCATAGTGTACCACTATGATAGGTACTGTGATGGCAGGGGTACGCAGTACCACCGACGTTACAGGCCCTATAGTACCGGTGGTTTTTATGTTATATGCATGCGTTTATTACATTTGTCATATGTATGAAGTTGATTTTAATTGTTATTAAAATTTTATGTGTTAAATGGTATTAATCAAATTTGTTAATTCAATTTTGTATAATGTAATATTAATTTATATATTTATATATGTATTTACGTATATATGTATATTTAGATATATATATATATATATATATATATATATACTTATATGTATATATATATATATATTTATATAATATGTGAATATGATTAATAATAATTTGGTTTATAATTGTATAATTGATAAATGATTTATATCAAAGGTTCATGGTTTAAATTAATTGTTTTATTAAGTATATGAAATTTAATTTGTTAGTTTGGTGGGGGACGTTTTTAATCAAAGTTTATAATTGAAAAATGGATTTTAAAGAATACTTGTATTCATCCAAAACGTATAACTGTTCCTCCATTCATTCTTTAAAATTGGGAAACATAAACTGAGACTTTTTAATTCAAATTTGAAAAATTAGCAAAACCAAAACATGTATTTGCATTGTGTATTCTTATGCTATTGTTTTGGGTTTTGGGTTGACTAGTGTTGACCAGTTATAGGACATCTACTAGAGGCTTGGGAGTTATGTGATTGTGATGCCATGATGATGTTTTAATCTTGATCTTTATAAACCCAACCATGGTTATGTGATGGAATGCTCTATGTATTGGATGTGATTACTGATTGTTTAGTTGAGATTCTTATTTATGAGACACTTCACTTAACCATTATTTTGGTCATCGATCAGTTATCCTTGGTTATTTTCTAGTCGCCATGATGGGACAGTAATATGGATTTATTCTTGATGATGTCATGATGTGACATGTTTGACTCAACCATTTTTTTGGAGTCTTTGATTAGTATGATGAGATATTTTTTGGTTATTGAGAACCATTGGATACTTTTGATTATCAGTGAAACTTCAGTTTCCAATAGAGAGTTGTTGTGTTTATGATTTTCTATGGATGTTTGCTCATGGAGATTTGATGCTTTTATGCATATTTAATGATTTTATTATGGATTATCTTTTGTGATTTTGAGATTTATGATTCCATGAGCTTAGGGTAGCATTTCTGCATGTAGTGATGGGAAGTGGCTTGCAATGGGGGCTAGGGCCCTAAGAGGTTGCCAGGGTAACTCATTGTAAGTTGGATTAATAAGTGATAACATTCACACCTAATACTAACTGAATGAACCTAAAAAGATAAGTGTTTTGTTCTCACCCATACCTTGAGTGCTTTTATAGGCTAGGATGGGAGTAGTGAGAATGCATGGTTGCGACCTTGCATTTTGTAGTATGCCTCGTCAGTATGAGAGGATACTAGTGGCCGCATGAGATCAGTATGGACATGTGGAGTTTAGCTAACTGCTAAGGTAACTTGTACATGATAAATGCGATGACACTTTCCCGCTTGCATAGTAGGTTCCTACATGTCATTATGTGCCTCTGGGGATTAGATGTCAGATTTTGTGTTTGGAACCTTTGAGGTAATATACTTTTAGGATTCCAAGACTTATAGAGATTTGTGCTATGTGTTATGGATAGCCTATTTGGGACTTGAAATTATCTCCTCAGCATGGTGGGAGTGGACCACTTAGGTACCACATGGTCAGGTGGTAGTGTATTTTCCACTCTTATCATTTGAGATTTATTGAGACATCGTGTCTGATGCATCCTTCATGATGGTGGATATGTATCCTTTCATTGATGATTAGCATATGTTAGATGATGTTATCTTATGCTTTTGTATGTTAGATTACTTTCTACATATGATGTTATATATGTTAGGAGTGGCATTCCTACTATGTTAATACTAATGATCTCTTTGGTGATTTGGAATGTTACACACAAAGGGATGGCTAGGATCCACGATGGTCTAATGATGCTATTAACAGTTGGGAGGAATTGTGCACTTAGTTTATTATGTTTGAACTTTATGATGGATGTATATGTTTTCTATGATGATGTATCTTGTGTATCATGAGATTATCTTAACTTGATGTATCATGGATTAGAATAGGATGATGTACCTTATTCTACATATGGATATTCTTTTGAGCTTTTCATACCCTGTGACATGTACAGTGGATGATTAAGAATTTGAAATGTAATGTATAAACATTGGACTTATCATTATCATCTCATGTGGATGTTGTACTAGATGGATTCGTGTATGTTAGATGTTTTTAGAAGTGATTCTACATTAAGGGATCTTAAAGAATGTAATCTATTATGTATGTTTACTTTCAGATGGACATTGCTATTGCTTCCATTATTGTGCATAAGTTATATGTCGTATTTACTTTCATGTTAAAAAATAAATAAAAATGCTACCAACTTAGTGAAATTCTAGGTTAATTCTTTGGATCCCTTGGCGGGGTATTACATTTGGTATCAGAGCTCGAGTTTCTACATTGGGAGCTTTGGGTATTTTTGAACAACTAGAACTTTGAACTAAAGTGTATCTTTTCAACTTGAACTAGGTGAACTAAAACAAAACTTGAACTGTTACTTGCATATTTTTCATACTTCAACACTTAGTTTCAAAACTAGGAATTTTACTTAAACCTAAACATAGAACTGAACATAGACTATTGCAACACGTGATTGTAATAGTACTTTATGCTATTGTAGGATGGTATCTGGGACTAGGTCTTCTATTAGAGGTTGTGGTAGAGGCTGTGGTAGAGGTCGTGGTCCTGGCAGAGCTGTCAGTGCCCATGAGTCTGCCCATGAGGTATTGGCTCATGGAGAGAGTAGGGAAGAGCGCTCTAGTAGGCAGTAGGAAGAGAGCTGTAGAGAGGACCAAGCTGAGTCTGAAGAGGTTGGTATGAGATAGATGATGTAGTCTATTCTTAAACATCTACCTCCTATTCAAGAAATAGCCCAAAACACAACAAAAATAACAAGAGCATAGACCCATATCTAAAAGTCCTCGAAAGGATTGTCAGAGGTCCATTGTGTCCACTCAAATGAAGGATCTTTCAAGATCCAAGGTTAAGCCTTTCAATGGGCAAGTTTTTGGTTATGTGGCCGAGCAGTGGCTTATTTCTCTTGATAGGATTTTTGCCATGCAGGAGTTTGACAACAATGTTAATGCAAGATTTGCGATCACTAATTTAGAGAATTTTGGGGCCACTTGGTGGACGATTGAGGAGAAGAAGCTGGGAATTGATATGGGCAATGTCACGTGGGAACTATTCTTAGAGAGTTTTTGGGAACAATTCCTACCAGAGGAATGGAAATAGCAAAGGGCTAATGAATTTCATAATCTTAGATATTATACCTTGTCAGTGATCGAGTATGAGCGTAAGTTTTAGGAGCTCATATCTTTTTTAGGGTTCAGTGAAAATTTAGCTCAGTTGACACAACACTTTATTAGGGGTTTGAATAATCGTATAATTGGGGGTGTCAAGGTATTTGAGCCAAAAACCCTCAAGGATAAGGTAAATCGAGCAATCTTTGTTGAGCAAAGTTTCAACCTTGGTCAAGGTGGTTTTGTAGGAGCTCCAGTAGCATCAGGATCTAAAGGCAACTACAATTCAGGTGGTAACAAGAAGTTTTCTTTCTCTAAGAGGAAATAGTATCAACAGTAGTCTCAATAGACACAACAACCGAAGGGATTGAATTCTTAGGTTCAAGGTGGTGGCAAAGGTTCTAACACCAAGAACAACTGCAATGCTCAACGCAATAAACAAAATTAGTCCAATCAGCCAGCTCAGAGTAGCCAGTCTTTTGTTAGCAGGAACAGTCGTCAGCAACCTAATGTACCACCTATGGGTAGAGGATCTAGCAGAAATACAAATTTTTTTTCATGTGGTTAGATTGGACATTATGCAGCTTAGTGTCCATAGTGAGCACCTTAGTTTTTAGGACCTAGACCTATAGTTTTAGAGCCTACAATTGGTGATGCAGGTAGAGCTCATAGAGTTTTTGTAGCAGTTGATCAGCGTCAGGCAGATCATCAGGGAATAGTGGTTGAGACTGCAGGTGCTATTAGAGGTATATCTCTTTTAGTATTGTTTGATTTAGGAGCTACATATTCATTTATTTCACCATCTATAGTTTCTAAGTGTAAGCTGGATGCAGTGAACCAAGATCATGGTTGGCAAGTGGAACTAGCCTCAGGTTTTAAGGTCTCCACAGACTCTGTAGTTTATAAGTGTGGGCTTAGATTAGGAAGCTTTGATACTGCAGTGGATCTCTGAGTCATACCCCTTGGTTCTTATGATGTGGTTTTAGGCATGGACTAGCTTGGATCTCATAGAGCTAGTATAGATTACAGGAGGAAGATTATTTTGAGCCAAGATGACCAAGGGAATGATGTGCAGATAATTAGGATACCGAGGCTTATATCTCTGCGGATGATTTATGCTATGCAATTGAAGCAAAGTTTTCGTAAGGGATGTCAGATATTTTTTGTTACGGTAAATGATCTTGATAAAGAAGACCCTATGAGGGAGACTTCAGATCACCCAATTTTATAGGAGTACACAGATGTCTTTCCAAGTGAGGTTCCAAGCATGCCTCTAAAGAGGGACATTAACTTTAGTAGTGATCTGATTCCTGGAACGGAGCCTATCTCTAAAGCTCCTTATCGCATGACTACATAGGAATTGGGTGAGCTACGTCTTCAGCTTGAGGAACTTTTGGCCAAAGGGAACATTTGACCTAGTGTATCACCATGGGGAGCTCTAGTGGTCTTTGTGAAGAAGAAAGATGGTTCGTTGTGCCTTTGTATTGACTACAAATAGTTGAATAAGGTGACTATTAAGAACAGGTATCCTTTGCCTAAGATTGATGACTTATTTGATTAGATCAAGGGAGCTACAGTATTCTCCAAGATTGACCTTAAGTCAGGATACCGCCAGCTTCGCATTAAGGAAGCTGACATTCACAAGACCACTTTTTGAACTCGCTATGGGCATTATGAGTTCGCAGTGGTACCTTTTGGGTTGACTAATGCTCCATCAATTTTCATGAGTTTGATGAATGGTGTGTTCCGATCTTATCTGGACAAGTTTGTACTCATGTTTCTTGATGACATATTGATATATTCTAAGACTCAGAAGGAGCATGAGGAACACTTGTGGTTGGTATTGCAGTGTTTGAGAAACAATCAACTTTATGCCAATGCAGCTAAGTGCGAATTCTTCAAATTGGAGATTCAATATTTAGGGCATGTTATTTTAGGTGATGGTATTTTAGTGGATCCTGCAAAGGTTCAGGCAATAATAGATTGGCCTACACCGACTAATGTGTCAGAGATTCGTAGTTTCATGGGTTTAGCAAGCTATTATCGCAGATTTGTCTAGAACTTCTCTAGGATCACACATCCTATCACTTCTCTTCAGAGGAAAAGAAAGAAGTTCATGTGGACAGAGAAATGTGAGGAAGATTTCCAAAAGCTCAAGGAGCTTTTGACCAGTGCACCGATTCTAGCTGTACCTAATCCAAAAGGTGATTTCATGGTATGTACAGATGCTTCTCTTGAAGGGATTGGGGCAGTGTTGATGTAGAATGGAGAGGTGATTGCGTATGAATCACACAAGCTCAAGGATCATGAGTTAAATTATCCTACACATGATCTTGAGTTAGCAGAAGTAGTTCATGCTTTGACAAGATGGAGACATTTCTTGTTGGGGCACAAATTTAAGCTACATAGTGATCATTGTAGTCTTCAATACATTTTCACTCAGCCTAATTTGAATGCTTTCCAGAGGCGATGGATGGAGTTTTTATGCGAGTATGATTTTGAGGTTAAGTACATTCAAGGTAAGGAGAATGTGGTGTCAGATGCTTTGAGTCACAGAAGACATGTGGTATCATCGATGACTCTTAGTGTGGACTTGAGGAGTCAAATTCTTCAGGCACTTCCTACGGATTCATGGTATCAGGAAGTGTGCAGAGAGATTGATTCAGGAAGATCTTTGGAAGGTAAGTTTGCAGGTTAAGTTCGAGAATCAGATGGTCTTTTGAGACATTTGGGGAGGATTTATGTGCCATTTTTGGATAAGCTTTGCACCTTGATTCTAGCAGAAGCCCATCCTACACCTTACTCAGCACATCCAGGTGTCAAGAAGATGCATGCTGATTTGAGACGTTTGTTCTTTTGGTCTGGGATGAAGCGAGATATTGTTGATTTTGTGGCTAGGTGCCTTGAGTGTCAGAGAGTTAAGGAATAACATCAGCACCTAGCTAGACTTTTGCAGCCAAATCTCATTCCTTCTTGGAAGTGGGATATCATCTCCATGGATTTCATAGTAGGATAACCTATGACAGTTTGACATCATGATGCTATCATGGTCACTGTTGATCGGTTGACTAAGGTGGTGCATTTCTCACCAATTGGGTCTTCCTACATAGCAGCTTCTGTAGCTAATGTCTTCATGTGTGACATTGTGAGATTACATGGTAATCCTAGAAAGATCATTTTTGATAGGGATCCTATATTCACATCTACATTTTGGACATTGTTGCAACATGAGCTTAGAGCACAGTTAAACTTCAGTTCGACATATCATCCAGAGACTAATGGTCAGATAGAGAGGGTAAATCAGGTTTTGGAGGATATGTTACGAATTTATGTGATGGATAGGAAAACACATTGGGAGGACTATCTCTACCTAGTGGAGTTTACTTACAACAACAAGTATCATAGTTCTATTGGCATGGCACCATTTCAAGCATTATATGGATGTCCTTGTCATACACCATTGAGTTGGGACAGTCTTGAGGATTGCATCCTGTTGGGTCCTGAGATGCTTCGTGATATGGAGCAATAGGTAGTGCATATCCATGAGCACTTGACTACGACACAGGATAGGTAGAAGAAGTATGTTGATGCTCATAGGACTCATAAGTAGTTTGCTGTGGGAGATAAGGTTATCTTGAGAGTGTGTCCACAAAAAAGTCTGATCCGATATGGAAACTGTTCTAAGCTAGCACCTCGCTTTGTGGGACCATTAGAGATTCTAGAGAGGATTAGCCCAGTTGCTTACCGCCTTGCTCTACCACCCAGCCTAGCTCGCATTCATGATGTTTTCCATGTTTTAGTGCTTCGGTAGTATATTCCTAATATTGTACACGTTCTTGATTGGAATGCATTGCAGGTAGAGGATGGGTAGCTGGCTTTGGAGCCGGTTCATATTTTGGAGCAATGGGGGTTGACCCTCAGGGGTCAAACCATCGAGCAGGTAAGGGTCCAATGGGACCCTACTGATGCTTCTTCAGCTACTTGGAGGATGCAGCTAGATTGAGGGAGTTATATCCCTATTTGTTTGTAGCCTTCTAGGAGTAAGCCTAACCCAAGGGGGGGTGGATGTAGTGCCTACCCTCGTTCACATCTTTTCTAGACATTGTTGTTGTTATTATCAGACTATGATGGACTAGTTTTATGTTGATGGATTAGAGGTTTTGTTTTGACACTATCAGACATTATGTTATGGATTCAGTTGGTATATGATGAGATCATTTAGACTTTACATTTCATGCATACATGATGATCATTACATTGCTTTCAGTTATTGTTGATGATAAGTTAGATGATTTATTATCTCATGTGTTTTATTATGGATACTTACCCCATACTTGCATGTGTATGGTGTGTATGTTTTCTTATTGTATGGCATTTCTGATGTGGTTAAGGAAGGGAGTCGTAGTTACTTGGTTAGTCAGGATCTACACGATGCACCACTTCCTGCCATTGTCTATTTAGCTTAGCATTATCTATTGTATGTACATGCATGATTTTTTTGCAGGTTTCAAGTACCAAGTATCAACTTCCTTAAATTTCCAGGATGAGCGTACCCTATTATACTATCTCAATGATAAGAGAAGGGAGATAAATTCTCAAGCCCAAATCCCAAACCCTTAAACCAATTGTCCTAGTGAGGTAGGGCAAGTATCTGGATATTTTATCCACCGAATGTGTCAGATGACATAATTCGTGATTTTTAACCCTTTAAACTGATTTTGAGTGATTTTCTCTATGATGGTTTTTCATATTTTATCTTGGAGGTCTATGGTGAATTCTCTATTAATTAAGTCTTAATAAATAGATTTAATTAATAAATTAATTATTTGAGAAAATTAATATAAAATATCATGGTCTTTGATATTTTGATTATAATTAATTAAATGAGAATTAATTGAGGAAAAAGAATAAAATAAAATAAAATTAGAAATTAAAATTAATAATAATTATAAAGTAATAAATAAATAATAATAAAAGTTATAAAAATTAAAATGGAAGTTATAAAGATTTAAATAGAAATTATATAAAAAGTGAATTGGAGTTATAAGCTTGCATGGGGATTAACACACTTTTCTATTTCTCAAGTGTCAACAACACAAAGGTTAGTGCATCAATTAAGCACATGGTGTCTACAACCCTATGGCTCATCTAAAAGGTTGGAAAAAACCCATGCTTAGTTGGTGACACCTTCTAGCTGTTTCTAGAGGCACTCTAGATGTTTCTTGAGAACTCTTTATATATTCAGGCATTCCTAGAAACTTAGACATAGCGTTTGGAGTGCAATTGGAGAATTGGAGGATTTCAGGACTCTGAAGAAAGGAGCTTGCTCTGTGGGTTTTCTGAGGAAGAGCGAATTAGCATTAGAATCTGGGTAGATTCTTGTGATTTTACTTATGCTATTTCTGCATCTTGCATTCCCCGTCTTCTTTGTGTCTTCCATATGTCTTTTGAGGATATTTCCTATTTTTATTATATGCATTCTCAATATGGGCAATTAATTTATTTGTGAATTCTATATGCATAGATTTGAAAAGAACACAGGGCTAGGGTTTAGATTCATAGTCAAACCCATTATATTAATTATTGGAAAATTTTTGAGATCAAAGGTTTATGAATTTTTTTTGTAAATTGAAATTTATATATATATACACATATACATATACATATACATATAAATATACATATACATATACATATACATATACATATACATATACATATACATATACATATACATATACATATACATATACATATATATATATATATATATATATATATGCAATTATATATATATATATGTATACATGTTCATATGCTGTGATATTTTTAATTCTGCATGTATGTATATATATACATATACATATACATATATATATATATATATATATATATATATATATATATATATATATATATATATATATATATATATATATATATATATATATATATATATATACCTTCATATATATATATATACATATGTATATATAATATATATTTGTTAAAAAATTGAATAATATATCTTTAGGCGAAAACGTTTTAAGAAACGTTAAAACCAAATCGCAAAATCCGAAATGGAAATCGTGTAAGCGATTTTAAAAAAATAATACATATTATGCATTAAGTAGGGGGGGACGAGACCCACACCCCCACTGCGATCGCAGTGTACCGCCATCACAGGTACTGTGAGGACAGGGGTACGCAGTACCACTTATGTCACAAGCCCTGCGATTGCAGGGTCCTACGTACCGATGATTGTTATGTTATATGCATGCGTTTATTACATTTTCCATATGTATGAAGTCGATTTTAATTGTTATTAAAATTTTATGTGTTAAATGGTATTAATTGAATTTGTTAATTCGATTTTGTATAATGTAATATTAATTTATATATTTATATATGTATTTATGTATGTATATATATATATATATATATATATATATATATATATATATATATATAATATGTGAATATGATTAATAATACTTTGGTTTATAATTGTATAACTAATAAATGATTTATATCAAAGGTTCATGGTTTAAATTTATTTTTTTATTAAGTATATGAAATTTAATTTGTTAGTTTGGTGGGGGACGTTTTCAATCAAACTTTATAATTAAAAAGTGGATTTTAAAGAATACTTGTATTCATCCAAAACATATAAATGTTCTTCCATTCATTCTTTAAAATTGGGAAATGTAAACTGAGACTTTTAGATTCAAATTTGAAAACTTAGCAAAACCAAAACATGTGTTTGCATTGTGTATTCTTATGCTATTGTTTTGGGTTTTGGCTTGACTAGTGCTGACCAGTTATAGGACGTGTACCAAAGGCTTGCGAGTTATGTGATTGTGATGTCATGATGACGTTTTAATCTTGACCTTTATAAACCCAACCATGGTTATGTGATGGAATGCTCTATGTATTGGATGTGATTACTGATTGTTTAGTTGAGATTCTTATTTATGAGACACTTCTTTTAACCATTATTTTGGTCATCGATTAGTTATCCTTGGTTATTTTCTAGTCGCCATGATGGGACTGTAATGTGGATTTATTCTTGATGATGTCATGATGTGACATGTTTGACTCAACCATTTTTTTGGAGTCTTCGATCAGTATGATGAGATATATTTTGGTTATTGAGAACCATTGTATACTTTTGATTATCAGTGAAACTTTAGTTGCCAATAGAGAGCTGTTGTGTTCATAATTTTTTGTGGATGTTTGCTCATAGAGATTTGATGCTTTTATGCATATTTGATGATTTTATTATGGATTATCTTTGGTGATTTTGAGATTTATGATTCCATGAGCTTAGGGTAGGATATTTGCATGTAGTGACGGGAAGTGGCTTGCAATGGGGGTCGGGGCACTAAGAGGCTGCCAGGGTAACTCATTGTAAGTTGGATTAATAAGTGATAACATTCACACCTAATACTAACTGAATGAACCTAAAAAGATAAGTGTTTTGTTCTCACCCATGCCTTGAGTGCTTATACTGGCTAGGATGGGAGTAGTGAGAATGCATGGTTGCGACCTTGCATTCCGTAGTATGCCTCATCAGTATGAGAGGATACTAGTGGCCGCATGAGATCAGTATGAACCCGTGGAGTTTAGCTAACTACCAGGGTAACTTCTATGTGATAAATGCGATGACACTTTCCTACTTGCATAGTAGGTTCCTACATGTCATTGTGTGCCTTTGGGGATTAGATGTCAGATTTTGTGTTTGGAACCTTTGAGTTAGTATACTTTTAGGATTCCTAGACTTATGGAGATTTGTGTTATGTGTTATGGATAGCCTGTTTGGGACTTGAGATTATCTGCTCAGCACGGTGGGAGTGTACCACTTAGGTACCAAGCGGTTGGGTGGTAGTGTATTTTATACTCTTATCATTTGAGATTTATTGAGACATTGTGGCTGATGCATCCTTCATGATGGTGGATATGTATCCTTTCATTAATGATTAGCATATGTTAGATGATGTTATCTTATGCTTTTGTATGTTAGATTACTTTCTACATATGATGTTATATATGTTAGGAGTGACATCCCTACTATGTTAATACTGATGATCTCTTCGATGATTTGGAATGTTATGCACGAAGGGATAGCTAGGATCCACGATGGTCTAATGATGCTATTAATGGTTGGGAGGAACCGTGCACTTAGTTTATTATGTTTGATCTTTATGACGGATGTATATGTTTTCTATGATGATGTATCTTGTGTATCATGAGATTATCTTTACTTGATGTATCATGGATTAGAATAGGATGATGTACCTTATTCTACATATGGATATTCTTTTGAGCTTTTCATACCCTGTGACATGTACAGTGGATGATTGAGCATTTGAAATGTAATGTATAAACATTGGACTTATCATTATCATTTCATGTGGATGTTGTACTAGATGGATTCATGTATGTTAGATGTGATTCTACGTTAATGGATCTTAAAGAATGTAATCTATTATGTATGTTTACTTTTAGATGGGCATTGCTATTGCTTCCATTATTGTGCATAAGTTATATGTGGTATTTATTTTCATGTTTAAAAAAAAAAAAAATGCTACCAACTTAGTGAAATTCTAGGTTAGTTCTTTGGATCCCTTGGCGGGGCATTACAGATATTAAGAAAAAAATACAAGGCACAAAATTCAATGTGTAGCTCATAGATGAAGATAAAAAATTGACTTGAAGGAAGGCTATGAAGTCATGGTTGCATGCCTATTCCAAGAGTCTAAAAGCCTTGCCCAAGAATCTGGTGCACCAAATGAGTCATAGGTAAATTGGCTAGATGAAAACTAAATGAAATTGAATAGTTGAGAAAATTCCTTTTTGGTGTTAGTTTTGAACTTAAATTGACTACATAACAATGTGCATGACATTTTACTATAGCCTTCATATGCTATCATAGAACCTGCTCATGATGTAGGCATGATGCGCATTATAGTGGTGTAGGTATTAATTTGCTATTGGAAATTAATTATGCAATTATGAATACAATTTACCATTTTGAATTTCAATTTTACATGTATCCTTTTTTTGAATATTTTAGGGCATGTTGAACATCATAGTGAAGGAGTGGAGCATGTTTTAAGTGTTCAACATGTTGACATGGTGGTATATCAAAATGTTAATGTACATGATGTGGCATTCTCAGGTAAGAAAAATACATGTTATGTTATACTAGTACTTAATTATATACTTGTAACAGTTTTTTTTAAAAAAGAGTATGCAAATTTAATCAAATTACTTGTTCTTGCAATAGAGCCCCCTCTAGTACAATGACCTCCTACTCCTCCAAAGAGGAGGAGCCATCATCATTTGACATTACATATGCCACTAGAGGAGGAAAATGAGGAAGATATTGATGCTCCTATCAGCCTTTTTCTTAACAGATCTAAGAAAAACAAAAAGAAGAAATGATGTTTTGAAAATGCTCTTTGATAAACCTTGTTGGATAATGAAAGAACTTTGTTTTATGTAATTATCTATGAATGTTATGTATTAATATTGATTTTTATTTTATGTTAATGAATATTGTTATGTGTTTATGAAGTCTTCATTAGTATTCTGTATTAATGAATTTTATATCATATTAATGAATGTTATGTGATTGTATCAATTGAATGTTATAGTTCAGAAATGGATGAATGAATGAATGAAGTATGTAATTAGATGATAATGGGTAATTTAGATTGATTTTAGGAGGATGGGGTGAGGCTATATGAGCTTCCACCTTCATGTGGTTGGCCTTGTTAAGTAGAGGATATTATAGTATTTTTCAAACCAAGTGAAGCTCAAACTAACATACCAAGGAATCACAAAACCCAAATCCATCTTCCTCTCATCTTCTCATCACAATAAGTCATCTTTTCTACCACTTTTTGCATTTTCAATTTTCTATCATTCACAATTGTGATAATGGAAGCCTCCATCTTGTCGGTAAGTTGTTCCCATCCTGTCCTTTTATTTTTAAAAATGTGTCTATTTATCTCCTACCATAACTCCCATATGACAATAGATGGTGTTGTAGTCCACAAGCCACCATACAAATAGTCCTTATTTTAAATAGAAGTTTGTATTTGGTCTTAGCTATTTTGTAATCAAGTAATTATAGCACTCCTTAGTGTTCTAGTTTATGGTGGTCATTTGATAGTTTCTTTGAACAACCTCGATCCCATAAGAAGTCCACAAACCATAGTGAATGAGGACTACTAGAGAAACCTTCATTGCTACATCCAAACCAAGGTAACCCTTTTACATTAATTTTTTTGTATACTATGGAAAGACTTGTAAACTTATCTCCATATTCCAACTTTATTAAACTAATTTCTCCTCTATCTCTTTTGGTGCTCAGAATTGGTATTGCTATTCAAAGATGGTAGTAGAGAAAGTAACATATGAGAATGCAATGTTTAAAGGTAGTCTTCATTTGATAGCATTGTTCGGATATGTTTAGTTTTATTTGTTATATATATATATATATATATATATATAGGATTCAATAGTGTTGGTCTGACTTTTTGTGTAGTAAAAGTTTTCAGTTAAATCATAGAAAAGTCAAATGTTCTATTCCTAAGTGAAGCATAGGGTTTTGGATAAATCATCCATAAGAAATAATCGTCATATAAACCCTATATCATCTCTATTCATAAATTCTCGGGTGCAAAATTTTGAATTTTCAAAAGAGACGAATATGCTGTCATATTCCTTTTCCTTTCTCCCGGGTTACCTTTCTTCCTATTTGTCCCAACCGACAGATCCGACTAGATCTACCGTTGGCGTTACGTCACTATGACAACTTGCATGCTTATTAAGTATAGCGAGATAATGAGTATTGAGTATTTTAAGCGGCGGGACCGTAAAGTGAAGATGCGACGATCAGAGATTTGCTTATTAAATGATTTATTGTGCAGGTACACTTTGCAAGTTACCGTCCAAAAGGGATAGGGACCCACTAGCATATGTGACATCAGAGCCGGAATGATGGTTTTGCCGAATGTTCCGCCACCTCACTATCAGAAAATTCAGGTACTTCACCATTAGCGAAGTAGCGAGGCCACGTGAAAATATGAAAATGATGACATTGCATCTTGCTTGTATCATAATTACACCAGGTGGCATGACCAGTCATAAATACCATTGTCAGAATCAGTTTTAATTAATAGAAGTGATTGCTGGGTAACCCTTGCATTTTTCGGCATGGAATCCTTTTAAGTGCTGGAGCTCACTACCTCGCTATCGAAAAATTTAGGTGCTTCACCGTTAGCGAGTTAGCGAGGCCTCGTAAAGTGGTAAAAGATCGACAAGATCTTTGATGACGTGGAATGACAGATGACTATGATAAATTTTGACATGTGCCAACTATGCAAAGATCCGATTCTCATTAATACCTATCTAACTGAATGTACAAAAAATCCTAAACATCAGCTTGAAGTGGATCAACGAAGCTCGCTACCTCGCTATGACAAGTTGCATGCTTGTTAAGCCATGCGACATAGCAAATATAAATCAGGAGATCTTGTGTTTCTTCTTCACCTTTGATTTGGTAAGTGATCAATGGCTGTCGTCTCCTCACTATGAAGAGTTGCAAGGGAGATAATTATAGTGACATAGCGAGTTGGGCCCGTCGCCTTCTTTCTTAAGAAGCCCTGTAGCATATCTTTCCATCATTTCTCGATCTAATCAACGATTGTCGCCGCTTCACCATGGAAAGGTGCTTGTTCTTTATGCATAATGAAGTAGCGACATGCTGACACGTGTTCTCCGTCGTCAGTGGGTTCAAATATAAGCACCATCAAAGAAAGAATTCTGTACGTGGCAAGTTCTCATTGGGTAAAATGACTGACATGGAAAATATAACTCCTAGTTTTTCTCTCTGTACCGCATGATTGTAGGATCTTTGAAGATCGACGGCGCAGTTTTAAATGAAAAATGTAGTGCCACTCTCTATATTAATTAGACAAGAAAGCTTCGTCCGTGAGGAAAAATAGAGTATAATACAGAGACATTTCATCAGTTTCATTTCACGCGAGAAAAGATTTGGAGCCATTCTTGTGCAGAAGCCATTACTGAAAGAAAAGCGTGCTAAAGTTTGATAAAAATTGTCAAGTTGTCTGTTCGCGGAAAATTTGCAAGAATACAGAGGAGAACTGAGACAGAATTCAAGTAAGTAAAACTACCATCATCTTCGTGAGCTTTTAAGTTCTAAAAATATAGCCCAAGATGCCTCTGAAGAAGGGATTTACAGGTGCAATGAACTACTTGGATAGAAATGTGCATGATGATTTGCTTGAGTTACTTCCTGAGTCTACTGTAGAAACGGTGCAAGTTAAGAGGTAAACCTCACTGAATCCTAGGCTAAGGATAGCTGATGGATTGTATGATAAGGGTAATTGGGTTCAGGATGCTCAAACTTCTCAAAGTAGTTTGAGTTTATTCAAAAAATGGTTTGCGAAAAGGAAGTTATATGCCCCTCATGCCAATATATGGAATTTTGATCTTGGAAAGCTTGTTGTCCCCAGTGTGTTTATGGATTTTGACCTGCTTGAAGCTATAGCAAAAAATTATGACCAAGCCACTAAGGTAGTGAGAAGAATGCATGGTGAGGCTTTAGTTACCATTAGTCCCGAGGAGATTAGGAATGTTTTCAGTCTGGGACCTCTCACCATGTATCATGTGCCCATTAATTTGATAGAGTTAGAAAAAGAATATATATCCAAAAGGGATATAGTTAGACAGGGTGCACTGAAAGCCCACATAGGCCGGATTGGAGGCCTCCCAACCATAACATCGTCTTCTAAAGAACCATTCAAGAAATCATGCTTTAATGCCAGGGCAGTAGAGATATATAGGACCCTGTGCAGAGTCTTTGAAGAGGGCGAAGAAGATTTTATTCTGGTGAGCTTCATGTATATGATCACCCAAATCTCCTCTTTTGGTGTGGAAATAATTTTTGATTTTGCATCTTACTTGGCTAATGAGATTCACCAGGGATTGGTGGGGATTGCAAAGGGCAAGGTGGAAAAGTTTTGGGGTCAGTACTCCTTATTGATGCATATGTTTCTTTTTAAAGGGGCCACTTATTTTGGTAAAGAAATGGTTTTAAATAGGGAACAAGAGGGGGAGGCACTGCCAGTCCAATTATGGAGTGTAGACATGACTTGGGAAGTAGAAAATGCTAGCTTTGTTAGATTTGATAGGCACTTTGCCTCCAAACTAAGATGCCTCATATTGAGTGATAATCCCAGAATTCCTAAGGCGTTAATGCATCTTGTTAGGCCTATGGACAAACCCCATAATCTAAAAGTTTCACATAATTGGGGTGATATTATCCCATATTCAATCTCAACTATCATCAGGGTCTATGGATTCAAAGGAACACCCCATGTACTACCCTATCAGGTACCTTTAAAGGTAGGGATAGCTGAATTTTTGTGGCAGTTGGGAGGAGTGGAGGAGGCCTTTTTGCACAAAAGGGGGACAGGATCAATTTTTCCTACTTGCACTATAGCCCACCAGTTTGTGATAACTAAAGAAGGGTGGATTTTTCTCCACAAAATTTTGGATCAATATAAGATGGCAGTGTCTCATGCTCATTTTTGTGATACAAAAGGTTTCTTTAACTTTGCTCTTAGATTTAGAATCAAGCTTCGTCTAGTTCAACATGAATTCTATTTTCCTGAAGATGTAATAAGAAATGAATATTCTCTCCATGAGAAAGAAATAAAGAAAGAAAAATGGAGAGTCTATTCAAAAGTTTTGGAATTCATTAATTGTTTTGACAAAGATTACAGTCCTCTTAGTAATGCTGCAACCAATGCAGATAAGATAAATAAGCTCATGAGTACTTTCTCTGAGATAATGGAAGTAATGAATGAGAAGAAACAACATTTTATTGATTCTTTTCTAGATAAAGCCAGAGAGGTCATGAGAAAATTGGGTTTCACCCCCAACATTGGAATGGGTCCACTGGTGGTACGAAAGAAGACAGGATATACTATTGTTCGGCAGCAGGTGCCCATTGTACACAAAGAAAAACAGATAGTTGAATCCACCAGTACTGTCCTGGAAGAAAGACCCCCTGAACCTTCTCCCAAAAGAAGAAAAATAATAAGGGAGGAAGAATCCCCTGATGAAGGTTACTCACCTTCTCAAACTCCAATAAGAATTGAGGAAGAGCAACTCACCAATGAGCAATTCGAACAAATGGGGTCACAAAGAGAAATTTTTGTTACACAAGCAGAAATTGATGAAGGGAACCCCCAGGAACCTCCTGTGCCAAGTTTTGAATTAACTATAGCAGATTTTAGAGGAAGGGAATTGGACCCTGTTTTGGAACAAGCCAGTCAGCATTTTTTGTCTAATAACAGTTTTGTAAGATCTAGGGCTTTCCATCAGTTTGGGTGGAGGGTAAACATGCACATTTTTGAGCAAAGGTGTAAGAATATGAAAACAGAAAATCTAGAAATGGATGAGACCTCCATTCAAAATCAAATAAAGCAACAAATGGTGCAAGAGTTCCAAAATATAACCCCTGATGAGGGTAGACAGATGGTAAAAAATGCTAATGTTTTATTATTGCCCAATTGGGATATTGCTGATGCATTAATTTTTAATTCTGTATCAAATAATTTAGGACTCCAGGATCCAAATAAAGAGGAATTCTTGGGTACAACATTCAGAAATGATCAAGCTACCCTTGTTATGTGGTTCTTGAGAAGAGGATCCAGGACTACTTCTTCACAGCCTGATGATTCAGGACTAACAGGGAGTATCATTGTAAGGAGAGTTGCTGATACTTCAAATGTATAGGCAGCCCACATGAATGTGGATTATTCTAAATTTGCCTTGTTTACTGTAGAAAGAGAAGAGAAGGAAATGATTGATATGCACAATAAATATGAAATAGTGGTGGATGCTTATAATCAAGAGGTAAAAAGGAGAATTGAGCTGGAAAACAGGGTATCTCAGTTGGAGAAGGTACTTGGAAAGAGGAAAGTGGGAGAATCCAATACACTGAGAATTGCATATCCTCCACAGTCATCTGTGGGATTAACCCCTATTATTGAGATACCTGACACCCCTAAAAGACCCCAATTCTATACTGCAGAGGAATTTGAAGCAGAAAAAACCAAATTACATGAGTGGCAGATAGAATTTAGAAATCAGAAGGAAGAGAAATGGAAGCAGGGTGTGACATATTTGAGGGATAAAATACAATGGTCAACTTTTTATGATCAGTTGACAAGGATTGTAACCCTCATGGATGAGTTGAATAAAGAAAAGGATGGACTAGATTCTCTTGCACAGAAATGGAGACAGAGAAATAATGATGTTACAATTATATGTATATCTACAGTCCAAATGCCTTATCATCAGGTTGAAAAGATTTTTGATTTAATGAATAAATTAGATAATTTTGAGAACGAAAGAGATTCTTTACAGAGAAAATTGATACTCTGTTTTACAAAATATGTTGCTGAAAAATTCACCCTATTTCCTTGTGCTTTAGAATCTATTGATACAGTAAAGGAAAAAGAAAAATGGAAAAAGGAAATGGATGAATTATTCGATAACAGAATAATAAACATCATCAGTGAGACTGGCCATTGGTTTTGGGCAAAGACAAACGAGGAGCTGGTAAAAGTACAATTTTATTATACTGCTATAAGAAAAGAATTTGATGATTTAGAGGAAAATGCAAATTCTTTAATAAAGATACAAAGAGAAACCCTAAGTTTTGATTGGCCAGATGATGATACTTTTAATAGATGGAAGAATCAGTTTAGTGAACAGATGTCAGGAGATAATGAGGAAGAAGATGTAAGAGTAATAGTTACTTTTGTAATCGGCAATGATGACATGGAAAATCCCCAGGTTAAAGTAAGTTTGCAGGTAACAGAAGATGATACATCACTTACAGACCTCATGGGTATGTACTCTAAAGATGAAGAATGATTGTAAGATCAGATCACAACAACTAAGAAGCATAACAGAAAAGGACCCGCCAAGAAATGTTGTTGTAATTAACCTTTCTGTTATTTTTGTTTTTGTCTTTCTAAAGAAGGACACCTTTCACCTTCTTTAGCCTGAAGCTTGTTGCATCTCACACTATTTAAGTGAGATCCCAAGGCTAAAGAAGGGTCCAAATTCTATTTTTACTAAGTATTGTGCTTAGTTCTATTTTTGGTCCAAACATTTGGAAAGCAAGTTTGTAGTATACTTTTCTGTCAAAATTTCTGAGATATAGATGAATGTAGAAAGAACTGTGCTTCTTTTCTGAAGGTCTTTCTGGGTCTATTGTAAAGGATATGCCATTTTCAAAGGAAATGAATACAAATTATGAACTGTCCCCATATCTGTTCTTTCTGAATTTTGTCTCCTTTTAAATACTTAGCTCCTTGATGTTCTGTGAGTAAAAGCTTATGCAATTGATTGCAATATAGTAAGGTTGTACATCCATTTGTTATTGCTATTAATTCAATGGATTAAATAAAGGCTCTGATGAATGTGATGAGGTTGCTTAGGTGTTAAAAGGGTTTTTGAATGATAAATTCTAGTAAGAATTGCTGATAAGAATTTGTTGCAAAGCAACAAATTAGATCTAAGAATTTACTATATACTCTGAATCCCCAATGGATTAGGCACTGATCGAAAGTATTTCAGCCAAAAGAGAAGTATATTATGACTGGTTTTTTCAAAGTACATCATAAAATCAATTTTTACTTTTATTTCCTGTAAGATATTTGAAGTTGGCCAGCACTTGCCTGCACGGATCGTTTTAGCCTCATTTAGCCATTGCTGTTGGAAACATCTGCAGAGCTATAGAAGATTTCTTGGCCATATCTGTTCAAGGGATGTGTTTATCAATTCGGTAAGATTTACGTATATGTTTGAGGATTTAGAGATGAGAATCAAAATGAAACTAAGAATAATTCTCATACAATTGTTCCATCTTTGAACCATCCCCAGGTACACCCGCCCTGGTTTTTACAGAGCCAAAAGAGTAGAAAATCGTCTAAGGTTTTGTTGAAGTTGGGTCCTAGTACTTTGTATATGCAAGTGATAATGAGAATTGGCTATTCTTTAGGTTGTGTATGTACTGATATCTAGGTATTAAGCCTTTTGTTGCTTAGTATTTTTAGCATTGTTTTAACATCATAATAAAATTCCAACAAAATGGCGACTCTACTGGGGAATGTCTAACACATCTGTAAAAAGTACTGCAGTTGTCTTTAGTCTTACTGAGTACGTGTGTGTCGTGTGATCTTTATTTTGCCCGTGGTTATAAGGGAATCTTTAGTATCAAACCTTGAGGATTAAAAGGAGATATAACCCAAGTACCATTGCTACACACTGACGCATCCAGCTTATTCAAGTGTCTTATCTAACAAGCAAGAGTTGCAGTCTTACAACATCAGTGATTGGTCTGTCTGTGCCATATTTTTGTTCCTACTTGTGTATTGTTTTCTTTTTGTCAGTAAAAGTGTTATTATATTTTTTCCGAAAGAGGGTGGCGACTCAGTCAAGGTTTTGAAGCTAGTGCTTATTGTAACAAAAGAAGAATATGGCTGACAAGAGAAAGAACACAAGGGCTTACATGAGAGCCAATCCCGATGTATCAATGTATACTGATCTACCCCAAGGTGGTAGGAAGAACCAAAATAAGAAAAGAATAGATCCAAATCCTACTTGGAAGCCTAGAGGTAATTCCTCTGTAAATTCCCATTATCAACCAATAATAGCAAGAGAGTCATCTTCGCTTAGCTCCGAATTTGAAAATACAAGACTCTTAGGAGGTATTTTCAGTACCCCATTACCAGATGAGAGAGTTTTTCAAGACAAAGACGTATCTACTATGGGAATTGCTTCATTAAGACCAGAGCCTGTAGCGGATATAAATTGTAGGCTAGGATTTAGGAGTTCATCTGATAACCCTTTTAATCCCAGAGTAGCCCCGTATATGGAACCAAACCTTATAGATCTAGATGACCCTGCTGATTTCGAGGCAACCTCTACTGACTCTAAAGAAGTGCAATCTGAAATAGGATTTTTGAAGAAATGGATTGCTGAGGAAGAAGCTAAACGCATCCGTCTTGAAAAGGAGAAGGAGCGAGCCACTTTGGATGCAATAATAGAAAGAGATACTCTGCTAAGAAGGATGGCTGCTTTGAAAGAGCAAAATAAAAAATTGAAAAAGAATACCCCCACTCTCCATCAGGATGTCTTTGGAGATGTTGATAATCTAAGAGCTAAAGTTCAACAACAGGAGAAATGCCTAAATCAAAGGCAAGAACCAATTATTGCTCAAGTTCAAGCTTATAAACCCATTCAAGTTGATCCGATAGAGCCCACTGGAACAGTTCTAGATAAAGGGAAAGGCAAGGCTATAGGAATCCAAATAAATGAGCCTCAAGCCATACCTAGCAAACCTATACAACCCTCTATATCTAAATTAGATCTAGATCTAGAGAAGGTTCGAAAGGAGAGGGAAGACCTTGCAAAAGAACTTGAGAAGGTTGAAAATGAAGCTCAGGCTGCAGAAACCAGAAGAAAAATCCAATTCATAAAGTCTAATTCTGCATTGAATTCATGGCCTAATTTGTCTATCCCACCTACAAATCCTGCACCAGTTACTGGTCCTATAATCCCAACTCAGAGAGTACCCCAATCTGCTCCTACTTCATCTTCGAATATTGGCACTCAAGTCCCATTTGTCCCACCACAGCTGTCCCAAGCTGCTCCCTTGAGTCAAGCTAATACGACTAGTACTTCTAATGTTCCTGGTTTCCAAAAGAAACCTATATACCTCGAAAAATATAGACAAATATCATTTGCCAGTATTCCTGGTGCCCCCCATCCCATATCTTTTGATTTAAGGGATAAAGTGGTTAAGTTTTCTGGAAATAATGCTGTTACTGGTGAAGAACATTTGAGAATTTTCATTGACATGCTGAAAGATTATGAAGTTGAACATGAGGACATGGTGATGAAATTATTTGTGCATTCACTCACAGAGGATGCAAGGGATTGGTTCAAGAGGTTTCCTGATGATAGTATTACTTCATGGAGTGATTTAGAGAAATTGTTCAAAGAGCAATATGGGGACAATACTAATGCAGGATTCATGTTGAATGAGTTCAACAATATAAAAAAGAATCCAAATGAATCCACATTCGATTTCAATGTGAGATTTCAAAAGGGGATGTACAAATTTTTTTAGTTTATGAGGTTAAATGAAGACGTCTGTCTCACAACCTATTTCAATGCTTTTGATAGCAAAATGGCCTACCAACTGAGAGATAAGGATCCTAAAACTTTAAGAGATGCCTATAGAGTTGCAGTGAATATAGAAAATAATAGAAAGGCATCTGGAAAACTAGAGAGGAGGGATGATCCTAAGCTTTTCAATCCTAAGAATAATAATAAAAGGGAGGGTGACAAAACTCCCATAGGAAAAAAGCCTGAAGAACCTACTATAGGCCATGTTTTAGAAATGCTCAAGAAGATGAATCCCACTATTTTCAATAAGCCAAATGTTACTGAGAGAACCCCTGTGCATAACAACAATTTCAATAGATAGCCTAGGATGCAGAATTACCCTTACACCACTCAGTGGAAAGATGGTAAACCAGTTCCCAACCAGACCCAAAATATGAAAGATAAGGGTACTCCAGACCCCCTGCAAAGGAACACTGTAAATATGAATGATGATGTACCATGGTGCATTATATGCCAATCACCTCATTGTGCTGATTATTGTGCTATTGCCCAGTCGTTCACCCAAGCTCAAGGAGTGCAAGCAGAAGAAGAAACTAAAGAGAAAAACCATGATGATATAAGCTGCAATATGGTGAACACATGTGATGATTTGATAGATTCTGATTCAGAAGAACCTGAGAATGATGTTACTAGCCAGAGAATTGCTTACCAGTTACATCATCAGCAAATATTTTTAGATGATGAAGAGAATGATATAGATAAGGTATGCAATACATTTTCTGACATAGGTCTCACCAATCTAAGAATCCCCTCCAAGGAGGAAATTGATAGAATTATAGTCGAAATGATTTCACAAGTCCATAGTAATTATAATTTGAGAAATAGAGTAATAAATAATGATGCAGGAAGGCCATCTAGTGTGTTCATCAAAGACACCACTCATAAGACAAATGATCAACACAAGAAAGTCAGTATAGATGTGCCTAAGATCAAGGAGAACAAGGGTCAGAAATGGGAACCAAAGAAGAAGGTTCAATTTCAGATAGGTGAAGCAACAAAGACAGTAGTGCAACTAGAAAAATCAGAACCGGATGTTGTTAAGCAAAAAGTGGTGCTTACTACTCAAAAGACTCCGATTCTAGGTACTATTGTAAAACCTACTGTGGTTGAACCTGTTGATATGATTGCCATGTTATCTCAAATTACTGTGAAAGTGCCCTTGTCTGAGCTTTTTAGAATTGAAGAGCATAAGAATAAGGCTTTGTCATGGTTGGGTGGAATAGAAAACAACAATAGTATTGATGATCAAGCTGTAGCCCAACAGACCCCATTAATAATAGAGGACAATGGTATTATATCCCAGATTCCTCAGATGTTTTTAGATGATTCATCAGTTGCATTCATAGAAGATATTGATCCTTTTTTCCTTAGTCTAATCATAAAAGAGAAAACCTTAAAAAATTGTATGATAGGCTCTGGAGCTTCCAACACTATAATGCCTTTCAAAGTAATGGAAGCCCTAGGATTGAAGGTGGATACTAAGCAAGGTAGATGCCAAGGGATGGATGCTAGAGAGGTTCCAGTAATAGGTACTATAAATGCCTTACCATTCAGACTGGCTGCATTTCCTGAGGTAGAATTAACCATGTCTGTCCTTGTGGTGGATATACCTCCACACTACGGGATGCTACTTTCCAAAAAATGGAGTGCTACCATGGGGGGAAGCCTACAATGTGACCTTACTTATGCCACCTTCCATATAGGGGACAAAGCTATCAGGGTAAATAGGGAACCAAGGGTTAACCACATCTTAGGTGAAGAAATTGACAAAGATACCACTTTTTTCCTAGACAATGGGATTAATTCTTTCAGGGCTGAATTAATTATTCAGAAAGTGGAAAAATTGCCCGCTATCATTGAAAATGAGGTTGAATGTTGCATGAATTCACCAAAATTATGGACAATGTTCTTTGATGGGGCTAGTTCTAAAGAGGGTGCAGGGGCAGGTGTAGTCTTTGTGTCCCCTAAAAATAACACCTTCAGGTATTCATTCACCTTGAAGTTTGCCTGCACTAATAACATCACTGAATATGAAGCATTGCTGCTAGGACTCAAAGTGGCCACACACCACAAAATTAAGAAATTGTGTGTCATAGGGGATTCTGAATTGATCATCTCTCAGATCAAAGGAACCCACTCCTCAAAAAATAGGAGATTAAAACAATATAGAAATGCAGTCTAGGATCAAATAGAATTCTTTGATGCATTTGGGATCTCATGGAGAGATAGGACCCAGAATAAAATGGCTGATCTTCTGGCCAATGTAGCTATCAAACCAAAAGAAATATCATTTGCAAGAATCTCCCAGATCAAGGTCCAAAACAGACCTCCTATACCTGACAACATTGAAAATTGGCAGGTGTTTGAAGATGACAAAGATATTACAAATTTTTTGCTAAATGAGGACAAATACCATGGTCAGGAGATGGACTGCAATGGATTGATTGAAACCATAAATAGGAAAGAAACCATTTTTGGTCAAGAAATCATGCAATTAAAAACAAATAAGATGCCGAAGGGGTTGGTAGTCTTGGAGAATATTTTTGATAACCAAGACAGAGTAAAATCAGGAGTAAATGACCCCAAACCCCAGGAGCTAGAAGAAATGAATTTGAGAACGGATGAATTTCCTAAAAGGGTTTACATTGGCCAAGATCTACCTGTTCAAATCAGAAAAGCATTGATTGACCTACTTAGAAAGTACATGCATGTTTTTTCTTGGTCATATGATGACCTTAAAGCTTATAGGGAGGACCTTTTCCAGCATGTCATACAGTCGAAGAAAAATGTAAGGCCTTTTAGGAAAAAATAGAGGCCAATCAATCCTACCCTTGCCCCAAAAATGCAGGAAGAACTGACAAAACTGAGAGATGGTGGAATAATCAAACCAATTAGGCATTCCACTTGGGTTTCAAACCTTGTTCCTATGAGAAAAAAGAAAGGAGATATTAGGCTTTGTGTGGATTTTAGAAATCTAAACATTGCATCTCTAAAAGATAATTATGGCTTACCTAATATGGAATCCATGTTACAACAAGTGACCGGCTCTGAATTGATGTCAATGATGGATGGCTTTTATGGATATAATCAAGTTCTGGTAAAAGAAAGTGAACAGTTCAAAACAACTTTCACAACCCCTTGGGGAACATATGTGTATGTGAGGATGCCTTTTGGCTTGATTAATGTAGGAGCTACTTTCCAAAGAGCCATGGATGTATCATTTCATGAGTATATTGACAAATTTATGGTTGTGTACTAGGATGATCTTACAGCGTATTCTAACAAGGCTGAAGATCACTGCAAACACTTGGAAATTTTTTTTATAAAAGCCCTGGAATATGGGGTATCTTTAAACCCAAAGAAATGCTCGTTTGGGGTCACAGAAGGAAAGTTATTAGGACACATAGTGTCTAAGGATGGGGTAAAAATAGATCCAGAAAGGGTAATAGCTATTGATAAAGTCCCCAAACCTAAAAATGTGAAAGGTATACAGTCCTTTTTTGGCTAGGTTAATTTTCTGAGGAGGTTTGTTACCAATTTCGCTGAAATTAGTAGACCCATTTCAAAAATGCTCAAGAAAGGAGCTATTATAGATTGGAATGGTGAACCTTCACAGGCATTCCAGGATATAAAAAATGCAATAAAGAATGCTCCAGTGTTGAGGACCCCAGATTATGCAAAACCCATGCATATTTTTTCTTTTGCATCATTCCATACTGTAGCTGCAGTTTTATTACAGAAAAATCAAGAAGGGTATGAGCAGCCTATTGCCTTTTTCAGAAAATCCCTACAGCATGCTAAGCTAAAGTATGAAATAAATGAAAAAAAAGCATATGCTTTGGTAAAGGCTATAAAAGCATTCAGAAGTTATTTGGTAGGTGCTACTATTATTGCTTTTGTACCTAGTGCTACAGTTAAAGATATATTCTCTCAGTAGGAAGTGTCAGGAAGGAGATGTAGATGGATCAATAGAATCCAAGAATTTAACATTGATATGTAGATAACTAAGTTAGTAAGAGGTCAAGGTTTGGCCAAACTCATGGCCAAAACTAACCTAGAAGCTAATCAGATAAACCTGGTAAATGATGATCTCAGAGCTGACTTCTGCGACATGGACCAGTGTGACTGGTACACCAATGTTATACATTACTTGCAACATATGGAAGTTCTTCCCCATCTGTCTGATAATGAAAAAAGGAGTATTAAATTGCAAGCCATCAGGTATGTAATTGTTCAAAATAACTTATGGTGGAGAAACTTTGAGGGAGTTCTGTTGAAATGTGTTGACAAAGAAAGGGCCAAAGAGATTTTGAAAGAAATGCATGCTGGAGTATGTGGAGGACATTACATGGCCAAAACTACTGCACATAAGATAATGAGGGCTGGTTTCTGGTGGCCTGCTTTGCTCAAAGATGCTCAAGTTATGGTTAAGAAATGTGATCCTTGTCAGAGATTTGCTGGAAAGCTGAAATTCTCAAGAAATACTCCACTGAAGCCAGTTGAAACTCAAGCACCTTTTCAACAATGGGGTCTGAACTTCATAGGAGAAATTTTTCCCAAGTCTAGCACTAGCTATTCTTGGATTCTGGTTGCTACTGACTACTTTACAAAATGGGTAAAGGCTATCCCTACCAGAAATGCAACAAGTAAAGTGGTAAATAATTTCCTATTGAATAATATTATTTCTAGATTTGGATGTCCACAAAGAATTGTCACAGATAATGCTATGTGTTTTAGGTCTGAGGAGTTCATCAAGTTTTGTGATAAATATGGAATGACAAGAACATCATCTGCTCCATATCATCCACAAGGGAATGGACAAGCTAAGTCCACAAATAAAAGCCTATTGAAAATCATTAAGAGAACCTTGGACAATAATAAAAGGGCATGGGATTCCAAGTTACAGTTGGCAATATGGGCTAACAGAGTAATTGTAAAGAAGGCAATTGGGTTGGCTCCATTTGATTTAGTGTATGGAATTCAAGCTAGAATGCTCCAGAAAAACTTGATGGGATTATACAATTACATCCAGTCATATGATGAAGATACTACTGATGAAATGAAAGAAAGAATGGATGAATTGGTAGGATTGACCGAAGCCAGAAGAGAAGCATCTCTGAGGAACCAAAAGTTGCAGTTGCAAGTCAAAACACTCTATGATAAAAGAACTGTAAACAAGAAATTTGAAAATGGAGACCTAGTCTTAATGTGGAACGCCAGAATTGAAGATAAAGGAAAACATGGAAAATTTGATCCCATTTGGTTAGGCCCATATTTCATTGAGAATGCTTGGGGTGAAGATTCTTACATAATCAAAGATCTATTTGATAATATTCTTGAATTGCCAGTTCATGGACAGTTCTTGAAGAGGTATTTTTCTTTAAAAAAAATACTTATTTTCTTCCATGAACAATAGTTAGGGTTTCCTGTCGTCCTATTTTTTGTAAATCCTTGTACAGTTTGGGTTTTTTGTTTTTGTGTGTTGCTTTGTGCTCTCTGAAGAAGTTGTCACCTTACCGGATGTGTGGTCTACTCTCCCATAGATTCTGAATCCTTGCATAGACTCAAGTAGTCTATCATCCCCAGACAGAGCCACTGTTGGTCTGACTTTTTGTGTGTTGTAAAAGTTTTCAGTTAAATCATAGAAAAGTCAAATGTTCTATTCCTAAGTGAAGCATAGGGTTTTGGATAAATCATCCATAAGAAATAATCGTCATATAAACCCTATATCATCTCTATTCATAAATTCTCAGGCGCGAAATTTTGAATTTTCAAAAGAGACGAATATGCTGTCATATTCCTTTTCCTTTCTCCCGGGTTACCTTTCTTCCTATTTGTCCCAATTGTCAGATCCGACTAGATCTACTGTTGGCGTTACCTCGCTATGACAAGTTGCATGCTTATTAAGTATAGTGAGATAATGAGTATTGAGTATTTTAAACGGCGGGACCGTAAAGTGAAGATGCGGCGATTAGAGATTTGCTTATTAAATGATTTATTGTGCAGGTACACTTTGCAAGTTACCGTCCAAAAGGGATAGGGACCCACTAGCATATCTGACATCAGAGCTGGAATGATGGTTTTTCCAGATGTTCTGCCACCTCGCTATCGGAAAATTCAGGCACTTCACCGTTAGCGAAGTAGCGAGGCCACGTGAAAATCTGAAAATGATGACATTGCATCTTGCTTGTATCATAATTACACAAGGTGGCATGACCAGTCATAAATACCGTTGTCAGAATCAGTTTTAATTAATAGAAGTGATTGCTGGGTAACCCTTGCATTTTCTGGCACATAATCCTTTTAAGTGCCGGAGCTCGCTACCTCGCTATCAGAAAATTCAGGTGCTTCACCGTTAGTGAGTTAGCGAGGCCTCGTAAAGTGGTAAAAGATCGGCAAGATCTTTGATGACGTGGAATGACAGATGACTATGATAAATTTTGACATGTGCCAACTATGCAAAGATCCGATTCTCATTAATACCTATCTGACTGAATGTACAAAAAATCCTAAACGTCAGCTTGAAGTGGATCAACGAAGCTCGCTACCTTGCTATGACAAGTTGCATGCTTATTAAGCCATGCGACATAGCAAATATAAATCAGGAGATCTTGTGTTTCTTCTTCACCTTTGATTTGGTAAGTGATCAATGGATGTCGTCTCCTCGCTATGAAGAGTTGCAAGGGAGATAATTATAGTGACATAGCGAGTTGGGCCCGTCGCCTTCTTTCTTAAGAAGCCCTGTAGCATATCTTTCTATCATTTCTTGATCTGATCAACGATTGTCGCCGCTTCACCATGGCAAGGTGCTTGTTCTTTATGCATAATGAAGTAGCGACATGCTGACACGTGTTCTTCGTCGTCAGTGGGTTCAAATATAAGTACCATCAAAGAAAGAATTCTGTACGTGACAAGTTCTCATTGGGTAAAATGACTGACATGGAAAATATAACTCCTAGTTTTTCTCTCTGTACCGCATGATTGTAGGATCTTTGAAGATCGACGGCGTAGTTTTAAATGAAAAATGTAGTGCCACTCTCTGTATTAATTAGACAAGAAAGCTTCGTCCGTGAGGAAAAATAGAGTATAATACAGAGAGATTTCATCAGTTTCATTTCACGCGAGAAAAGATTTGGAGCCATTCTTGTGCAGAAGCCATTACTGAAAGAAAAGTGTGCTAAGGTTTGATAAAAATTGCAAGTTGTCTGTTCGCAGAAAATTTGCAAGAATACAGAGGAGAACTGAGACAAAATTCAAGTAAAACTACCATCATCTTCATGAGCTTTTAAGTTCTAAAAAGATAGCCCAAGATGCCTCTGAAGAAGGGATTTATAGGTGCAGTGAACTACTTGGATAGAAATGTGCATGATGATTTGCTTGAGTTACTTCCTGAGTCTACTATAGAAACGGTGCAAGTTAAGAGGTTAACCTCACTGAACCCTAGGCTAAGGATAGCTGATGGATTGTATGATAAGGGTAATTGGGTTTAGGATGCTCAAACTTCTCAAATTGGTTTGAGTTTATTCAAAAAATGGTTTGCGGAAAGGAAGTTATATGCCCCTCATGCCAATATATGGAATTTTGATCTTGGAAAGCTTGTTGTCCCCAGTGTGTTTATGGATTTTGACCTGCTTGAAGCTATAGCAAAAAATTATGACCAAGCCACTAAGGTAGTGAGAAGAATGGATGGTGAGGCTTTAGTTACCATCAGTCCCGAGGAAATTAGGAAGGTTTTCAGTCTGGGACCTCTCACCATGTATCATGTGCCCATTAATTTGATAGAGTTAGAAAAAGAATATATATCCAAAAGGGATATAGTTAGACAGGGTGCACTGAAAGCCCACATAGGTCCGATTGGAGGCCTCCCAACCATAACATCATCTTCTAAAGAACCATTCAAGAAATCATGCTTTAATGCCAGGGCAGTAGAGATATATAGGACCCTGTGCAGAGTCTTCGGAGAGGGCGAAGAAGATTTTATTCCGGTGAGCTTCATGTATATGATCACCCAAATCTCCTCTTTTGGTGTGGAAATAATTTTTGATTTTGCATCTTACTTGGCTAATGAGATTCACCAGGGATTGGTGGGGATTGCAAAGGGCAAGGTGGAAAAGGTTTGGGGTCAGTACTCCTTATTGATGCATATGTTTCTTTTTAAAGGGGCCACTTATTTTGGTAAAGAAATGGTTTTAAATAGGGAACAAGAGGGGGAGGCACTGCCAGTCCAATTATGGAGTGCAGACATGACTTGGGAAGTAGAAAATGCTAGCTTTGTTAGATTTGATAGGCAATTTGCCTCCAAACTAAGATGCCTCATATTGAGTGATAATCCCAGAATTCCTATGGCGTTAATGCATCTTGTTAGGCCTATGGACCTACCCCATAATCTAAAAGTTTCACATAATTGGGGTGATATTATCCCATATTCAGTCTCAACTGTCATTAGGGTCTATGGATTCAAAGGAACACCCCATGTACTACCCTATCAGGTACCTTTAAAGGTAGGGATAGCTGAATTTTTGTGGTAGTTGGGAGGAGTGGAGGAGGCCTTTTTGCACAAAAGGGGGACATGATCAATTTTTCCTACTTGCACTATAGCCCACCAGTTTGTGATAACTAAAGAAGGGTGGATTTTTCTCCACAAAATTTTGGATCAATATAAGATGGCAGTGTCTCATGCTCATTTTTGTGATACAGAAGGTTTCTTTAACTCTGCTCTTAGATTTAGAATCAAGCTTCGTCCAGTTCAGCATGAATTCTATTTTCCTAAAGATGTAATAAGAAATGAATATTCTCTCCATGAGAAAGAAATAAAGAAATAGAAATGGAGATTTTATTCAAAAGTTTTGGAATTCATTAATTGTTTTCACAAAGATTACAGTCCTCTTAGTAATGCTGCAACCAATGCAGATAAGATAAATAAGCTCATGAGTACTTTCTCTGAGATAATGGAAGTAATGAATGAGAAGAAACAACATTTTATTGATTCTTTTCTAGATAAAGCCAGAGAGGTCATGAGAAAATTGGGTTTCACCCCCAACATTGGAATGGGTCCACTGGTGGTACGAAAGAAGACAGGATATACTATTGTTCGGCAGCAGGTGCCCATTGTACACAAAGAAAAATAGATAGTTGAATCCACCAGTACTGTCCTGGAAGAAAGACCCCCTGAACCTTCTCCCAAAAGAAGAAAAATAATAAGGGAGGAAGAATCCCCTGATGAAGGTTACTCACCTTCTCAAACCCCAATAAGAATTGAGGAAGAACAACTCACCAATAAGCAATTCGAACAAATGGGGTCACAAGGAGAAATTTTTGTTACACAAGCAGAAATTGATGAAGGGAACCCCCAGGAACCTCCTGTGCCAAGTTTTGAATTAATTATAGCAGATTTCAGAGGAAGGGAATTGGACCCTGTTTTGGAACAAGCCAGTCAGCATTTTTTGTCTGATAATAGTTTTGTAAGATCTAGGGCTTTCCATCAGTTTGCGTGGAGGGTAAACATGCACATTTTTGAGCAAAGGTGTAAGAATATGAAAACAGAACATCCAGAAACGGATGAGACCTCCATTCAAAATCAAATAAAGGAACAAATGGTGCAAGAGTTCCAAAATATAACCCCTGATGAGGGTAGACAGATGGTAAAAAATGCTAATGTTTTATTATTGCCCAATTGGGATATTGCTGATGCATTAATTTTTAATTCTGTATCAAATAATTTAGGACTCCAAGATCCAAATAAAGAGGAATTCTTGGGTACAACATTCAACAATGATCAAGCTACCCTTGTTATGTGGTCCCTGAGAAGAGAATCCAGGACTACTTCTTCACAGCCTGATGATTCAGAACTAACAGGGAGTATCATTGTAAGGAGAGTTGCTGATACTTCAAATGTACAGGTAGCCCACATGAATGTGGATTATTCTAAATTTGCCTTGGCTACTGCAGAAAGAGAAGAGAAGGAAATGATTGATATGCACAATAAATATGAAATAGTGGTGGATGCTTATAATCAAGAGGTAAAAAGTAGAATTGAGCTAGAAAACAGGGTATCTCAATTGGAGAAGGTACTTGGAAAGAGGAAAGTGGGAGAATCCAGTACACTGAGAATTGCATATCCTCCACAATCATCTATGGGATTAACCCCTATTATTGAGATACCTGACACCCCTGAAAGACCCCAATTCTATATTGCAGAGGAATTTGAAGCAGAAAAAACCAAATTACATGAGTGGTAGATAGAATTTAGAAATCAGCAGGAAGAGAAATGGAAGCAAGGTGTGACATTTTGAGGGATAAAATACAATGGTCAACTTTTTATGATCAGTTGACAAGGATTGTAACCCTCATGGATGAGTTGAATAAAGAAAAGGATGGACTAGATTCTCTTGCACAGAAATGGAGACAGAGAAATAATGATGTTACAATTATATGTATATCTACAGTCCAAATGCCTTATCATGAGGTTGAAAAGATTTTTGATTTATTGAATAAATTAGATAATTTTGAGAATGAAAGAGATTCTTTACAGAGAAAATTGATACTCTGTTTTTCAAAATATCTTGCTGGAAAATTCACTCTATTTCCTTGTGCTTTATAATCTGTTGATACAGTAAAGGAAAAAGAAAAATGGAAAAAGGAAATGGATGAATTATTTGATAACAGAATAATAAACATCATCAGTGAGACTGGCCATTGGTTTTGGGCAAAGACAAACGAGGAGCTGGTAAAAGTACAATTTTATTATACTGCTATAAGAAAAGAATTTGATGATTTAGAGGAAAATGCAAATTCTTTGATAAAGATACAAAGAGAAACCCTAAGTTTTGATTGGCTAGATGATGATACTTTTAATAGATGGAAGAATTAGTTTAGTGAACAGATTTCAGGAGATAATGAGGAAGAAGATGTAAGAGTAATAGTTACTTTTGTAATCGGCAATGATGACATGGAAAATCCCCAGGTTAAAGTAAGTTTGCAGGTAATAGAAGATGATACATCACTTACAGACCTCATGGGTATGTACTCTAAAGATGAAGAATGATTGTAAGATCAGATCACAACAACTAAGAAGCATAACAGAAAGGGACCCGCCAAGAAATGTTGTTGTAATTAACCTTTCTGTTATTTTTGTTTTTGTCTTTCTAAAGAAGGACACCTGTCACCTTCTTTAGCCTAAAGCTTGTTGCATCTCACACTATTTAAGTGAGATCCCAAGGCTAAAGAAGGGTCTGAATTCTATTTTTACTAAGTATTGTGCTTAATTCTGTTTTTGGTCCAAACATTTGGAAAGCAAGTTTGTAGTATACTTTTCTGTCAAAATTTCTGAGATATAGATGAATGTAGAAAGAACTGTGCTTCTTTTCTGAAGGTCTTTCTGGGTCTATTGTAAAGGATATACCATTTTCAAAGGAAATGAATACAAATTATGAACTGTCCCCATATCTGTTCTTTTTGAATTTTGTCTCCTTTTAAATACTTAGCTACCTTGATGTTGTGTGAGTAAAAGCTTATGCAATTGATTGAAATATAGTAAGGTTGTACATCCATTTGTTATTGCTGTTAATTCAATGGATTAAATAAAGGCTCTGATGAATGTGATGAGGTTGCTTAGGTGTTAAAAGGGTTTTCGAATGATAAATTTTGGTAAGAATTGCTGATAAGAATTTGTTGCAAAGCAACAAATTAGATCTAAGAATTTACTATATACTCTGAATCCCCAATGGATTAGGCACTAATCGAAAGTATTTCAGCCAAAAGAGAAGTATATTATGACTGGTTTTTTCAAAGTACATCATAAAATCAATTTTTACTTTTATTTCCTATAAGATATTCGAAGTTGGCCAGCACTTGCCTGCACGGATTGTTTTAGCCTCATTTAGCCATTGCTGTTGGAAACATCTGCAGAGCTATAGAAGATTTCTTGGCCATATCTGTTCAAGGGATGTGTTTATCAATTCGGTAAGATTTACGTATATGTTTGAGGATTTAGAGATGAGAATCAAAATGAAACTAAGAATAATTCTCATACAATTGTTCCATCTTTGAACCATCCCGAGGTACACCCGCCCTGGTTTTTACAGAGCCAAAAGAGTAGAAAACCGTCTAAGGTTTTGTTGAAGTTGGGTCCTAGTACTTTGCATATGCAAGTGATAATGAGAATTGGCTATTCTTTAGGTTGTGTATGTACTGATATCTAGGTATTAAGCCTTTTGTCGCTTAGTAGTTTTAGCACTATTTTAACATCATAATAAAACTCCAACAAATAGAATGGTCTTACTCGAACATAATTCATGTTCATTTGCTGTGGTTTTTGATTTCATAATGCCCTTATAATTGTATTCAATGTGGTAGATATTGTAATAATAGGTGGGGATGTACTAAATCTATAGTACGATCTTAAATTCTAGATCATGAAATCTTATCTTTACTAATGCTTAATTTACCCTCTTGCTTAGAATGAACAATCAACTATCAAAAGGTGCTATTATTAGATGGTTGTGGATCCCATTAGTTCAAAGTTTTTATATGTGTTTAGTTAGTTTATAATACTTCTAATATTTTGCTTCACATATTCATTTTCATAGGTGACAATGGTACTATTCATGGGTAGGGATCTATTTGGTGGAATTGGTACCATAATCATACACTAAGTCATACCCACCTTCACCTTGTTGAGGTGGTAGACTCAAATAATGTCCAAATCTTAGATCTAACATTCCTAAATTCACCATTCTAGAATATACATCTAGTGTACTAAAGGTTTGCTTTCAAGTTAGTTTGTCTATACTCTAGATGGTTTATGTATGCTTGTGAAACCTTTTCATTACTAGCATATGCTATTCACCAATCTCTTTGTAGATTGTTTTTGTTTGTTTGATAATTTGTTTCATCAACTCTCATTATAATATTGTAATTTAAATGACATTTATGGTGAATGCAGCAATGTGCACATTAAAGTTGTAACCATCCTTGTTCCATCGCACTTACCAAATGTTGATGGAATCGATCCAGGTGACTTGATTCTTCTTCTTTTTTATTAACAAAGATCAAATGTCTCAATATTTATGGGGATCTGGATCCTTATTATTTTAATACATATTTTGAATTTGAATTTTAGATAGCTCATTGAATATTGAATTTTAAAATGTCATCAATGACACTAATACTTTTGAAACTAATAAATGTTTGGTAAGCTTCTATGTTTATAGATGTAGAATATTTATTTAAACTTTCTCACACTAAATATGTATTTGGTGCATATATTTTTGGTTGTTTTTGTAAATTCTAAAAATAGTTCCTTCATGTTTTTCAAGCTACATAAACTCTTAAAGTATACTTGCATTATCAATTTAAATAAGGAAAATAAAAAATCCTTAGTTGTACAATTACTGCAACAAAATGTGGCATGGTATGGCTATTTGTACACTTATTTTAATTGTTGCTCACTATTGGTTGTGTTCTATAACTATCTGGTTGATGCCCATTGTGAAATTGGTGAAATAGGTAGGGCCTTGACATATGTTCTAAACATGAAAGTGGCTAGTATTACTCCAAATGTTCTAACCTATTACTCCAACTGTTCTAACCTATACCCATGTGGGGACATCATCTTGCCATCCCCCCTATTTCAAATGCACGCACTCAACTTACTTTTAGACATCAGAAACCTTTTTTTTCTACTTTAATCTTGAGAAGATGTTCCATGTTAATTCACCTGGACTCTCTCAGGCGCTAGATGTAAGTCATTTCATGCACTAAAGTGATCAACATCTCCATATGTTCATTATTTCTTTGACATTTGTTAAGTGCTTAACTTTGATCCTTAATAGTGTGTAATTGCAGGAAATCAAGTTAACTCTAATGAATAACCAAAATAGGGGAAATAAAATGGAGGTAGGGGACTTTTATATTTTTAATCACTAGTTTTTAGGTGGGAAATTTCTTGGCAAGAATATGATTTAAATCGCACGAGAATCAATTGGAGTGTGATTCCAAATATTGATGACCTAAAAATTTTGAACACGTTTTGAATCAACTACAGTTACTCTACTTCTCATCTATATATGTTTCGTTTTTATCCTTCAAATTTTCTTTTATTGGATCCTTTAAAATTTCAACATTTCTTCTATTGGATCCTTCCAAATAACAAGCACATGAGCCATTTTATTGACTTGAACCAAGACCCCACATTATAGCTAGCGGATCATGACATGCCACAAAAATTCAAAATCATAGCAGAGTGTGGATAGTAGGATTCAAACTTGTGTAGATAGAGCCCACATGATTTCTAGTTGTGCTTGATAACCACTCCTACACATCCACCTTTAAAAATTACAATACATCTACTATATCATGTTCTTTGCTAGATGGAACCAATACATCTGCTTTTATGTAGGACACTACTATCTCATTTTCAACTCAATGAATACCATCAGTGTTGATCCATACTCTTTTATTTTTCTATGAACATTCCAGCAACCAATTAATTCCACTTTATCTTTTATCACCATGATAGGAGTTGAAAACTGTTACTATGACTAACAATTGATGGAATGATTGAAGTTTTTGAAGGACTATAAAAATACATAATAAAAAATATAGGCTCAGGTAGTCAACACAAGGAATTATTTGGTTGTTTGGCAACTAAACTTTTACAAGAATTTAGAAAAATCATTTAATGAGGCTGTATAGTTGTGAGCTATATAGAATAGATCTAGTACTATCTAGAATTCTAACTTTTGTATCTCCTATATCAAATCACTCACAATTTTGTACAACAATTTACTAATCAATTTTTCTACTTATAAAATTTAGTTTTAAATTCAGATGTTCACATATTATACGACATTAGGCTAAATTACATGATATGAAGTATGACAAAGGGAATACCTAAAAGATTGTTTTATAAACTAAATTGTTCAAGAAAATTGACACCTTTCTATCTTTGTATGAAAATTAAAAATTTATGCACATCTAATTCTAGCCGAAAAGAAATTATAGACCTAATATGTTACAATGGAAGAATTAAACACAAATACTGAGCTTATCTAAATAATAGGGTAAGTCCATTAGTTAGAGGATCATTCTGTAGGTTACATCAAATTGATCCTTCTTGTTTATTTTTCTGTTTTGTTTTGTAAGGAATTATTTATCTCCTTTAATGATTGTTTTAGGAAATAATCAGTCACATATCTATAAAATGAGTAGATGGTGCATGACTTGTAGATGGTGTGCAGTTGTATTCATTTTGTATAGAATTTATCTAGTTAAGAAAAGTTGATGATAATACTTCCTTTCAACTTCTTGCTAATAAATGTGAGACAACATTAATTTCCTTATATTGATTGAACATTGGATTAGTGAGTGAATTACTTTTAATTTAATTTTATTATACTAGACCTAATGGTATAAAAAGAATTGTGTGCATTACAACTTATTTAATAGATGTTTCATTGACTGATTTGAAAGTTGAATCAGTTGAATAATAGCTCAATAAACATTTAACTTTGTCATATAAAACATGGATTGTCGGCATTGCCTCCTTTGTGCCTTTGGCCCCCCTCTGAGAATTTGTGGTATGGACAATTGACAATCATAAAACTTTAGGACTACTAAGAATTTATATTATTTAGAAGTGCAAAAATCATGATAACATGACTTTAGGAATAATTCAATAATAGAACTTGTAGAAAGCCAACATTTTCAAGTTATCAATTTGTAGACAATTATAACAGTTTCATATTATGTTGTTACTAAACATACCTTGAAATAATCCTATTACATTAGAGAAAGATTATGATGCTTAGAATTTCATTTTATGTTAGTCTCAAATAAACTTTCTACTTTTTACCTAATGAAATTTTTATTATATCTTTTGTAAGAATGAAAATTAGCATGATCTCCTTCTTGCAGGATCCCCAACACCCCAATCAATAGATAAATGTTGTGGTGGAAGAGAATGTGAAGCTGGCCAGAGAATTTAGTGCTTAAAAATGGCCAATGCTTGCATTTCTTGATGCATGTTATCTAGATAAGCTAGAGCCTCCTTATCCTCCTCATTGCATAGTATGAACTGATGAAGCAAATCTTGTTCCAGGTTTGATATAGCTTTTTAGTATTAATATTGCAGAATTTGTTTTCTTGTTGAAAAAAAAAGTTTTTGCTACTATTTGAATTGTTCTCTACTAGTATTTCATAGTTTTGAACTTTTGATTGGTTTGAAAATATTTGGTTTGGTTTATTTGCATATTCTAACTAGATTTTCTTTAGCTTTGTGAGTAAACTGTCATATGGAAACATTTGAAGTATTGTTTAAGCATCTTGGTGATGACTAATTCTAACAAGATAGATTATTTAACATTTTATATATTTTAGACTTGTATGACATCATTATTCTTTTTTTTGGTTGAGAGCTATGTATCTTATATATTCGACTAACCCTTCAAGACACAATGAATCTATTTCTTTAGAATCATGGGTGCATTGTTATAATTTCTCTTAAGCTAATTCACATTTTTTATTTAATGCTTAGCAGCCCTTGAATGGTTGGAGAAGGACCCAAATATTGTCATAAGGCACAAAGACTACATAAATGGCTTTATTGGTTGCATTCAAAAAGATGGCTCCAATGCATTTGTTGATTGGGTGAAAGCCAATGATATTCAAGTAGTAGGTTTCTAAGTTTTCCATTTTGATTCTTGTATTGAATTCTTACTCTTTGATTATTATAGTTTTTGATGGTATGGTAAGTTCATTTTGTATTTCCTTCTAGCATTTGTTTCACCTCATGTAAAATAGTCCAACTATTCAAATTTGTCAACAAGTGTTCTCAAATGTTGTTTTAATCAGTTTGTTCCTAATCATGGTAGTCTATGAGAGATAGCTAGACTAAATTTAAATAAGCATAGGTAAAATTTAATATCATCCAAAGTGCTGAATATACTTGCTTTGATATCCCAATGGTAATGTGGAGTAGTCCAAAGGTTTTTTAAAGTTATTTTGATGATATACAAATTTTAAAAGAAATTCTAAAACTTGGCCTCTTCTTCCTTTCTTTTCTTGATTCTTGTTTTAGAGATATTTTAAGATTTTCATATACATTTTTCCTTTGGTTTTTATTGTTATGCTAGTGACATTTGTCAATCCAAGTATTAGTTGTAGGCATATGTACAGATGTATGTGTTCTAGACTTTGTATCAATTTTTCTATCTACAAGAAATCATGGCTTTATTCCACCTTTGGAGGAAGTTGGAGTATACTCTCAAGGATGTGTAACTTATGATCTTCCTATTGAGACTATAAAAAAAATTGAAGTTGGATTTGCCCATCCATAGGTATGCAAAAGCCATTTTCTATTGTTTTGGTGCGAATATTGAGACAACAATGAGATGTTTCCTAATATTTTTTGGAATCCAATATGTTTTATGTGTTCATTTCTTTCTTTGTAATTTCCACAACTCTTGTTGCATCAAGTGGTGTGATTAAAAATCATACATTAGATGTATCTTTTCCTAGTCTATTAGTTGTTGATGATAAATTTTGTGGGAAAAATTAGCTTTCAACCATTTTTTTTTTATAGGAGCTCTAATTTGATCATTTCTAGTTCTTAGCTAATTTGTCATTTTTACATGGAGGCATTTTGGATGTCCCTATACACTATGGTTTGTGGCAGGTTAAATAAAAGGCATCATCATGGAGATACTTTTACATAAAAACATAGCTATGGATAGTGATTTGTATGATATTTGATGTTTAGTGTTCCAAGTTAATTCAATTGAACTCTCTCAGGTCCAAGTTAATTCAAGTTAATTCAAGTTATCATATATTTAAATACTTCCATGATTTCTTCAATGAATTCTAATGCTTCATTCATGCCAACAACATTACTTTAGAAGCATTACTAGGCATTTGTTGGGGGATTCACCCACTCTCTTTTTTTAAAACAACTTAGTTTGGTCAAAATTTCCACAAATTCTTGAAAGCTTTTTACCAACAAATGGTGCAAATTTTGACCAATTATTGATAGTTTTCTACCAAGAATTGGTCAAAATTTCCACCAATTCTTGAAAGTTATCTACCAAGAATTGGTTGAAATTTCCACCTATTCTTCAATTTTTTTGACAAAGAATTGATCAAAATTTTGACCAATTCTCGAGACAAAGAATTGATCAAAATTTTGACCAAAAATGAAAAGTTAGAGTTGGCGGAGGAATTTTTTTTTGATGAATTTATTTGTTGAAATTTTGACCACCTACAAGTTGGTCAAAATTTCAATGAGAAAATTACCACCAACCGCTTGGTCAAAATTTTGACCCACTTGGGTCAAAATTTCAACCAACATTCATCAAAAATGGAGTCCAAATTTACTAGTGTTAGGTCTAGGAATCGATTCCCATGTCTTATTTTCTACAATATGATCTAGTTCTTCTTTTATTGCTTGAATTCAATGATCATCCTTCCATGCCTCATCTACACTTGTTGGTTCAATTTGAGAAATTAAATAATATTTATTCATGTGCCTTTTCCTTGTCATAAATAATTTTACTTTGTTTTCAATAATTTAATTAGCGGGCTGATTTTTTGTGAAATTCCTATTTGGTGTAGGTATTACTATTTCAACTCTTATTTCTTCTGTAGGCTCATATCTTAGTTCTACTCTTTGTCCAAATACTTGAACATTATTCTCCAAATCATTGTTAGTCTCAAAGAAAATTTTAATATTTTCTATAATAGACTTAGGATCAGCTTCTTCTTCATTAGAATTATACTCAGATATTCTTTCTTTAAATCCAAACTTCTCATCCACTTTTACCTTTGTGCACTCTATAAAAATCTTAGTTCTTTGATTAAAGTATCCATAAGATTTTTTTTCAGTGAGTAATGAAGAAACATATCTTCATCACTTCTTGCATCAAAATTCCCAATATCATCATCTCTTTAAATGTAGCACTTACTTCAAAAAATTTTGAAATAATTTACTAAGGGTGCATATCCATACCATAATTCACTAGTAGTCATATTCATTCCTTTTCTAATCTACACTCTATTCATTATGTATATTGTTGTATTGACTTCTTCTCTCCAAAATGTCTATTATACTTCACTATCAAATACCATACCTCTCACTACGTCTATTATAGACCTATTTCTTCGTTCAACAATCTCATTTTTCTTGGGAATCTTCATTGTTGATAGCCATCTCTTTATGCCATTCACTTCACAAAAGGCATTAAATTCATTCATGGTACTCTCCACGTCTATCTAATCTTCAAAATTTAATCTTTACTCCAATTTCATTTTCAACTCCATTCTTAAACAACTTAAACTTTTCAAATGCCTCAGATTTTTATTTAAGAAATGATACCCACAACATCCTAGTAAAATCATTAACAAATATCATGAAGTACTTTTCGCCATAGAATCCTCTTGTTCTAGTAGACCACTCAGATATATGTGAACAATCTCCTATTTTGGTTTAGTATAAAACTTTTTTCTATGAAAGAAAACTTTCTTCTACTTAGCCATAAGACATTTTTTGCACACAATATTAGTAGGCTTCACAATTTTTAGTATATCTTTGACATCAAATGTACTATAAGTCTTAAGTCTCCATAATAGTATCAAAATTTATATGAAAAAATAGTATATGTCATAAAAAATTTCTATCCACCTTTGCAAGAAATTAGGTCATTTTATTAGGATTTAATTGAAAGGCATTACCTCTAGATAATGTACCAGTGTCAATCAATTTATCATTTTTATCCTTGATAATGCATATATTCTTTGTGAATTGTAATTGATATCATTTGTCAACCAACAATCCAACACTTAATAGATTATTCTTTAATCCATCAAAAAAATAAAAATCATTAGTATTAGTCTTTCCATCAAGAGTATAGATCATATTCCCTTTATATGACAAGCTACATTGTTACCAACTTTAACAATCTCTCCATCATGATTACTAAACTTAACAATATTATTCATGTCACCAGTCATATGATGTGAACAACCACTATCTATTATCTAATCATCTTTCTTTTCACCCTATGAAACTAGGGCTTTCTCTACTTTGGCTTCTTTTTTATAATTTCTTTCTTTTATAGCCACAAATCCTAACTCATGATCACTTTCACTCTAAACACTTTCTTCATTTGCATATAAAAAAATCTCTAGTCCTTCTAGACTTGAAATTATACTTGTACTTTTTTTTCCTTTTAGGATAGTGAGAAGCATAATGACCAAATTCATTGCAAGTCCAAGATTTAAATATTCTCTTATTGTATGGTTCTCTCCTTACAAGTAGGGAAATTGATTCTTTAATTCTTTTATGCTCCTCAAATTTGGATCTATTATTGCTAGCATTATCTCCATTAGTACTTGTACTTCTTGAAAGTGAAGGGAACACACTTAATGCACTTAAAGTTGTTTCCAATAAGTGTGATTCTATAGATTGCTTCAAGCTTACTTATGTTGCTCCCAATCTTCCAAGAAGAATCTCTCTAGTATACTTCTCAATACAAGGTATAACTTTCTCAATCATCCATGTTGTCTTTCTGAATGGTGGATTCAAATTTTTCATGATCTTCCATATAATCTCCTCTTCATATTTAGATCCTTTGAAAGATCTAATTCCTACTTGAAATTTTTATATATATTACCAATTTAGTTTCTTACAAATTCATGCCAAAATCTTAGCCATTTAGAGATTAAATATTTTTAAAAACCTCCGAAATAAAAATTGTAGTGCCTGGAATCTCTTTTTCAAATTAGTAATTTATTTGTATACCCATATGATATATTATATTTTTGGTATGGATCTTTAAAAATCACTTTTTCAAAATGCTTATTTCAGGACCATACCGCACTCGTGTATTGACACCATAATTTGACACAACTAAATGAAATTTTGTGAATCCTTTTAAACAAAGTTACCTAACACATCAAATATTTATGAGAATAATTTTCTTGAAATTTTTAATGAATAAATTTTTTTAAAAAAATTAATTGATAATTAAGCTAATTTCTAAAACCTCTTATGTATGGACACCATAATTTAATCAATTCTTTTTGGGTTTTTTCTTAACTTCAAAAGAATTGTGTGAGGATTGATGGCATGCAAATTAATTTACAAAATATAAAAAACTAAAAAAGTTATTATCATTTTAGTGAATGTGACTATTGAATGTTTAAGAGATACTTTTGATTAATAAATAATGGAAAAATACCAAATAAACTCATAACACTATAAAATTTATATTTTTGAAATTAGAACAGTAAGACCTATAATGCATTTTCATTTTGTCAAAAAATTCAATGTGGATGACTATATAAAAATTATGACAATTCATAAAATTGTCGATTAAATGCCTTAGCCAAAAATTAGTTCATAAATTCATATGCCATACCTTTCCTAAAGGAAAGACTTGATGTGAATTCCTACCCATGTCACTAGAATCAGGTACCTGATTTGCAATTCAAAAATTTGGTGCCCCATTTGAATTTAGCCATTAACCAAATTGGGCACCCAATTTTTAAATAATCATGTACCCAATTGTTTAAAAATTGGATGCCCAATTTAGAATTAGGTACTTGATTATTTAAAAATTGGGTACTCAATTTTAAATCAGGCAATATTTTTAAATACCTAGGTACCTGATTCTGATGTACCCATTGGGCCCAAAAAGATACCCCACAGAGCATTCTTCAATGACTGCAATGATTGAAAGATAGTTTCAAACCACAACAACAAATTTATTTCATAGTTATTTTGTTTTATTGTCTTCTTCTACAATTTGCAAGCTATTTATTTGAATTCAAAATTGATGCAAACATGAGATCAAAATAATGAAGAAAGAAAAAATTAAAAGTTTTGACAAATGGGGAGATTAACAAAAATAAAGAGAATGAAGCACAACATCAATGAGAGAGAGGAAAAAGAATTAGAGATTTGGGAAACATTTTAGAGTAGAAATAAATTGAGGATACCATGATGGATGAAGAAGCAGAAGAAGATAACCCAATACAGGGAGGTTCAGGTGCACATTTTAATCAAAAATTCTATACTAGTGTGTCTCCAAACCCTCAAGTATTTTCTCATGATAAAGTTGATGATTTATTAGAAGGAGGTTATGATTTAAATGATTTAGATATTCTTCATGGAAATAGATTTCCAAATGATCATGCACAAAAAATCCAATGGAGATGCATACCCTGAAAGAAATACCAAGAATAAATGAAAATGAGACTCAAATTCCAAATAAAATTGAAAATGAAATGACAATTGAAAATAAAAATGGTATGAATGTAGACATGAAAACACCAAGTACTATCGAAATATGTCAAAATGATATTAAAATGCATGAACGTAATTTTTATTTTTCTAACAATGTGCTAAATACTCTTCATGGAATGGTTTTGTGGAGACAAATTAGGATACATGCTAATATATTATATAGAGACTTTTTTTATAATAAGAAATTTGGGTTTCAATGTTAGTTGATGTTACAACTAATTAAAATGTCTAAAATGCAAAAAGTAATGAAAATGTTAGGAATGCATTTAAAACAAGTTTTATTAGTAGTAGCTAGTACCTTTGATGTTATTGGAAAAATAAGTTTCTCTAAAGATAAGAATGCAACATGAAAAACAATAAGAATAGCTTTAGTTAACAAATCAACAACTAAAAAAAGGATTGATTAGTAACATAAATGGATATCTTAATATAAATCATAAGACTTTAGAAAGAGTTGTAAAGAGAACGGCTAACTTTGAATGTGATCCAAATAATACTTTGTGGACTTCTAATATTAAACTCTTCAGATGTGATATGAAAATTACTAGTGATGTCAAAAGTTTGGTTGGATATTTTTGGCATGATAATATAATAGTATCACCTAATTCAAAAGATCTTCTTAAATTGGGAGATGTCTCAAAAATAGATGATCCACATACTAAGCACCTTTTGGACATGACTCAAACTAAATTGTTCAAAAAAATTGTAGATGGTACGGTTTTAACTATTAACATTAGTCAAAGATATTTTGAAAAGTGTAAACCATGGTATGTAAGGATTAACAAGGAAAGAATTACATGTTGTAGTAAAATTCATGTTAATTTCGTTACCATTATGATGTATTTCAATCTATACATGGTACCATGCATAGTAAAGAAATGTTGCAGGAATGTGGTATAAAATACTGCCTCAAACTATAAAGGATTTCATATTAGGTTTGTTTTATAAGGCATATAATGATCAATTCTTTCTTTTCAATGCATGTCTTTTTGGTGCATGTGATATGTATGTCAATCTTTCTTTGTAAGATGAATGTTTGTATGAAAATACTTTGACTAATTTTGGACAACAATTAGTTGATGTAAGAAGATTAAAAACTATTGAATATCCATTGAAGGATGGGAATATTGGAAAAAGGTGTGATCTAGTCATAGATAAACATAGTGGTCATATATTTGTGGATGAGTTTAGGAGTGTGATCATACCAAAATATGTTAAACACTCTCAATATGCTAGATGGCTTGATGGATAATTTTGCATATGCCAGAATACATTTCCGATTCGTACTATACTTTTAATTGTTCACTTTGCAGAGAACTACACACTTGTACCGCAAGATGACATACAACCACAATATTACAATTTAGTGCAAGAAACAATTTATGTTCATATTCTTTATAGGCATGCACTTGATAGTATAGAGGAAGATGGAAAAATGTTGAGAAAGTACCATTTATGTATGAGTGATAATAAACTTCATTAATCAAAGTTTGTCCAATATTGTTTCAAGGTCTTTTATGATAATTTAAAAGAGAGACAAATTCAAATGACACAACATTGGATATGGTTAGATAATTGTATAGGACAATTCAAGAATGTTAGAATGTTATATTGGTTGAGTAGGACACATAGGAAAACTAATATACAACACATGTGGAGTTTTTTTGAGAATGGACATGGTAAAAAAGAACATGATGGTGTTGGTACATGCATGAATAGAGCCCTTAGTAGAGAGAAATTAAAATATGAGGAAAAAGCTAAATTCAAAAATGCACAAGAGATTGTGGTATGGTGTAACAAATATTTATACATAGAATCATCTCAGAACTCTACAATGAAATATTTATTTTTTCTAGTTGAAGATAAGAATATCCTTTCAATATATAACTGTGACACAATTAGTGGGTGAGAAAAATGGCATTCATTTAGGAGTTCAGATTCCAACACTTGGACTATATGGACTAGGTAGTTTGCTTGTTTTTGTTAGTTTTGTCTTGCAGGTGAATGGGAAGAATGTGAGAATACATAATGGGTTGAAGATTGGAAAAAAAATCCATGAGAACCTACTAAAACATAGTTTCAAGATGATATAATAAATTATGGCCATAATGTTACTTTTGCATCTGAAGACTATGGTTGTATTTAAAACCTCATATAACCTGGTATGCACAATTTAATTAAATTTTGTTATGATCATGCTTCAATTTATATTATTTATTTATGTACATATCAGTCATATAATTCAAGTACATATCTTTAATATATTATTTATATATGTACACATACATGATTATAGTGTTTATGTACTTTATCTTATTTTGTAGGACATGTTTATGTTGTTATTACACCTAATGATATCAATTAACAGAATAAATATTGGCTAGCTAGATGTGTGGAACCTAAGAAAAAATTGATACATCATCAAGTACATGATGATGGTTTTGAGTATCCAATTGGGTTTGTCATTGTAGTTGGTACCTAGCTACATACATACCTAACTAGAAGAAATTAATTACTAGCATTTGAAAACTACCAATCCGAAGAAAGATTTTACACTATTTTCATTTGGTTGTGGCAAAAAATATCAAATTAGAAAGATACAAAGGGAGACCCACCAATAAGGTACTATGGATAATTTCAATGGACGAGCATGAGACAACCATATATGCATTACAAAAGAGAAAGATGTAGATGGTAAAGTGGGATGACTACATTTAAATCAAACACATGTAAGGTTTTCCTATATTGTGCTATTTTTATATATGTACTTATGTAATTAAATTAAATGTATGTATGCATTGTCAATAGAAAATTATAGAACCTATATATAATTCTTATTCATGTCTCAATTACAATTTATGCAAATTTAAATGTTTAAGGTAGATCGAACATCAACATCTTGTGTAGTTACACATAGTGAGTACATATAAATTACATATATTTACATAATTCAAATAGCTCATATTAATTTATGCTTTTATTAACACATGTTTTTGTTTTACAATTTTATTTTGTAGGACTTCATTTGAAGAAATGTGTTGAACAAATTTTATATTTTGAGTACACTTCTATTTATGTCATTCACATTGTCTTAGATATATTGTGAAACATGTTGTAAACATTTAAAAATAGTAGTTTACTTCTATTCAAATGTTAAAGGTGTGTACTCGATATTATAAATTAATTGTCAATTCAAGTAATGACCTTTTTTTTTTCCATTGTACTTTTACATTCAAACAATTTTAAATTAATGTTCTTATCTAATTAATTCAAATTATTAAAATTATTGTTCATGTACCATATACTTATAAAACATGTCATAACATGAATAAAATATGTCACATTAAAGAAAACAATTCATACATACAACATGATAACATTATAATCTATACTACATACAGTGATAAGAAGTCATGAAAATATAGTACACGGTCTAACATGTCATGACATGATCTATGAAGTCAAAAAGTACATATAATATAGTTAATTGTCCTAATACAAAGTGTATCATAATAAACAATATGTGTTATAAAGAAAAATCTAAAGATGCCAAAAAGATGTAATCTATGTGATCTACAATCCTCTTTACTCCACATGAAGAGGACTTAGATGGATCATCCTATGTAACATGAGGTGTTTCATCATTTGGGACACCCTCTCAGGAAGATGGAACATCCTATGTAACATGAGGTGTCTCATCATGTGGGACACCCTGTGAGGTAGATGGATCATCGTATGTAACATGAGTTGTCGCATCATGTGTGACACCCTATGTGGTAGATGGATCATCCTATGTATCATGAGGTGTCTCATCATGAACATTCTTAATTGAAATGGGTTTCAAAATCTAGCTTTCAAATAAATTAAATATTCAATACATGATAAAAATAATGGCAAGTGAGATGGGTGTCCCTTTGTAACAAGAGGAGGTGCACTATGAAAGCTACCAAATGGGGCAGCAATGAGGTCCTATAAGTTACAATACATAAATTTTAAAAATTTGATAAAGAGCATAATGAACTATGTATGTAAATAAATCAAAATACTCACCTTAAAGGATGATGTATTTACCTCCATCTGGCTTAGTCCCGTACTCTTGGCAACACTCATGGTGACATAGTCCTAACAAAGTACATAAATTAAAAAGTACATAATTTACACTACATTTTTTATAAACTATAAAAACATATATTTCATACCTAAGTAGTAGCCAATGTCACAAATGTGTCTAAAGATATGCTACCATTATGATCATTGTCATGTCTCAAATGGTCAAAAGATGGAGTCAAAAATAAACTATACTGAGGCATATATGGATAAGTATGATCTATCTCCTATTTGTAAAATCAAAATACATAAAATTATATGTGAATCAAAGTTGAAGATTATAAGTTAATAAAAATGTGTACATAAAAAAAGTACAAATTATTTGTCTTGAGTCAAAAGTTTAAATTGTAGGTATTTGAGGCTATGCTTCAATGGTCAATGGATCAAGACTTGTACAAACATCAAACTGTGTAGTAGATAACAATCCCTACAAAATCAAATAAAATTAACATATGAGCACATGTTATTAAATTCAAGTTTGAATGTACATTATTTATGGTGTAATTCAAAGTGCATACCATATGAGGGATGCCAAAATCTATAGGTCTCAAAAAAAGACTATACTATCTCCTAGGAGGAACAATATTATCCATCTTCTGTTATTTCAAAATAAACATACATTAATATGGTTAATACAATTATGCATGTATGTATAAAATAAATAATTATGTACTTAATTTAAATTTTAATTAAAATTTTACCTACTACTCTTGACTATCTTTGGGCTCTCCATATAGAATGTCAACAAATGATGACACATCCATATCATCACTACCATCACCATGAGTAGCATATGCATCATCATCAAAATTAGCACCCTCGGCATAATTGTCATCATGTGCCCCATCAACATGGCTCTGGGGGCCTTTTCATATATCTCCACAACTAGTACAAATGTGTCCAAGTGGACGAATATTTGTCTCCTACATCCACTACTCTACTAAATTGCCCGAAAGGGCACTCAATGAGGTAAAAGCAGATGACATTACTTGATGATGGTGTGACACTAGGACAACTAGTGCAGGAAGAGGAACAAGAGGCTTAGGTTGTATGTTATCCCTAGTACTATTTCTCATCTTTTCCCCAAGCCTATCCTGAGGCATCCCTCCACCAACCCCCTAAACTGATCTACTATCAAAATAATTAGGTTTCAAACCCAATTCAAATTCAGCCCATAGTTTCCTGAGTACGTGAGCAATTCTTCATTTGCATGTGGTGGATGGTCAAATAACATCCACCACCACTCCCAAAAGTGTGCTGATATATGTAGACATGTGCACCATCTAATAGAAATGTGAGGCTTCTTCTCGCTAATCTCAAGACCTATCTTAGAGTTTATAAAATATCTTGTAAAATGCTATTATTTATTTAGAGTTGATGGGCTTCTCTATAGGGTAAGCCATCAAAATAAAAGGCACGCATGTTTTGCCTCCATAATCTAAAACTATTGATGTCACAATTCAAATTATTGATAGAGTGAACAATGCCTTTCATACTAGATCTATAAGGCAAAGTAGGTTTGGGGGGGTTGTGCTCACACTTAATGGTTTGAATATTGTGCATGAGGTCATGAAGGTTACACCTCAAGCTCTCTCTCTAATTCTCTATGGTAGGTGTTGGAGGAGGTCTAGGTGATCATGGAGGTAGGGGTGGAGGTGGAGGTGGAGATGGAGATGGAGGTGGCAAAGGTGGGGGTTGGGGAGGGGGAGGAGGTGGGTGTGTGTCAATCAAATATAATTTGCATCTACGTTTAAAAAACATAAAAAATCATGAAATTACTATATAATAAAATAAATCTAAAATGTTAATTATATAAATGCACATCTTTAAAACCATATCAATTATATAAATAAAATTAAACATTTAAGTAAACTTTAAAGTTAAGGCTAATTGAACATTATACCAAACTTAAGCCTAATCATAAAATAATACTCCAAAAAAACTATTAATAAATCGACTTAATGTGAACTCTAAAAATATATTAAATTTATGTTTATGATTATGCATTAGAAAATTTACGATTAAGGTCCTATATTAAAATAATTAAAATTAAACATAAAAATAAGATTGTGGTTTGGGTTAGGATGTAGGGTTATCCATTTAGAATTAGGGTAGAGTAATTAGAATTATGATTGAGGCACAAAAATACAAGATCTAGGATTAGCATTAGGATTGGGGCACAAAATATAAGAGTAATTAGCATTTATAATTGCGATAAAAATTAAAATAATTGTTTAAGTATTAGGATTTTATGGTCACATGCTAGCTTTAAGGATTGCAATTTTTAATTATAGTTAAGATTGGGATAATTTAGTGTTTAGTAATTTAGACTTTAACATTTAGGAAAATTATTGAGAAATTAGGGTCTACCATTTATAATAATGGGTTGGCATTTAGAATTAGGGAAAGGGTAAAGATTATGGTATGGGTTTAGATAAATAAGATTATGGTTTGGGTTAGGATTTAGGAACCATCCCTCATTACGATAGTGGCACAAAATATACCATAATTACCATAAAGCTTAATATATCATTTAAAGCTTAATTTACGATTAGGATACCATAAATTAATTGTCAAAATATAACATAAATAAATTTAATTACCATAAATCTTAATATACCATAAGGTTTAATATTAAAACAATTAGGATTGAACATATAAATAAGGCTGTGGTTTGGGTTAGGATTTAAGGATATCCATTTAGAATTATGATGGAGTAATTTGGGGCACAAAATATACCATAAATTAATTTAATTAACATTATGGTTTAAGAATTATGATTTTTAATCATGGTTAATATTGAGATTTAATTTAGTATTTAGTAATTTAGATTTTAGTATTTAGGGTAATTAGTTAAAAATTAGGGTCTACCATTTATAATCATGGTTTGACATTTAAATTTAGGGCTAGGGTAAAGATTATGGTATAGGTTTACACCGTTAAATTAGAAATATGATTAGGATTATGGTATGTATTTTCTAAGAAATTTAGCATAAGTGTTTAAAATTTATATTTAAATATTTAAGATTATCCTTTAGCATTTACGATTAAGGTTCAATAATAAAATAACTAGGATTTAACATAAATAACATTGTGGTTTGGGTTAGGATTTATAGTTATCCATTTAGAATTAGGGTAGAGTAAATTTTAACATTAAATGAATGGGGCACAAAATATAATATTTAGGATTATGGCTACTATTTCAAGACTTATGATGTTTTAGATTAGGCATTAGAATTTAGAATTATGGTTTAGGTTTTGATTTAGGATTGATGGTTAAAAATTTAAGATGATATAGTTTAACACTTATCTAGTATTTTAAAATTAGGATTAGAATTAGGGTTTATATTTTAGGATCATGTGCTAGTTTTAAGAATTATGATTTCTAATATGGTTAGGAATAAGATTACTTTCCATTATGGGTACTGATATGTTTACCTAGCAAGGGACCAAGTGTTAGTTTAAGATTTGAAGTTACAATTAGAATTAGGGTTTAACATTTAGGATTAAGTTTATTAATTATTAGGGTTAGGTTTCTCAATTTTAATTATATAATGGTTAAAATTTTAATCAGTGTTATGGTTAGCCTTAGAATTATGGTGAGAGTGGGATTTTACATCAAGGTTAATAATATATCTACTATTAGTGTGTAGTTTTATTAAAAAAAGTGTCATACCCAAAATTCAGGGCAAAAACACACCAACAATTTTGTTTTATTTTAAAAAATTAATAATAATTAAATCCACTAATTTGATAAGTTTAACTTGGTTAAGACATAGATACATTGCAAGATAGCGATGGGTTTTCCTATCAATACCTTGACATTTAATCTTAAGTTTATAATGTTTGTTTAGTTAAACTTTCATTATTAAATCGAATTGATTAATTAAACAATTTAATTTCAAATAATTAAAAGACTTAACTCATTATTACTTTTATTTAATTTTAAAATATTTAAATCATTTGGGTAGTCATTTAATTAATTACTGATCTCATTAATTTTGAAACATTGAAAGAGCTTACTAATTAATACAACATTACATCAATATTTAAACTTTATTTAAAATTTATTCTAATCACAAAATTTACTTAAATCTATAGTTCATTAGAACTTAAAACATTCCTAAATTTAAAGTAACCAGCTACTAAAATCAATGTTTATCATAATTTAATAATTAAGCTTTAAGTAGACTTTATTTTAATTTAGTTGTTTTTAAATTTACAATTTTATTCTAAAATACAACATTATTGAAATAACACTATAATTAAATAAAACTAAATTTAACTAAATAATAAAACAAAACAAACTAGCATTATCTAACAAACACTAGAACTAATAATTTCTAACTCAAGAAAAAAAACTTCTAGAAATACTTTAATAAAAATAATAACTTTCCATTTTTTTTCAAAAAAAAAAGAAAGAAACAATATTATCACTTAATATTTAAAATATATTAATCAATTAATCTTCACTACTAAATTTAATTTAAAGCAATAAAATTACTTAACAATAAAATACACTACAACTTTAAAACATAATAATTGCCAATATTAAAAAAAATATTAACTGACTAAATTTTAAAACATAAAAATTACATTTCCTAAAACAAAGCTATTTGATATACTTAAATTAACTTAAATTAAAAACTTAAAAAAAAAATAATGTTAACACTATAATTTAAATTAAAAGTTAAAATATTACATAACAACTTTACTAAAATTTTAAAAAAACTACACTAATGCTCAAAATTCTACCAACCCCCACCTACTACAAGAGCCTCCAAAACATGGTGCTTACCACCCACGTGGGTCCTCTTACCAAAGTTTTCCCATGGACAAAGAAAGGTATGGCAGGGTTGGGAAGGGGGTTTAAAAAAAGTAGTTTATTTTACTTTAATTTTAACACATGCTGCCCTGTTCAAACATGATGCCAACCACACCAATAAATATGGCACTTGACTAAAATCCTTTCCCCGCTATGTACATGAAGTGGCACAAGGCGGTAAAATGGTGAGGGTTAAAGTTTTTAAAGTTTTATTGGTAAGAAAAGAAGTTACAATATAAGGTTAGGTAGATAGAACATAGGATATTTAGGTAAGTCTTAGGATATTGTTTTAACATATGTGTTTTTTTGGTGTTGTTTTCTTTTATTTATATATTTAGAAATATAATATTTAATATGCTCAAAAGATATTTTGAGAGAATCTCTAAGATTCTCTCTCTCAAAAGTGGAGATTTAATTTTCTCCATACAAACTCCAGAGAATTTTTTACTCTTTGGGGCAATTTATTTTTTAAGCTTTAATTTTTCTAAGTATTGAAAATTTCAAGAACAAAAGGCATAAAGATAAATATTTGTCTAAGTATGAATACCAATTTAATCCATTATTCAAATGAGGGTATATATATATATATATATATATATATATATATATATATATATATATATATATATATATATATATATTCAATGCTATTGAATTTTGCTAAAATATAATTAAGTCAAGAATTGTATAACTTCTTTACAAAACATTGCAAGATTTATTTTTGATTTCAATAATCATGAAAATGAATCTACGTTCACCACATATTTTCGTCTCATCATATATGAAACTTGAATTTTGCCTAATTGAACATCATCATGTCATCTTATTTTTTATATGCATCCATATAACTGAAAATTACAAAGAAAACTCATGAGAAGCAATAATACTCAAACACTATTTTATTGGCACCCTGATTCAAAGGCTTGGTCAGGAAAGAACCAGGAAGAAAATCTAACGTCGTTGCCATTGCAACAAAGTTATTAAATACAATTTTCATAGGATTCCAATCTCGAAATTACAACAATCAAATAAATTTCTTTCATGACCCTTATCAAGGGATCCATATCATTTTCTGCAATACATTGCTAAGATCATGGAGGGAACAAAATCTGACCAGGTGACAAACAAGCATAACAAAGAGACTAAATCAAACATTCATATCAATACTACATTTTCACAACAGAATTCAACATTGAATCAAAATTAGGAAAAGGTGGATTTTTCCAACAAAAGATGTCAGACACAACACCCAACCAAGTGCCCAATCGGGGCTATAATTCAAGAACTTTCGTTCTTCCATTCTTACATGCCAAAACTCATACGTGGTTTGTGCTGACAGGTAGGGGCCCATAACACCCTACCCTCTCTCCCTCTTCTTGTCTTGAGAAGAGACTCTACACTATTGGAGTCCAACTAAAAAGACCTTTCCCGAAATTGGCCACTTCTGCCCTATCCAAGGGTGAGTAATGCCAAAACACCCATACAAGAAAACTTCAAAATTCAAACAAAAACATGAAAGAAAAGCACTCAAGAAAACATAGTTTCAATCTTTCCCAAACATACCCAACATACATACAAGCATACCAATAAACAATCCCAATAGCATAAGCATGAAACAAGCATGAACAATCTGAACAAGGGAGATGAAGAACTCCTACCTTCACAAAGAGGTTATGGTAAATGATTAAATTGAGAAGAGCTTTTCCTTCCTTGCTTTCAACCTTTCAAGACTCCTCTCTAAAAGTAGAGATTGGGTAACAACCCAAACTACTCCAAAAAGGGCCCCTAAATAAGATCCAAACTCAACCACCAAAAAGGGCAATAACTTTCCCCACTCACCTAAAAATCTAGAAATTTCTAACTCAACCAAACCTAAGGTTAACCTCTAAGTGGAGTTGAGGTTATTCAACTCATGGTAACAACTTTCAATTTTCGCACAAAGGCAAAAATAGACTTTTTGAGTGACCTCAAAAGTCAACAAAAGGGGCTTAGGGGGTGGAAATGCCCCCAACCCATACCCATACCCCTTGGGTATAAATATTTCATGTTTTAAGGCCTTAGGAGTTGATTTGGGACCAAACAAATGCTAGAAATAATTAGGACCATCTAACAACTCCAAAATGTAGATTAAGCACTAATCCAGATTAGGGATAACTAAACTCAGTTTTAAAAAAATTAGCAAAAAGGTCACTAACTTAATCCGACTTAGGTCCAAAGGTTACACAGTTAACCCTAACTAGCATGCTGGAATGCATAAGCAATTCATGAGTGTCAAGTGACACTATAAGAACACAATTACGAAACATTAACATTTACTAATCACGAAAAGATACATTCATACATCTCACAAAATAATTAAGTTACGAACAATAAGGTTTCCACAAATAGCACATAGGGATCAATTCCATTCCTCTGTCGGGTTTCTTGGCTAAAATATCCTGCACACTCATTATTGCACACATCAGTAGTCCCATAAAATTATATGCACATATGTATATACGTATCAGGGAATCACATAAATTAAAACATACATCTATAAATCAATTAGGCTTTCTCTCATCCTACTCATTCTTAATCATTAAAATCTCTTAATCAAAGTGTTAATCCTGCATTTACTTATTTCGTCAACATACATGTTCATAAAACATTAAATGACAAATTCAAATATCTGAAAGTAACATCACACAACATGAAATAATATAATATGTTCAAGTATCCGATAATGTCTCGACATCTCGAGTCGTGAGTATCAAAATAATAATAATGTATCACTATGCTACGATGGGTCGGGGCGAGGCCTCACAAAAAGATATGGTCATTAAATTATTACAAATTTTATTATAAAATTTATCTAACTAAATAATTAAATGATAAATGGATCTATTATGGTCCACATAATTTGGAGCAGGGTGTTTAAAATTACATTTGATTTGGAAGATTACTTATTGAAAATCACAAATAGAATTTAAGAGCTTGTCTATGTTCTTATTGTGTATTGTGTGGTAATGGAGAGGAGTCTGTCTCCCATCTGTTCTTCCATTGCTCCTATTCTACTCAGATATGGCACCTTTGGTGGAGCGCTTGGGGTTGCTCTTGTCGGCATGCTTCCTCTTTGCCTGAGTTCTGGGCTCGCTTGGGTACTGCTCCCTCCAAGTCTTCTTTTCTCCATGCTGCTTGGATTGCTGGTCCATCTTTCATGCTTTGGCATATCTGGTTGGAGAGGAATCGTCGCATATTCCAAGATGTTCGGCTTGGTGTTTTGCATCTTTGGTGGAAAATATCACATTCTCTTCAGGAAACTATTCTTGTGAAGTGTGAGCTTGATGGGGATATGGATCGGGTTGATCTTGCCATCTGTAATCGCCTCAATTTTCATCTGCAGAATGGGGCTACAGCTCATAGGTTTCCTTCTATGTCCAGGCAGCTTCACCATTAGAGGAAGGGTCAGGTTAACCAGGATGGGCACTAGACTCCTCCTCCCTGTGGAGTTCTGAAAATTAACACTGATGGTTCTTCCCGTGGGAATCCTGGTCCAGCTGGTATTGGCGGAGTGGCTCGTTGTAGTTCTAGGGATGTTAAATTTTTCCCCTCAGTTCATAAGGGTGATTATACTAACAATCTCATGGAAGCTCAGGCTATTTTATATGCTGTGGAACAGTGTTGCTTGCGGGGATGGAGTAAGATTATCTGTGAGTCTGATTCCCAGGTGGTGGTAAACATGCTTTCTTCGCAAGAACTTGAGGATGTTAGTTGGCAGTTGACCACTGTTGTTAAGCAGATTCTTTTCTTCTCTTCCTCTTTTCAGTTCATTAGGTTCACGTATATTCCTCGTGAATGGAATAGAACTGCTGATTGTTTAGCCAAATGGGCATCTACTCATGATCTGGGTTGGAATATTAGGGATAGGAGGCAACTGTCCTTTGAGATGGTGCAAGAATTTGATGATCTTGTTGCTCAGGATCGAGCTCCTTGTTGAGCTCTCCTTGTTGTATTCCTTTCTATCTTAATAAAATTTTACCCCTCTTTTTGCGAGGAAAAAGAGCTTGTCTATGTTTAAATGTCATAATTAGGGCTAAGGTTGTGTTAAGGATAAATGGTTATGTATGATTGTTTAGGATTAGAGATTTAGTTAATGTTAGGATTAAAGAATTGAGCTTGCGATTAGAGTTATATGAATCTAGGGTTTAGAGTTAAAATTATAATTTTAAGGTAAGGAAGCACATTAAATACTTAGTTTTATGTTTAAGGCATAGATTAAATTATTGTAGAGTTATGGTTAGGTTGAGGTTAGACTTGGGAATATAGTTAGTTTTACATTTTTTTTTCTATGGTTTACAAACTAATTTATAATTAATTACTATTTAGTTATAAATCTAAAACATCAATGTCATTACATGTTTAAACAATCTAATTTACATCTATCTAATTATTCAAAATTGTAATTTTTATTAAATACATTGAAACATCTAAAATAATAATTTTTTAAATGAACATCTACAAAAAAAAATTAAAATGAATAGATAAAACAATAATCTAAAGATAAAACTATTAACAATAGAAATTTACAATTTTACATATTAAAAGTGAAAAATAATAATAAATTGATAGAATTATAAAGCATAAAAATGAAAACAATGAAATAAAATACTAGAAAACAAAGTAAAATACTTGGTGCACTGAAAAAGAACAATAGGGGGTTTAGTAGAAATCCAAAAATGGGCTCCTGTTTCTATGATAAAATTGGGCTCCCATTTTGAACATCGGTGAAAATAACTAAAAAGCTCCAAAAATGCGAGTTTTATAATTTTTCAAGATCGAGTACAGATTGGGTACTTGATTTCTTTAAAATACCTAATTTGTTTAAAATTGGGTACCTGATTTTTAAAATATGCTTCAAGTACTTGATCCATATTTGAATATGGATCGCATATGCAAACCATAACAGGTACCCAATTTTTTAAAATTGGATACCCATTTCTAGAAAGATCTCATTCTGTAGAATTGACTTCTGCGAAATTGTGACCCAACTTTGTGGATCTACCCTTAAAACATTTATCTGTTGAGATTGTGTGTGTTGCACACATTTCATAAGATTGTTATATTGTATTGTTTTATTTTATTATGAAATGTTGTACATAAGAGAACCTAGATGAATATGTAACATGTAAAAATTATGGGATATAATTTATGAGTTGTATTGTAACATTGTGGTAATAGTCAATGTAATTATTTTATATTGAGGAAAATAATTTAATGTCCAATATTAAATGGAGGGTCAATGGTTAGATAGTACATAGTTTTAGCACATAGTTTATGTAATATCACTCGGTGGTTTTGTAATATGAGAATTTGTGAAGGTTGGAAGCATGGCAATCAGATGTGTGGATTCATGCTTGTTATTGGTTATGGACTTTGAAAGCTTACACGATTGTATTAAAATTGTGTTTTAGAAAAAAGAAAAAGATATAATGATATTTTTGTGAAGATAGAGTGTTTCTTGATGTTTAAAAAGGGTGTAGGTTGAATTACTATTGAATGATTGTCTACTGATTTTCATTCAGATGTAATTTAGGTCAGCCATGACCCCCTTTCTAATACATCAAAAACTATACTATACAGTATATAAATGAGGGACAAAGAAAATGTCTTTTTCAGCAGAGATAACATCTTAGAATATGTTTTGAGAATTAATACCCAATGTCATAGTACAATGATGGATAGTGTGAATTTCATGAGTTCATTGCTGTGTTTTATTAAATGATAGACTCCATTTAGCATTGATCATGCCAACTAGTTATATATCAAGATCACATATCACTAAAACAACCACCCTTTATTAATTCACAGCATAAGGAAAAACAATATCTCTGTTCTCAAGCGTTGCCAACACGTAATCAACTCCCTTTATTTAACATATTAGAAAAACTGCACCTCTTGGTTCTATTGGTGTCACTGAGTGTGGTTTGATAGCAGAGCACCTTATTATGTTCACCATCTTCACGTGTCAGCACTATTCAACTTAGCAGCATGGACAATCATCACATGGCCGACCTCATCACATTGTTGCAGGGGTGTAAAAAAAATTAATGTCTTTTAAAACACATAACACTACTTCTCATTGTTGAGATCGACGTTTAAGTATCTCTCTAAAAATGGCAGCCCAAAAAATATATAAATTGCTGTTAAATATCAACTACAGCCTTGTCGTTAACATATGCACTGCACAGCTTGCAAATATATATAATTTTAGTTGTCATTTTAGCTGTCTTCAAATGGTTTATAGTAACCTTTGCCTGCATATAAATTTCCTCGCAACAATTCAAAACCATATAATCTACCTCAATAAAGTTCGCACAAGATAATATGTTGCGCTGTCATTCTCCATGAATTAAGTGATGCAACATTTGCAGTCACAGATTACTATTTATCATGAAGGCATTCTAATATTTCTGTGGCAATAATCTATAATAGTTTCCTCTCTTTCTCTTTTCTAACACGATGTCCAAATCTCAACAGTCAAGAATCTTTTTATGCCTAAAAAACTCCTTTCAAAGGAATATGGCTCTGATAATATTTAAAAATAGAACTAAAAAATAACATAGTGACAGCAGACAATAAAAGTATTTTATTAATTTCAGTGTACACATAAAACAAATTACATGTTATGGTCTTTATATATAGAAGACTTCTAGCTACAAAAGAAAAGTCTAGAGCTTTCACGTGGATGGTGTAATGTGACAGCATTAACACTAAACTTAACAACCTTGCCATGTGTTTGGAGACATATACAATCATGCACATGTGATGGAGTTAACTACAGTTCCAGTTGCAATAGAAGAAAGATGTGGAGTAGAATCCATCTATTCCAACAGATACCATATAAATGAAAATTAAATTTATAATGAGACTTTCTGACTGGTATCTGTTTGACAATATAAAGAGAACATACTACTATCTTGTTAGATCCTACCATGCTATGGAGGGCTCTTCTTTGAACAGTAATTAATCATTTTTCTAAGAACCAATTACACCTTTTCATTTTTATTTTGCAAGACCGTTATCAAACTTTTACTACAAAAAGTTGATCGGAGTTAAAAAATTTCATGTTCTAGCAGAGATTCTACACATTACAAGGTAAGAGAAGCTGTACTAATAGAGGCCTGATCCTGAATTATCAGGAAGTTGCAGTATGCTGCAGAGGCATTTTAGTTTTCAATGCCACGGAATCGCTGATCGCAAAGAAAAGACTGCAAAATGGAGGTATTGGGGTGTGCAGCTGGCATTTAGGAATTTTTCTTTTTCATGCAAGTTAACAATTGAGACTTGTTTAGTGCATTATAGAATTCGGTCCTTCAAAGATGGCTGAGATATATGTAATGGTTTCAACTCTATTTTTAGTTTTTGGTGAAGACTTTAGAATTTGTTAGATTTCTTGGAACATATCTATTTTGGAGTTTATTGAAGATATAAAAGGAAAAATTGGCAATATTTTCCTTGTCTACATTTTGAGGACACATAATCGATAATATGGTTCTGTGAAATAGACGAAGTGGTGGTAATACTTATGTGATTCTACTATTTAGCTTCCTTTCAACAGATTATCTTCAAGGTCAAAGGAAACTTGACTGGCCAGCATTACAAGGGTTTTTGGAGATATTGACCACAAGCCTTAACTGCAGGAACTTCAATTTACTGTAGTCTCTCCCCTATGAAATAATGTTTTAGAGAATTGACTATGAAATAATGTTTCAAAAAATAGCTGCTAAGATCAAGTGACACAGTAAAATTTTGAGGGTCAATTTTCTTGTCAGCCGAGCAGAGGTAAGTTTAAACATGTAACGATATCGGTTGTATTCTTCTAATTGTGATTCTCAAAATCCTATTTTTATTCATGTATTTATGAGAATTTGTGTTATCTATATTGGTTATTAGCTAATATTGTAACTGTTTTCCCTCTATTTGGTTCAATTCACTTGATTAATTATGTTATCATCATCTATGTTTCTAAGAGCTTTAGATATTTTGTTGCCAAAATTAAGTAATTGATGAATCATTTTTGTTATTAGGCTGGTGAAAAATCATGTCGCTTTCTAGGTATCATGATACTTTCCCAAATTCTCACTCACTTGTTGATCCTCCAACTTGTAAAAATTTCATCAAGTTTAACTAATGTCAAAACTTTTGCTCATAATTTTTAGACATTCTAGGGTAAATTGTGTCTTTGAAGAAATAGAGAGGTATAGTGTTGATAGACTCTTCTTATTCATTTCATAGTTTGTGTAAAAGAATGTATGATAGAAATTGTCCTTAAAAAGAGAACAAATGAGATATAATCGAGAAGTTAAAACTTTGTTGCACATAGCATAAAGTTTTTTGCTTATCTTTTATTATGCTAAAGGCAAGCTATAGTAGTAAAAATTGCATTGTTCTATGGGAGCATCTACATTATTACTTTTTAATTATATAGCTGACACTATCCATATTTTCTTTATATGAATATAGGAATTATATAGTTGATCCTTTGCCCTTCTCACAATGCAATTTGTTATGATAGTTATTTGACTAGTACAAAAATTGATGGAAAATTAAAATAAGCTAATGATTTAGAACATGCCTCAAAGTTAGCTCTACATTTGATGCAGCTTTTTAAATGTACAAATTATTTATGTTAAAAACAACTTGAAAAAGTCACCATCATGGCTTCCTTTTGTTTTTTTGGTTAGCTATAGGTAGTTTAGTAATGTATAAGAAATAACATACTAACAGGTGTTGAGAAGCATAACCAAGTGGGCATGACCAATGGCTGCCAATATAACTTTAATTAGTTGATGGTCACACTTAAATTACTAAGTGTAAATCTAGAATCTATACCATCTATTCATGTCCTAAATCTATCTCATGTTCTAGTAACTACGTCATTGGGGTTTTGACTTTGTGGTTTGTAGGTCTGGGTTTACTGGGCCACATGAGGGAGGCTATTGGACTTTAAATTTTCAAGATTGGGGTAATTCTTCTAGCAACTTGTTGTAATACTTGGGTTACTTGTATCATCTATAGTCCATGGTCATTGGGGGCTAACCTTGTTTGACTCACTCTCAGACATTATGTGAAACTTTTAAAACAACCAAGATTAGTAGGGATAGGTTGTAATTACTGGTTACCTCAAAAATCAAAATTGCAAAACTTTTGCTCATAAAATTTTAGACATTATAGGGTAAGTTGTGTCTTTTAAGAAATAGAGAGGAATAGTGTTGCCAAGCTCCCCTTCTTATTCATTTCATACTTTGTGTGCAAACAAATGTATTTTAGAAATCATCCTACAAAAGAGAACAAATGAGATATAATGGAGAAGTCAAAACTTTATTGAACATAGTATAGAAAATGTTTGTTATCTTTTGTTGTGCTAAGACAAGCTATAGTAGTAAAAATTTCATTTCTCTATGGGAGCTTCTACATTATTACTTTTTAATTATATAGCTGACACTATCAATTTTTTCTTTATATCAATATAAGGATTATATATTTGATCCTTTGGCCTCCTCACTATGCAATTTGTTATGATAGTTATTTGGCCACTCAAAAATTTGATGAAAATTTTAAATAAGCTAATGATTTAGAATGTGCCTCAAAGTCAGCCCCCCATTTGATGCAACTTTTAAATGTACAAGTTCACAATGTTAAACATAGTTTGACAAAATCATTGTCATGAATTCCCCCCTTTTTTGGTTAACTGCATGAAGTTTAATAATGCATTCAATGAGGTGCATGGTTTTCTATACATAAGATTTGGGTTCATCCTTAATTTTCCCTTTGTTTATTTGGTAGTTTCTTTTTCCTTTAGTATTTTTATTCATAAAATATTGTATATAATTTCTAGTTTGCAAAGTTTTCCTTAATTTATGGTAATTTTTTAGGAAAAAAAAAGTCAAGTTTGACTATTTAACATTTTTATCTAAGTGTCAAGCTATCATGTATGATATTTATTCAGTGGCTATGGATATTTTCTTATTCATTTCTTTGTGGAACACAATATATTGTGTTATAGGTGATTATATGTAATGAACCCTTTAAGTTTCTCCTTGACCCTAGACATCCTTATCATAGCCTTATCATATCCAATTAGATTTCTTAGGTTTTTTTCTTGTGGCACACAAAATAGTTAATTTTACATGACTACATGGGATGAACCTCTTGATTCTTAACTTGTTTTGCTCCCTAAGAGACATGGGTTATTTTCTATCCATGGAAAATAGGTTTGTTATTATCTTGGGCTTACATTATTTTTTTTGAGTTTTCTTAATTTTTATCTCTTCAAATATTTTTTTGTCTTGATTCTAATTGAGCTTAATATTTTTTGATAATACTATTTGGTTTCATTCCTATATCAAGCTTTTCTTATTTATAGTGTCTTTTACATGACTATATGTATTGACCCTCTAGAATTTTGATTGTTTATTTTATTTGTAACCTATAACCTCAGGTGGTATTTTACATGAAGGGTTAGGGTTCATCAATATGTTTTCCTTGGTTTATTTAAATTCTTTTTCACATAATAGTGTATTTTATAGGACTATATGTTTAAAAACATTAATCTGGTGTTTCAATTTATATACATAGGATCATAGTTTGTCCTAATTTTAGCTTATCTTGTATGTACATTGAATTTCTTTTATTTGTCATTACAATAGCCTTAGATTATGCTTTCTATTGTATGTATGACTATTTAAATTAATTTTGCAAATTTGAAAAATTAAAAATAATTTTGTAATGTACTAATTTGATGTAATGCCCCGCCAAGGGATCCAAAGAATTAACCTAGAATTTCACTAAGTTTGGTAGCATTTTTTTTTTTTAAACATGAAAGTAAATACCACATACAACTCATGCACAATAACGGAAGCAACAATAATGTCCATCTAAAATTAAACATATCATACATAACATATTACATTCTTTAAGATCCCTTAACGTAGAATCACATCTAAAAAACATTTAACATACATGAATCTATCTGATACAACATCCACATAAAATAATAATGATAAGTCCAATGTTTATACATAACATTTCAAATACTCAATCATCCACTATACATGCCACAGGGTATGACAAGCTCAAAGAATATACATACATAGAATAAGGTACATCATCCTATTCTAATGCATGATTCATCAAAGTAGAGATAATCACATGATACATCATCATAGAAGACATATACATCCATCATAAAGATCAAACATAATAAACTAAGTGCACAATTCCTCCCAACTATTAATAGCATCATTAGACCATCGTGGATCCTAGCCATCCCTTCGTGCGTAACATTCCAAATCACCGAAGAGATCATCGGTATTAACATAGTAGGAATGTCACTCCTAACACAACATCATATGTAGAAAGTAATCTAACATGAAAATATAAGCATAAGATAACATCATCTAACATATGCTAATCATCAATGACAGGATAGATATCTACCATCATGAAGGATGCATCAGCCACGATGTCTCAATGAATCTCAAATGATAAGAGTGGAAAATACACTACCACCCGACTGCATGGTACCTAAGTTGTCCACTCCTACCGTGCTGAGAAGATAATCTCAAGTCCCAAACAGGCTATCCAAAACACATAGCACAAATCTCTATAAGTCCAGGGATCCTAAAAGTATACTAATTCAAGGGTTCCAAACACAATATCAACATCTAATTCCCAGAGGCACACAATGACATGTAGGAACCTACTATGCAAGCGGGAAAGTGTCATCGCATTTATCACGTACAAGTTACCCTAGCAGTTAGCTAAACTCCATGGGTCCATACTAATCTCATGCGGCCACTAGTATCCTCTCATACTGACGAGGCATACTACGAAATGCAAGGTCGCAACCATGCATTTTCAGTACTCCCATCCTAGCCTATACAACCACTCAAGACATGGGCGAGAACAAAAAACTTATCTTTTTAAGTTCATTCAGTTAGTATTAGGTGTGAATGTTATCACTTATTAATCCAACTTACAATGAGTTACCCTGGCAGCCTCTTAGGGCCCCGACCCCCATTGCAAGCCACTTCCCGTCACTACATGCAGATATCCTACCCTAAGCTCATGGAATCATAAATCAAAAAAACCACAAAAGATAATCCATAATAAAATCATCAAATATGTATAAAAGCATCAAATCTCCATGGCAAACATCCATAGAAAATCATGAACACAAAAGCTCTCTATTGGTAACTGAAGTATCATTGATAATCAAGTATCCAATGGTTCTCAATAACCAAATATATCTCAATCATACTGATCGAAGACTCCAAAAATGGTTGAGTCAAACATGTCACAACATGAAATCATCAAGAATAAATCCACATTACATTCCCATCATGGGGACTAGAAAATAACCAAGGATAACTGATTGATGACTAAAAATAATGGTTAAGGCAAGTGTCTCATACATAAGAATCTCAACTATAACAATCAGATCCAATACATAGATCATTCCATCACATAACCATGGTTGGGTTTATAAAGCTCAAGATTAAAACATCATCATGACATCACAATCACATAATCCCCCAAGCCTCTGGTAGACGTCCTATACTGGTCAACACTAGTCAACCTGAAACCTAAAACAATAGCATAAAGAATACACGATGCAGACAAATGTTTTGGTTGTGCTAAGTTTACAACTTAAATTTAAATTCAAAAGTCTTGGTTTACGTTTCCAAGTTTAGAGAAAGAATTGGAGGAACATTTATAAATACAAATATTCTTTAAAATCCATCTTTCAATTATAATTTTAATTCAAAACGTCCCCCACCAAACTAACAATTAAATTTCATATAAAAAAATTAATTTAAACCATGAACCTTTGGTATAAATCATTTATTAGTTATACAATTATAAAACAAATTAGTAATAATCATATTTACATATTATATACATACTTATATATATATATATATATATATATATATATATATATATATATATATATATATATATATATATATATATATATATATATATATATATATATATATATATATATATATATATATATTTAAATATATATATATAAATACATATATGAATATATAAATTATTTTTACATTAAACAAAATTGAACTAGCAAATTTGATTAATACCATTTAACACATAAAATTTTAATAACAAATAAAAATGATTACATATGGAAAATGTTATAAACAATTCACATAGCATAATAGTTCGTCGGTACGTAGGACCCTACGGTCGCAGGGCCTGCGACGTCAGTGGTATTGCAAACCACTACCGTCGCAGTACCTTCAACGGCGGTACACTGTGACCGTAGTGCGGGCGCGGGTCTCATCCCCTCCCCCAACTTAATGCATAATATGTATATAATTTTTTTTAAAATCGCTTACGCGATTCCCATTCGGGTTTTGTGATTTGGTTTAAAATTTTTCTTAAAATGTTTTCGCCTAAGGATATATAATTGAGATTTTAACAAATATATATTATATATACATATGTATGTATATATATATACATACATATATATATACATACATACATATATATATATATATATACCTTCATATATATATATATATATATATATATATATATATATATATATATATCTGTGTGTGTATATGTGTATGTGTATGCAAATTGACAAAATATATATAAATTTCAATTTTCAGAATTTCTCCATAAACCTTTGATCTCCAAAATTTCCAATAATTAATCTAATGGGTTTGACTATGAATCTTAACCCTAGCCCCGTGTTCTTTTCAGATCCATGCATATAGAATTCTCAAATAAATTAAACTACCCATATAGAGAATGCATACAATAAAAATATGAAATTCTTCAGAAGACATATGGAAGACACGAAGAAGACAAGGAATGCATGATGCAGAAATAGCATAAGAAAAATCACAAGAATCTACTCGGATTCTAATGCTAATTCACTCTTCTTTAGAAAACCCGCAGAGTAAGCTCCCTTCTTCAGAATTCTTGAATCCTCCAATGCTCCAATTGCACTCCAAATGCTATGTCTAAGCTTCTAGGAATGCCTGAATATAAAGAGCTCTTAGAAAACACCTAGAATGCCTCTAGAAACAGCTAGAAGGTGTCACCAACTAAGCATGGGTGTTTTCCAACCTTTTAGATGAATCATAGGGTTGTAGACACCATGTGCTTAGTTGATGCACTAACCCCTGTGTTGTTGACACAAGAGAAATAGAAAAGTGCGTTAACTCCCATGCAAGCTTATGACTCCAATTCACTTTTATATAACTTTCTATTTAAATATTTATAACTTTCATTTTAATTTTTATAACTTTTATTATTATTATTAATTTATTATTATTTTATTATTATTATTAATTTTAATTTTCTAATTTTCTTTTCTTTAATTCTTTTTCCTCAATTATTTCTAATTTAATTGATTATAATCAAAATATCAAATAACATGATATTTTATGTTAACTTTATCAAATAATTAATTTATTAATTAAATCTATTTATTAAGACTTAATTAATAGAAAATTCACCATAGACCTCCAAGATAAAATATGAAAACCCATCATAGAGCAAATCACACAAACTCAGTCTAAAGGGTTAAAAATCACAAATTATATCATCTGACACATTCGGTGGGTAAAATATCCAAATACTTGTCCTACCTCACTAGGACAATTGGCTTAAAGGTTTGGGATTTGGACTTGAGAATTTATCTCCCTTCTCTTATCATTGAGATAGTATAATAGGGTACGCTCATCCTAGCAATTCAGGGAAGTCGATACCCGATACTTGCAACCTACAGAAAAACCATGCATGTATATACATTATATATAATGCTAAGCTAAATAGACAATGGCAGGAAGTGGTGCATCATGTAGATCCCGACTAAGCAGGTGACTACGACTCGCTTCCTTAACCATATCAGAAATGCCATACAATAAGAAAAAACGCACACCATACACATGCAAGTATGGGGTAAGTATCCATAATAAAACACATGAGATAATAAACCATCTAACTAATCATTAACAATAACTGAAAGAAATATAATGATCATCATGTATGCATGAAATGTAAATTCTAAATGATCTCATCACATAACCACTGAATCCATAACATAATGTCTGATAGTCTCAAAACAATACCACTAATCCATCAACATAAAACTAGCCCATCATAGTCTGATAATAATAGCAACAATATGTCCAGAAAAGATGTGAACGAGGGTAGGCACTACATCCACCCCCCCTTGGGTTAGGCTTACTCCAGGAAGCCTATAAACAAATAGGGATATAACTCCCTCAATCTAGCTGCATCCTCCAAAGTAGCTGAAGAATCATCAGTAGGATCTTATTGGACCCTTACCTGCTTGATGGTTCGACCCCTGAGGGTTAACTCCTGCTGCTCCAGAATACGAACCAGCTCCAAAGCCAGCTACCCGTCCTCTACCTGCAACACATTCCAATCAAGAACATGTACAATATCAGGAATATACTGCCAAAGCACTGAAACATGGAAAACATCATGAATGCGAGCTAGGCTGGGTGGTAGAGCAAGACGGTAAGAAACTGGGCCAATCCTCTCTAGAATTTTGAATGGTCCCAGAAAGCAAGGTGCTAACTTAGAACCCTTTCCATATCGGATCAGACTCTTTTTCAAAAATACTCTCATGAAAACCTTATCACCCATAACAAATTGCTTATCAGTCCTATGAGCATCATCATACTTCTTCTGCCTATCCTATGCCATAGTCAAATGCTCACGGATACACACTACCTGTTGCTCCATATCACGAAGCATCTGAGGACCCAACAGAATGTGATCCTCAAGACTATCCCAACTCAAGGGTGTATGAAAAGGATGTCCATATAATGCCTGAAATAGTGCCATGACAATAGAACTATGATACTCGTTGTTGTAAGAAAACTCCACTAGGTAGAGATAGTCCTCCCAATGTGTCTGCCTATCCATCACATACATTCATAACATATCTTCCAAAACCTGATTCACCCTCTCTGTCTGACCATCAGTCTCTGGATGATATGCCGAACTGAAGTCTAACTATGCTCCAAGCTCATGCTGCAGCGATGTCCAGAATGTAGATGTGAATACATGATCCCTGTAAAAAATGATCTTTCTAGGAATACCATGTAATCTCACAATGTCACACATGAAGACATTAGCTACAGAAGCTATTGTGTAGGAAGACTTGATCGGTGAAAAATGTGCCACCTTAGTCAACTGATCAATAGTGACCATGATAGCATCATGACGTCAAACTATCATAGGTAATCCTACTTTAAAATCCATAAAGATGATATCCCACTTCCAAGAAGGAATGAGATTTGGCTGCAAAAGTCCAGCTAGGTGTTGATGTTCTGCCTTAACTCTCTAACACTCAAGGCACCTAACCACAAAATCAGCAATATCTCACTTCATCTCGAACCAAAAGAACAAACGTCTCAAATCAGCATCCATCTTCTTGACACCTGGATGTGATGAGTAAGGTGTACGATGGGCTTCTGCTAGTATCAAGGTGCGAAGCTCATCCAAAAATGGCACATAAATCCTCCCCAAATGTCTTAAAAGACCATCTGATTCTCGAATGTAACCTGCAAACTTACCTTCCAAAGATCTCCCTAAATCTATCTCTTTGCATACTTCCTGATACCATGAATCCGTAGGAAGTTCTTGAAGAATCTAACTCCTCAAATCCACACTAAGGGTCATCGATGATATCACATGTCTCCTGCAACTCAAAGCATCTGCCACCACATTCTCCTTACCTTGAATGTACTTAACATCAAAATCATACTTGCATAGAAACTCCATCCATCGCCTCTGGCGAGCATTCAAATTAGGCTGAGTAAAAATGTACTGAAGACTACGATGATCGCTGTGTAGCTCAAATCTGTGCCCCAAAAAGAAATGTCTCCACCTTGTCAAAGTATGAACTATTGTTGCTAACTCAAGATCATGCATAGGATAATTGAACTCATGATCCTTGAGCTTGCGTGATTCATACACAATCACCCATCCATTCTGCATCAACACTGCCTCAATCCCTTCAAGAGAAGCATCTGTACACACCATGAAATCACCTTCTAGATCAGGTACGGCTAAAATCAGTGCACTAGTCAAAAGCTCCTTGAGCTTCTGAAAAGCTTCCTCACATTTCTCTTTCCATACGAACTTCTTTCCTTTCCTCTGAAGAGAAGTAATAGGATGTGTTATCCTAGAGAAGTTCTGGACAAATCTACGATAATAACCAGCTAAACCCATGAAACTACGAATCAATGACACATTAGTTGATGCCGGCCAATCTATTATCACCTAAATCTTTGCAGGATCCACTGAAATACCATCACTTGAAATAACATGCCCTAAATACTAAATCTCTGATTTGAAGAATTCACACTTAGCTGCATTGGCATAAAGCTGATTGTCTCTCAAACACTGCAATACCAACTGTAGGTGTTCCTCATGCTCCTTGTGAGTCTTAGAATATATCAATATGTCATCAAGAAACATGAGTACAGACCTGTCTAGATAAGATCAAAACACACCATTCATCAAATTCATGAACACCGATGGAGCATTAGTCAACCCAAAAGGTACCACTGTGAACTCATAATGCCCATAGCGAGTTCGAAAAGCGGTATTGTGAATATTTGCTTCCTTAATGTGAAGCTGGTGGTATCCTGACTTAAGGTCAATCTTGGAGAATACTGTAGCTCCCTTGATCTGATCAAATAAGTCATCAATCCTAGGCAAAGGATACCTATTCTTAATAGTCACCATATTCAACTATCTATAGTCGATACAAAGGTGCAAAGAACCGTCTTTCTTCTTCACAAAGAGCACTGGAGCTCCCCATGGTGATACACTAGGTCGAATGCTCCCTTTGGCCAAAAGTTCCTCTAGCTAAAGACGTAGCTCACCCAATTCCTGTGTAGTCATGCGATAAGGAGCTTTGGAGATAGGCTTCGCTCTAGGAATCAGATCAATACTAAAGTCAATGTCCCTCTTCAGAGGCATGCTTGGAATCTCACTTGGAAAAACATCTGCGTACTCCTACAAAATTGAGTGATCTAAAGTATCCCTCATGGAATCCTCCTCATCAAGATCATTTACCATAACAGCAAATATATGACATCCCTTATGGAAACTCTGCTTCAATTGCATAGCAGAAATCATCCGCAAAGATATAGGCCTTGGTATCCCAACTATCTTCACATCATTCCCTTGGTCATCTTGGCACAAAATAATCTTCTTCCTATAATCTATATTGGCTCTATGAGATCCAAGCCAGTCCATGCCTAAAACCACATCATAGGAACCAAGGGGTATGACTCGAAGATTAATTGCCGTATCAAAGCTTCCTAAGCTAAGCCCACACTTATGAACTACAGAGTCTGTGGAGATCTTAATGCCTGAGGCTAGTTCCACTTTCCAACCATGAACTTGCTTCACCACATCCAACTTACACTTAGAAACTATAGATTCTCCTAAATCAAACAATACTGAAAGAGATATACCTCTAATAGCACTTGTGGTCTCAACTACTGTTCCCTGATGATCTGCTTGACACTGATCAACTGCTGCAAAAACTTTATGAGCTCTACTTGCATCACCAACTATAGGCTCTGAAACTGTATGTCTAGGTCCTAAAAATTGAGGTGCTTGCTGAGGAGACTGAGTAGCATAATGTCCAATCTGACCACATGAGAAATATTCTGTATTTCTGCCAGATCCTCTTCCCATAAGTGGTACATTTGATTGCTAATGACTGCTCCTACTAACAAAAGATTGGCTACTCTGAGCTGGCTAATTGGACTGATTCTATTTATTGCATTGAGCATTGTGGTTGTTCTTGGTGTTAGAACCTTTGCCACCACCTTGAGCCTGAGAATTTGATCCCTTCTGTTGTTGTGTCTGCTGAGACTACTGCTGATACTATTTCCCCTTAGAGAAAGAAAACTTCTTGTTACCACTTGAATTGTAGTTGCCTTTAGATCCAAATGTTGTTGGCACTCCTACATAACCACCTTGACCAAGGTTAACACTTTTCTCTACAAGGATAGCTCAATGTACCTCATCCTTGAGGGTTTTTGGCTCAAATACTTTAACTCCCCCAATAATACGATTATTCAACCCTCTAATGAAATGTTGGTTCAACTGAGCTAAATTTTCACTGAACCCTAAAAAAGAAATGGGCTCATAAAACTTACGCTCATACTCGATCACTGACAAAGTATATTGTCTAAGATTATGAAATTGATCAGCCCTTTACTGTTTCCATTCCGCTGGTAGGAACTGTTCATGGAAACTCTCTAGGAATAACTCCCATGTAACACTGCTCATATCGATTCCATTCTTCTTCTCTTCAATCGTCCACCAAGTGGCCCCAAAATTCTCTAAATTAGTGATCGCAAATCTTGCCTTAACATTATTGTCGAACTCCTGCATGGAAAAAATATTGTCAAGGGAAATAAGCCACTGCTCGACCACATAACTAGAACCTTTCCCATTGAAAGGCTTAACCTTGGATCTTGAAACATCCTTCATTTGAGTGGACACAATAGACCTCTGATGATCCTTTCAAGGACTCCTAGATTTAGGTCTATGCTCTTGTTCTGTCTAGTGCACTTTGGGCTATTCTTGAATAGGAGGTAGACGTTCTAGACTAGTCTGCATCATCTATCTCAAATCAACCTCTTCAGACTCAACTTGGTCCTCTCTATGGCTCTCTTCCTGCTGCCTACTAGAGTGCTCTTCCTTGCTCTTTACATGAGCCGATCCCTCATGGGAAGACTCATGGACACTGATAGCTCTGCCATGACCACGACCTCTACCATAGCCTCTAATAGAAGACATAGTCCCAGATACCATCCTACAATAGCACAAAGTAATATTACAATCACATGTTGCAATAGACTAAATTTAGTTCTATGTTTATGTTTAAGTAAAATTTTCAGTTTTGAAACTAAGTGTTGAAGTATGAAAAATATGCAAGTAATAGTTCAGGTTCTATCTCAGTTCACCTAGTTTCAAGTTTGAAAGGATACACTTAATAGTTCAAAGTTCCAGTTGTTCCAAAATACCCAGAGCTCCCAATGTAGAAACTCTAGCTCTGATACCAAATGTAATGCCCTGCCAAGGGATCCAAAGAATTAACCTAGAATTTCACTAAGTTTGGTACCATTTTTTTTTTTAAACATGAAAGTAAATACCACATACAACTCATGCACAATAACGGAGACAATAGTAATGTCCATCTGAAATTAAACATATCATACATAACAGATTACATTCTTTAAGATCCCTTAACATAGAATCACATCTAAAAAAAATCTAACATACATGAATCTATCTGATACAACATCCACATGAAATAATAACGATAAGTCCAATGCTTATACATTACATTTCAAATACTCAATCATCCACTGTACATGCCACAGGGTATGACAAGCTCAAAGAATATACATACATAGAATAAGGTACATCATCTTATTCTAATCCATGATTCATCAAAGTAAAGATAATCACATGACACATCATCATAGAAGACATATACATCCATCATAAAGATCAAACATAATAAACTAAGAGCACGATTCCTCCCAACCGTTAATAGCATCATTAGACCATCGTGGATCCTAGCCATCCCTCCGTGCGTAACATTCCAAATCATCGAAGAGATCATCAGTATTAACATAGTAGGAATGTCACTCCTAACACAACATCATATGTAGAAAGTAATCTAAAATGCAAATATAAGCATAAGATAACATCATCTAACATATGCTAATCATCAACGAAAGGATACATATCTACCATCATGAAGGACGCATCAACCACGATGTCTCAATGAATCTCAAATGATAAGAGTGGAAAATACACTACCGCCCGACCGCGTGGTACCTAAGTGGTCCACTCCCACCGTGATGAGGAGATAATCTCAAGTCCCAAACAGGCTATCCAAAACACATAGCACAAATCTCTATAAATCAAGGAATCCTAAAAGTATACTAACTCAAGGTTTCCAAACACAACATCGACATCTAATTACCAGAGGCACACAATGACATGTAGGAACCTACTATGCAAGTGGGAAAGTGTCATCGCATTTATCACGTACAAGTTACCCTGGTAGTTAGCTAAACTCCATGGGTCCATACTGATCTAATGCGGCCACTAGTATCCTCTCATACTGACAAGGCATACTATGGAATGCAAGGTTGCAACCTTGCATTCTCACTACTCCCATCCTAGCCTGTACAAGTACTCAAGGCATGGGCGAGAAAAAAACACTTATCTTTTTAGGTTCATTCAGTTAGTATTAGGTGTGAATATTATCACTTATTAATCCAACTTACAATGAGTTACCTTGGCAGCCTCTTAGGGCCTCGGCCCCCATTGCAAACCACTTCCCATCACTAGATGTAGATATCCTACCCTAAGCTCATGGAATCATAAATCACAAAAATCACAATAGATAATCCATAATAAAATCATCAAATATGCATAAAAGCATCAAATCTCCATCAGCAAACATCCATAGAAAATCATGAACACAATAGCTCTCTATTGGCAACTGAAGTATCATTGATAATCAAGTATCCAATGGTTCTCAATAACCAAATATATCTCAATCATACTAATCGAAGACTCCAAAGATGGTTGAGTCAAACATGTCACAACACAACATCATCAAGAATAAATCTACATTACAGTCCCATCATGGCGACTAGAAAATAACCAAGGATAACTGATTGATGACCAGAAATAATGGTTAAGTCAAGTGTCTCATACATAAGAATCTCAACTATAACAATCAGTAATCACATCCAATACATAGAGCATTCCATCACATAACCATGGTTGGATTTATAAAGATCGAGATTAAAACATCATCATGACATCACAATCACATAATCCCCCAAGCCTCTGGTAGACGTCCTATACTGGTCAACACTAGTCAACCTGAAACCCAAAACAATAGCATAAAGAATACATGATGCAGACACATTTTTTGGTTTTGCTAAGTTTACAACTTAAATTTAAATGCAAAAGTCTCAGTTTACGTTTCCAAGTTTAGAGAAAGAATTGGAGGAACATTTATAAATACAAATATTCTTTAAAATCCATCTTTCAATTATAATTTTAATTCAAAATGTCCCCCACCAAACTAACAATTAAATTTCATATAAAACAATTAATTTAAACCATGAACCTTTGATATAAATCATTTATCAATTATACAATTATAAAAAAAATTATTAATAATCATATTTACATATTATATACATACTTATATATATATATATATATATATATATATATATATATATATATATATATATATATATATATATATATATATATATATATATATATATATATATATATATATATATATATATATATATATATATATATATATATATATATATAAATACATATATGAATATATAAATTATTTTTACATTAAAAAAAATAGAACTAGCCAATTCGATTTATACAATTTAACACATAAAATTTTAATAACAAATAAAAACAATTACATATGGCAAATGTTATAAACAATTCGCATAACATAATAGTCTGTCGGTACACAGGACCCTGCGGTCGCAGGGCCTGCGATGTCAGTGGTATTGCGTACCACTACCGTCACAGTACCTACGACGACGGTACACTGTGACTGCAGTGGGGGCGTGGTTCGTGTCCCCCCCCCCCGACTTAATACATAATATGTATATAATTTTTTAAAAAGTTGCTTACGCGATTCTCATTTGCGTTGTGCGATTTGGTTTAAAACGTTTTTTAAAACGTTTTTGCCTAAGGATATATAATTCGGATTTTAACAAATATATATTATAGATACATATGTATGTATATATGTATATATATATGAAGGTATATATATATATATATATATATATATATATACATTTAGAATATGAACATGTATACACACACACACACACACACACACATATATATATATATGACTGCATATATGTATATGTATATGTGTATGTGTATGCAAATTGACAAAATATATATAAATTCAATTTTTAGAATTTCTCCATAAACCTTTGATCTCCAAAATTTTCAATAATTAATCTAATTCGTTTGACTATGAATCTCAACCCTAGCCCTGTGTTCTTTTAAGATCTATGCATATAGAATTCTCGAATAAATTAAACTACCCATATAGAGAATGCATACAGTAAAAATATGAAATTCCTCAGAAGACATATGGAAGACACAAAGAAGACAGGGAATGCATGATGTGGAAATAGCATAAGAAAAATCACAAGAATTTACCCGGATTCTGATGCTAATTCACTCTTCCTCAGAAAACCCACAGAGCAAGCTCCCTTCTTCAGAATTTTTGAATCTTCCAATGCTCCAATTGCACTCCAAATGCTATGTCTAAGCTTCTAGGAATGCCTGAATATAAAGAGCTCTCAAGAAACACCTAGAATGCCTCTAGAAATAGCTAGAAGGTGTCACCAACTAAGCATGGTTTTTTTCCAACCTTTTAGATGAGTCATAGGGTTGTAGACACCATGTGCTTAATTGATGCACTAACCCCCTTGTTGTTGACACAAGAGAAATAGAAAAGTGCGTTAACTCCCATGCAAGCTTATGACTCCAATTCACTTTTATATAATTTTCTATTTAAATATTTATAACTTTCATTTTAATTTTTATAACTTTTATTATTATTATTTATTTATTAATTTATTATTATTTTATTATTATTATTAAATTTAATTTTCTAATTTTCTTTTATTTAATTCTTTTTCCTCAATTATTTCTCATTTAATTGATTATAATCAAAATATTAAATAACATGATATTTTATGTTAATTTTCTGAAATAATTAATTTATTAATTAAATCTATTTATTAAGACTTAATTAATAGAAAATTCACCATAGACCTCCAAGATAAAATATGAAAATTCCATCATAGAGAAAATCACACAAACTCAGTCTAAAGGGTTAAAAATCACGAATTATGTCATCCGATGCATTCGGTGATTAAAATATCTAGATACTTATCCTACCTCACTAGGAAAATTGGCTTAAAGGTTTGGGATTTGGACTTGAGAATTTATCTCCCTTCTCTTATCATTGAGATAGTATAATAGGGTACGCTCATCCTTGCAATTTAGGGAAGTCGATACCCGATACCTGCAACCTGCAGAGAAACCATGCATGTACATACATTATATATAATGCTAAGCTAAACAGACAATGGTAGGAAGTGGTGCATCGTGTAGGTCCCGACTAAGCAGGTGACTACGACTCCCTTCCTTAACCATATCAGAAATGCCATACAATAAGAAAACACGAACACCATATACATGCAAGTATGGGGTAAGTATCCATAATAAAACACATGATATAATAAACCATCTAACTAATCATTAACAATAACTGAAAGCAATATAATGATCATCATGTATGCATGAAATGTAAAGTCTAAATGATCTCATCACATAACCACTGAATCCATAACATAATGTCTGATAGTCTCAAAACAATACCACTAATCCATCAACATTAAACTAGTCCATCATAGTCTGATAGTAATAGCAACAATATGTCCAGAAAAGATGTGAACGAGGGTAGGCACTACATTTGAAGTGATTGAAAATTGCATTCAAAGAATTTAGAGTAGTGTAAATATTAAATTAGCTATTTTAATCTTAGAAGATACATGTCTATTTTTATTTTTTTAATTTCTTTATCATAATAAATGTTATGCACGAGGGTAAATAGATTTTTGCAATAATGCACCCATGAGAGAGCACTTCAAGCTGTAAGAAAAATAATATGATGACCAAAACGAAGAGGGTTCTCTACTAGTGCTTCCTATGATGGTTTCTATGGATGCAGCTAGGAAGATATATGTAGGGGTGTGGTAATTTTTTTCTCTTCAATGTTGGTCTATTTGTAAGAGGCATTCTAGTCAACCGCTATTTTGTTTTCTTCTATCGATTGTTGCATCTATAGTTTTCTATTTTAGTGTTTTCTCATTGGTGTTGGTGTTGAGATGTTTGGAGGTTGGGGGGGGGGGGGGGGGGGGGGGGGGGGGGGGGTGCTGGCAGGGGGTGGGAAGAAATTTTTATTCTCTTATTCCTTGTGCCACAAGGGTTCTTTGGCCTATTTGAGTCCCTCATGTGCTTGGAAAGGCCTAGAGGAGACTTGGACTCTTTTGTTTTGTTTGATTGGAGACTTTTCGATTTTTATTTTCTGTTTGAGTCCCTCATGTGCTTGGAAGGGCCTAGAGGAGATTTGGACTCTTTTCTTTTGTTTGATTGGAGAATTTTCAATTTTTTTAATATTTTTTATATTTCTTGTAGGGGGTGCGGGGGGTGGTGGTGGTCTTCTCATAGTGTTTCATTCATCTTTGGCACTTCAGGCCTAGTTTGTGGGGGGTAGAATGCCTCCTCGTATGGATTTCCCTAGAGGGCTTCTTTTATTCGATTTACTAATGGTTATTTTTTCCATGTTGTCTAGGAGGAATTTGTTGGCTTGCGATTTGATAGGATTTCAAAAACCCTCCTATGTGGCAGGGGAAACCTAGGAATTAACTACAAACCATAATAGATGTTGCCACAAAAATCAATAGGACCAACTAGCAAGGCTTAGTAGTCTTCTCCCCTTTGAATTTATTATATTTCATTTCTTTTAGGTGGGTATACCTAGGGACTCATTACATTTATTTCATATCAAGTGAATTTTATCTTTATAGAAAAGATTTTCCTTCAATTCAACTACTATTCCATGCCATATATCCTTCCTCTAAATTATCCATAGGCTATTGTTCAAGATTTACAAAAAAAAATATTAAAAATGATAATTGACTTTGATTCATGAAATTTAATACTATGGAACTTTTCAAGGCCTTTTTATTAGCACCTCATTATCAATGTCTTTATCCTTTTTGGAAATTTACTCAGAACTTCAACATACTCCAATGGATCTATTTCTCTCACTTTGTGAGAAGAACATCAATACTAAATTCCAAATCCTATATCAAATCTCTTCGTAATATTTCCAACATGATCACTTTGATTAATAAAAAAATATTTAATAAGGTATAATAGTGAAAAGACTTATAATAGTAGTTTAAAGCTTTTCTTAAGCCTCAAAAAAACATAAAAATAGCATAAACAGAGAGAAAAGATTTTTAAAAAATGGGTAGTAAAAAATACTTCTTTCTTTGTATTCATTTTTCTTGAAAATAATCCAGGTCCTATGTTGAAATTTTGTGAACATCAACTCAAAATAGATGGACCAACTCTAAGAAAAACATAGAAAAAAATTATTCTCTTAAAAATCTCTAGTCCTTCTCTCACCTTGGGAACTCATTTATATAGATGAGTTGCAACAAGATTTAGCCATATAGACTAAGACACATGTCACCTTTTGATTTTGATATTTTAGTTTGTTAGAAATGATTAGTTAAGTATTTGTATAAAAAAAAAAATCAATCCATTAAAAACTTGATGTGACATCTTGTAGTCATGTGACCAACTATCTCTTTTTATCTTTTGCACTTTATCATGTTAAAAATATTCTTTTATTATGGCCTTTGTGGTGGTGAATCTTCATGATTTGAGTCATCAGTTGGAATGCACTTTCTGATCCACTCTTCAAATTCAACATCTATTGGCCACATATGATCCAAGATTTAATTTTCAACCTACTTATATGGGTTGTACTTAATCGTGGCCCATGTAACCTCTTTCTCAAATTTATCATACAATATCCTAGAGTTAACCAACTTGGACATACTTTCTTGGAAGAATGTTACATCCATATTTTCTACTATCCTTTTCAAGATGTCACTTATTGTGTTGATGGCCTTAGTTATCCAAGTAAAAAGCCCTTTGATATTCTTGTCCTTATCCAAAATATGTGGTACCAGATTATTTTGGAAACCTTCCATTAATTCCTTTAATTCCATCATTCAATGGTGATTGTTGTAAGATCAAAACTACGGAATGTGAGTAGCAGATCTACCTAGTTAGCTACAAACATTGAATGAAACACCAATTTAGCTACGCAAAATTACGAAAACAAATTTAAATTACTATCACCCTAAAATTAAAATAGGATGGGTCCCCACATTGAGCCTTCTTAGCTACTCATTTATAGTATAAGATTTTTTTCCCCCTTGCCACTATAACTAAGAAAAATAATACATCTTTTTGTGATGTACTCTCCAAAATATTCAAGGATTTATTTGATGTTGATCAATCCAAAAAATAACATGTACAAAAATAAATGTGAAACATAGACATGCTCTGTTATACTCATATATCCAAACAAGAAACCATATCATAGTTGATGAATCAATCTATGCTTTGATACCATACTAAAGATTAGAACTAAGAAAGAAAATGGTGACAACACACAACAAAAGTATTTTATTAATCTAGCTTAAAACAAATTATATGGTCTCTATAAATAGAAGACTTCTAGCTATAGAAGAAGAGTCTAGAGCTTACATGTGGATGGTGTAATGTGACAACACTAACACTATTGGAGACATATTCAATCATGCACACATGTGATGGAGTTAAATGCAATTTCAGTTGCAATAGGAGAAAGATCAGTCTATCCCATCACATATCATCTAAATTAAAATTAAACTTATAATAAAAATTCCAAATTGGTATATATTTGACAATTTGAATAGAACACAATACTATCTTGTTAGCTCCTACCATGCTATGGAGGGCTTTTCTTTAAACAATGATTTATCATTTTTTCTAAAAACCTATTAACCTTTTCATTTTTATTTTGCAATAACAATATTAAACTTTTACCACTAAAATTTGATGGGAGTTTAACAATTTTATGTACTATATGTTCTTTGGAAAGTCATAATGGAGATTTTTGAAGATTTTTAGTTTTTCTAGCAGAGGCTCTACACATTACAAGGCAAGAGAAGTTGTAGTAGTCTAGGCCTGAAAGTTGTAGTATAATGTAGAGGCATTTTAGTTATCAATTTCACAAATTTTTTGATTGCAAAGAAAAGATTTTCTTTCATGCAAGTTAACACTTGAGACTTGTTTAGTGCCTTATAGAATTCACTCCTTCAAAGATGGTTAAAACATATGAGATGGATTCAACTCTATTTTTAGTTTATGGTGAAGTCTTTATAATTTGTTACATTTCTTGCAATAAAATTATTTTGGAGTTTATTTAAGATTTAAAAGGAAAAATAGGCAATGTTTTCCTTGTCTATTTGGAGGACAAATAGCTGATAATATGGTTGTGTGAAATAGACAAAGTGATGGTAATACTATTATGATTCTACTAGTTATCTTCCATTGAATAGATTATCTTCAAGGTCAAGGGAAACTTGACTGGCTAGTCTTAATAGGGTTTTAGAGATATTGATCACAAGCCTTAACTACAAGAACTTCAATTTACTATAGTCACTCTGATGTTTCAAAAAATTGACTATGAAATAATGTTTCATAGAATAGCCACTAAGATCAAGTGACACTAGTAAAAATTGCCAATTTGAGTGTGAATTTTCTTGTTAGCTAACAACATGTAAGTTTAAACTTGTGATGATATTTTTTGTATTCTTCCAATTGTGATTCTCAAAATCTTATTTTTATTTATTTATTCATGAGAATTTGTGTTATCCATATTGGTTACTAGCTAATATTCAAACTACTTTTCTCCTATTTTGTTTAATTCATCCAATTAATTATGTTATTCTCATCTATGTTTCTAAGATTCTTAGATATTTCTTTTGCCAAAATTAGGTAATTGATAAATCATTTTTGTTATTGGGCTAGTGAAAAATCATGTTTTTTTCTAGATATCATGATACTTTCCCAAATCCTTGCTCACTTATTGATCCTCTAGCTTTTTAAAACATTATCAATTTTAACTAATGTTCAAATTTTTTCTCATAAAATTTTAGACATTCTAGGGTAAGTTGTGTCTTTGAAGAAATGGAGAGGTATAGTGTTGGGAGATTCTGCTTCTTATTCATTTGATTTTTTTTATAGATAGGACTTGCTTTTATTCCTATAATGAGCTTTGCTTATTTTTAATATTTTCATGCCAACAATAGTGTCTTTTACATGACTACGTGTATTGAACCTCTAAACTTATGGTTGTTTATTTTATTGGGTGATATTTTACACCAAGGGTTAGGGTTCATCAATATCTTTTCCTTGGTTTATTTAAATGTTTTTCACATAATAGTATATTTTAAGGACTATATGTTTACAAATATTAATCTAGTGTTTGAATTTCTATACATAGGATTATAGTTTGTCCTTATTTTGCTCTTCAAATTTTTGGTTGGCATTTTTTTCCTTTCTTTTGTGCACAACATATCCTCCTAATTTTATCTTATTAAAAAAACTTTTTCTCAACCCTATCTTCTATATGTACATTATGTTTCTTCAGTTTGTCATTATCCTAGCCTTAGCTTTTATGGTTTTTTATTTTATTGTATGATAATTTAAATTAATTTTGCAAATTTGCAAATTTGAAAATAATTTTGTAATGTACCAATTTCAAGTGATTGTCAAAAAATTTAGGCTAGAGTAAATATTAAACTTATCTTTTTAAATCTTAGAAGATACATGTATATTTCAACTTTTTTATTTCTTTATCATAAACTATACATTATGTGAGGCTAAACACTTTTTTGCAATAATGCACCCATGGAAAAGCTTTTCAATCCAATGGGGTTTGTGGGTATGATGAGGGTGGTGAGAAGGAAAATAATGTGATGACCAAGATGATGATCATTATAGTGCTTCCTATGATGGTTTCTCTGGATCCAACTAGGAAGATGTATGGAGGGGTGTGGGAATTTTTTTTCCCCTTGGATGTTGGTGTATGTGCTGGAGGCATTAGGTCAACCCTATTTTGTTTTCTTCTATCCTTTGTTGCATCTACAGTTTTCTATTTTAGTGTTTTCTCATTGGTGTTGGTGTTGAGGTGTTTTGGGGAAGGATTTTTATCCTCTTATTCCTTGTGTGAAAAGGGTTCTCAATTGTAGACTTTCCTATTTTATGGGGAGTGGGGGGGGAGAGGGTCTTCTCATAGTGTTGCAAGGGCTATGTCATTCATCTTTGGTGGGTCAGGCCTAGTTCATGGGGAGTAGAATGCTTCCTCATGTTGGCATCCCCTTTGAGTTATGTAAGATTGAGGTGTGTATACATAGGAAAATTAATTAAATTCATTGATGGTCACACTTAAATTAGTAAGAGAGTTATGTCTGCTATTTATTTAATAAAATCTATTTGTGTCCTAAAACTATTCCATTAGGGTTTTGGCTTTGTAGTTTGTAGGTATGGGGTTATTGAGCCATAGAGTGAGGATATTAGACTTTATAGATTTTCAAGATTGGGATAATTCTTCTACAACTTGTTGTAATTCTTGAGTTGCTGGTTTCATCTATGGTCCATGGTGATTGAGGGCTAACCTCATCTGACTCACTTGTAGAACTTGTGGGAAACTTTAAAAACAACCAAGATGAGAAGGATGGGTTGTATTTATTGGTTAACTCAAAAATAAAAATTGAAATAGTACATAACAACCTAGAAAAATGTAACAATAAGAACCAATGACATTGATTCATTGTTCTCCATGAGCTTTGTCACTCCAAAGTCAACAAGGTACACATTAAGTTTAAAGTCAAGGAGAATATTTTCTTATTTGACTGTACAACAAAGGGAAAAAAATCATGGTAAAGATGGAATAATTTGTAGGTGATACCCAAGTATCTTGCTACCTTAACAGGTTCCTCTTCCTGAATCTTGGAACTCAGGAATAATTTTTGAAACTCCTCTATGTAAGAGGTCACATCCAAATCTGTTTTCTTTAGACCTTGCCTCTTTCTATGCAATTATAGCTCATAATCTTTTGGATGATAGTTGTCCTTCACTTTGATCACCACAAAATTATAGTTAGTTGTAAGGTTTTTATCCATGCTGACTCTTTCAGCCTAAATGTATTTCCACCATGTATGATGACCCTCTAAGACTTGATTTTGCAACCTTTACTTTTTGTGTCTTTGTGACAGCTTCACACTCAAAATGATTCTCCATCCCTTAATCCATTCCATCACTATATATTAGTGTCCATCTTTCCATTAAACAATAAAATTCCTTTTAGGGGTTTTCATCCTAGTGCCTTGATGGCCTTCAAGAATGGTTCTTCATCTATTGGAGAATCTAGCTCAGTTATAATGTCTTCCTCAGCAATCTTCTCATTTCCTTTGTCATTATTGTCATCCTCTTTGTCTTTATTCTAAAATACCTCAAAAAATTCTTCTAGCTTGGTCTTTATTTATTCTAGGGTTTCTTCAATGATTATGTTTTTCTCCTTTTTCTAAAGCATCTCCTTGGCTTACCCTACATTTTTCACCATGATTGTTTCAGCTACTAATTCTTCTTAGTTTGAAACATCTATCTACAAGCCCAAATATTTTGGGGATCTAATATTACTCTGACGAGAGGGCATATCTTTATCTTCACCCTATCTTCTTCTAGGGCCTTGTCGAGGTCTCTTCTCTAGCCTATTACGGATCTTGGACACCAACTCTATCTCTAAAGGATTTTAATCCAATTTTTTCCCCTTCAACATTCCTATAGAAATGATGCAATCAATTGACTTACAAGTGTGTCTCATGAATTCCTAACTAGTTCATCCACACCACATGATCAAAGATTATCAAAACTACCTAAAAATGGAGAGAGGGGTTTATCTATAGGATATTGGATCCATGATAAGACTCATCAACCGAAAATTCAAAGGAATCCCTTTCGATTTCAAGTAATTTCCTCAAACTAGGCCTAATAGGGATACATGGAATTAGGCCTCCAAACTCACCTTTTGGCACATAACTTGGAAAAATTATTAACATGGTGGTAAACAAACTTCATATCCTGATAATTCTTGGAAGACCTTTGAGATTCACCTGGTCTCATGTCTTCAACTTGTCTCTATAGTTGGATGTTATTTTTAAAGCCTAAACTTAAGGGTTTCATTAAAATGTTGACAACATTCACAAGGGTTTGCTCAGATCCTTATAAAAACATGTCAATAGGGTTTTTCCTTTGACACAATCATTCTTCACATTCACAACTTTCTCTCAATTCACTTGGATTTAAGTAACCAATGCATTCAACCAAATTAAAAATTGTTTCCATCACTATGATCCCTAACCATGCTCACTTGGCTTTCCTAGGGCATCACTATAAAAAGAAAAAACAATATTTCTGGGCCCAAGATCTTGTATGCCTATAGTAAAATGATTCATCTCACACATTTCAAGGTACATTATAGATACCATGGTGGAAAAGGTGAGTATGACCCCATTTTCACAATCTGCCTTATTAAGACTAGCGATAGTGAAGAAAACAAAATATTTTTAAAATTTAAGGAAATGAAACTAAAAGTAATAAAAAATCACACATAGAACCTATTATTTGCATCTGGAAACCTAAATACTAGTCACAATATGGAGTTGAATCCATTAAGTTCCCAAACGAAGCAAAAGACCATGACTGTGGTAAAATAACTCAATAGAAATGCTTGTTCATTAACCCAAATTCTTTCACAATATTTATTCATGTACTTTGTTTCATGTCATAAATCATTTTTCTTTGATTTCAATAAATTAATTACCTGGGTGATTTTTTTTCAAATTCCTATTTGGTCTAAGTATTACTATTTCAACTATTATTTCTTCTCTAGTTTCATATATTGGTTCTACTCTTTGCTCAATGACTTAAACATTATTCTCTAAATCATTGTTTTTTATTAAGAAAATAAGGTTTTAGAAGGATCCTAAAACCCAAAAGTTTTTACAAAAAAGCTGGTAGAAAAATATTAAATAAAGTCTAGACCCAATATATCTAATTAAATAAGGCCATAACAAAAGACAGACCAATAGCCAGGAATGGAAAGCCAACTAACCAAACTGAAAAAAGGATAGGATAGGAAATGAAACCCTTACTATTTGATCTTCCTATCAAGTTCCTACAAGGTTTTAGCTACTTCATTAGCACTCTGGATATCCATAGCTATGCCCTCCTAGTTTAGATCATTAGAACATTCCACCGAGCCCTTGGTCTCATTCGTTTCTTCTTCAGTTTGCTTGGAATTGTCATTGACCCTTTTTTCCTTTTCCCCACCAATGCTTACATTTTTCAACAATTTTCCTAGACTGTTGATGTTGTCATTAAAAGTGTTCAAAGTGGTGATCACCTTGGCAAGATTTTGGTTTGATATCTCCATCCTCTACACCCTTTTCTTGACCTTAGAAAGATGATCCTCCTAGTCAGCTAAAATGCCCTAATCACTACTCTTCAATCTCATGGAACAGCCACTTAATTGAGTGAAATTTGTCTATCATACTATTTTTTGCATTATTGAGTAGGTTGAGCCCTATCTCCCTTACATTGTCCAAAATTACAACCAGAGCTGAATCTATGAGTTCATCAAAATGAAGTTTTCCATCCTTTTCTTCAAGAACTTGAGGATTCATTGTCTCTTTGATGATCCCCATCTTTGTCATTTTAGTATTGAAGTTTCTCCATGACCTCCTCCTTTCTTTCATTAACACCTCCTCACTGTCTTCCACCAAGATTTCCTTTATCTTCCCCTATGGTGAAGAGAGAGAGTGGGAGGGGCTAGGAATCTCAGGTGTCTCATCACTTATCTTTTCCAAAGGCATATCCTCATCAACCTTCCTCTTCTTGGGGTTCCCAAGTAGAAAAGTAATGTCCTCTCCCTTCTTCTTAATGTCCTCCCCCTTCTTCTCATCCTCCAACTCCATTTCCTCCTCAATGTCATTATACTCATCCTCACGCTGTTCCATACATGTATGGGTGTTAAACCTTTGGGACTCTTCTTGCTTGGAACAATATTGGTGGAGGGGGAAATTTTCTCCCGCCCTTTGGCTTTTTACTCGTCGAGGGGGTATTATCCTCTTCCTCCAAGCTAAGACTTTTAATTTCTTCAAAGTTAGAAAAATTGAACTCATAGTATCCTCTAAGCATCCCTAGAGTGGCCAAAGGATTCGCCCCTAGTTTGGGTCTTAAGGTATTTGTAGACTAGAAGGAGAAAACCCTCATAAAGAGCCAAGTTTGCACTTAGTTTCTTCTTGTAACCTGCAATCTTCTTGCTCATAGAGGTAAATAGATAGAAAGGAAAAGAAATTTTAATTCCATGTCTAAAATGGTTTAGTAGAACAAAGTGGTGTTTTTTTACTCTATTGAATCTAGTATCCATGGAAATAAATTCAATGATAGCCATTAAAACATACCTCCATAGCTTTATTATTGAGTCCATCTCGTAATATGTCTTGGCCTTCACTAACTTCTTCCTCTCTTTTGCATTCTTCACAAAATCTTTCACTACATTTTCTAACATTTTATTGTCCCTATAAAAATTTATCCCCTCTTGGGGAATCTCCATGACAAGAACAATCATTTCCATGCTCACCTAGTGTGAGACCCTGTTAATTTTGACACATCCATCCTTCCATGTGTTCACCATGAGCTTAGTAATCTCCCTATCAAAACTATGGAGGTTTTCAATGTACCTCACTATTCCACTCTTCTCCAGTCTATTCTAGACCGTTATTCTCTTTCTCTATTTTTCCACCTCCTTAGCTAGCTCCTTATTGCTCCTCTCACCAACCATCTTGATCTCCTGTGAAAAACCCTACACCAGTTCTCTGACCCTTCACAATCTTTTTCTTTCTAAGATTTTTGATTCATAAATACTTTTTTACCTCTAGAAATTTTAAGGGAGAATGAAAATGAGACCCATAAAATGTGCCAAAAGTACACAAAATGATCAAATGTCATTACCTTCCTATGATTTTCATTAAAACATTATCTTTCATGCTACCTTGGATATCTTTCAAAAATTAACTCAAGATTACCTTCGTACTCCCTTAGATTCATTCCAAAATTAAAATATCTTTCATGACCACCAAAAATTTGTCTCTGCTATGCCACATTGTCACTATATTTTTGGTCATCACCTCATTCGCAAACCAGTTCACTAAAAAAAATTCCTCTCTATACACATGGCTAATGTGGACCCTTTTGAATTTTCCCAAATTAGATTGGATCTCCTCCACCATGTTAAAAATGGTCTAAGAAGGATGAGAGCATCCTTTTAAACATTTTATTATATTTAAAGAATCTCCCTCCAAGCAAAGGTTCTCAATCCTGATAGCAAAAGCCAACTTGACAGTATGGAAAGCCACACTGGCCTCTGTATAGTGATTCATCTAAGTCCCTAGAGGATAGGAAGAAGCCACTACACCAATCCCATGACAATTTCTTGTTATTCCCCCACATCCAATTAGGCCAGGGTTCCCTTTGGCTATGCCATTCTTCTAGGGGAAAAAACCACTTGGCCTCCTCTCTTTTCACCTCCCCATCCTTTTTCATTTCCATACTATTTCTTCCTTCTTCAATATTTCCCTCGTTTCTACTAGAAATTTTTTCTCTAATAGTACTATCATTTTATCTACAAGAACAAAGGCAAGAGCTTCCCTTTCTTTGAAGATATGATCATTTCTTTCTTTCCATATTCACCAGCAAAAATGTGAAAGAGTCCAAGAGCATATCATCTATATCTTCATTCCTTTATGCAAAAAATTCCATTGGCCAAAGAAATATTGTATGTTGGCCAGTTTACACCAACCGACCCCATAGCCCTTGGTCATAAGATCCCACACCTCTGAGGAATAGGGACAATGGATAAACATGTGATGAACTATCTCCAGATCATGCTTACAAGGATTGCACCTATTTTGGATATAATGACCCCTCTTAGCCAAGTTATCCAGGATAAGAACTTTATCTTATAACATAAGAAAAAAGAAAATGTTTATTTTAGGGGTAAGACTAGTCATCCAAGCCTTAGCCTAGATGGGCTTATCCAACCTATTCCAAAGTGAGAAGTAGCTAGAAGCAATTGAGTATAAACCATTAGAATTGTTCCCCATATAAGTTCATCCCTCTTATTATTTAAAATCATAGGATTTAGTATAATCATTAGTGGGTTGAGGTCTTGAGATACTAAGGATAGGTATTTCCACCCCTGGTCTATTCTATAGTCACTAAATTTCAAACTAAATCTTCTTATACACGAATCAACCCATCTCACATAGTTAGGGAAATCTATGAGAGGCCCCTAACTTAACCAATTATCCTGCCAAAATAGGATACTTTCACCATTCCCCACTTTACATTTTGCCTTTGATTTGGCCAAAGATATTGCCTTAAGAATCTCATTCTAGATAAAAGATCCATGTGGAATATCCTCTTTACTAAGAAAAAAGCTACGCGATTGCCTTCTTAAGTACTTCTCCACCATGATATCCTACCATTCTCCAGTACTCTAAAAAATGTGCCATATCTGCTTTGCAAACAGAGCATTATTGATATGTCTATTTTTTCTTATATCCAAACCACCATAGCATTTGGGGAGGTAGACATTGTCCCAGGCCACCAAATGATATCTTTTGTTTTCTTCTAGTCCTCTCCACAAAAAGTTCCTCTAGATTTTCTCCATTTTGTCTACATATTTAACTAGTATCCCAAAAAGGCTAAGAGCATAAGTTGGGAGGTTTTGGAGAGTTTATTTCACCAAGGTACACTTTCATACCTACCTGAGGCTGGCTCCTTTCTAACTCACCAAATTCTTATTGAATCTACCAATAATTCCATTCTAGAAATATTATGGAGGTTTCAACCCCAGGGACATTCCAAAATAACTGGCTGGAAGAGATCCCACTCCACATCCAAGAATTCGAGCAATCTTTCTTTGTCAGTCATTAGGGGTGTTAACAAAGAAAACTAAACTTTTCTCTCAATTTATAGACTAGCCTGCACCCCTTGTGTAGGTGTCGAACAAGTTCTTTAACACTTTAGCCTCATGAAGCATAGTTTCCTTGCCTAGAATAGTGTCATCCACAAATTGCTGATGGATGAAAGAAACTTGATCAGAGGATGGCTTAATACCATGCAAGGTCCTTTCCTATCTTTTCCTCTAAATTAACCTCCCAATACACTCTGCCATAATAATGAATAGAATAGGGGACAGAGGATCACCCTGTCTAAGCCATCTCGAGGGAAAAAGGAAATTTGAGGGAGCACCATTAACTATAATAGCAAGAGAGGGGACGTAGACAAGTTGAAGGATAAGTTTACATACTTGGGCATCAAATCCAAAAGCTAGGACAATAGCCTTCAAGAAGTCCCAGTCCACCTTGTCATAGGCTTTGAAGAGGTCCAACTTGAGGAGGAACCCCTCCCTTTTCCTTGCTTCCAAGGAATGGATCACCTAATGAACCATCATTATTGAATCTAGGATCTGTCTTCCTAGGACAAAGCCTATTTGCTGTAGTGAGATAATCAAAGGTAGTACACTGAGAATCCTAGTGGTCAGTATTTTTGAAATTATTTTATAGAAAGAATTGCGTAGGACAATGGGTTTGAACTTATTCATTGAATCAGCCCCTAGGGTTTTTGGAATAAGCACCATGAAGGTAGCATTGACTTCCTTCAATAGATTCCTAGCCCCAAAAAGTTCTTGCACTACCTTCTTCACATCCCCTTTGACCACCTCCAATATATTTGAGAAAAGAATGTCTAGAATCCATCTAGCCCTAGAATGTCTAGAATCCATCTAGCCGTAGAGCTTTATCAGTTGGAAGTGATAAAGGCTTGATACCATTCTCTAATTCACTGATAACATCTTCTATAATAGACTTAGGATCAACTTCTACTTCATTAGAATTATGCTCAAATATTCTCTCTTTAAATCCAAACTTCTCATCCACTTTTGTATTTGTGCACTCCACAATTTTCTGAGTTCTTTGATTAAAGTATCCATAAGCTTTGCTTCTCAATGAGTAGTGAAGAAACATATCTTCATCACTTCTTGTATCAAAATTACCAATATCACAGTCTCTTTTCATGTAGCACTTACTTCCCAAAAAAATTGGAATACTTTATAGAGGGTGCATGTCCAAAACATAATTCACCAGTAGTGTTATTCATACCTTTTCTTATTTTCACTTTATTTATTTTGTATAATGTTGTATTGACTACTTCTCTCCAAAATGTCTATTATACCTCATTGTCAAATATTATAGCTCCTGTTACTTCTATTATAGACCTATTTCTTCTTTCAACAATCTCATTTTGCTCAAGTCGTTGATAGCTATCACTTTATGCCATTTACTTCACAAAAGGTATTAAATTTATTCAAGGTACACTCTCCACCTCTATCTAATCTAAAACATTTAACCTTTACTCCAAAGTCATTCTCAACTCCATTCTTAAACAACTCAAACTTTTCAATTGCCTCATATTTTTATTTAATAAATGCTACCCTCATCATCCTAGTAAAATCATTAACAAATATCAAGAATTAATTTTCACCATAGAATTCTAGTAGACCACTCAGATCTATCTAAACATTCTCCAATTTTAGTTTACTAGAAAACTTCTTTCTATGAAAGAAAACTTTCTTCTACTTAGCCATAACATTATCAAATTTTATATGAAAAATCTTATATGTCATAACCAATTTTTATACATTTTTTCATGAAAGCATTTCATCTTAGTAGGGTTTAATTGAAAGGCATTACCTTTGGATCATGAACCGGTGTCAATCAACTTATCATCTTTATCCTTCATAAAGCATATCTTCTCTGTGAATTGTAACTAATATCATTTATCAACCAATCATTCAACACTTAATAGATTATGCTTTAATCCATCAACAAAATACAAATTATTAGTATTAGTATTTCCATCAAGAGTAATAGATCATATTCCCTTTATATAACAAGCTACATTGTTACCAACTTTAACAATCCCTCCATCATGATTATAAACTTAACAAAATTATTAATGTCACCAATGATATGGTGTGAACAATTACTATCTATGATCCAATCATCTTTATTTTCACCCTATGAAACTAGGGCTTTCTCTTCTCTGATTTATTTTTTAGGATTTTGTTCTTTTATAGCTACAAATCCTAACACATCATCACTTTCACTCTGAACACTTTCTTCATTTTCATATGAACAATCTCCAAGACTTCTAGACTTAAAAATATTCTTATACCTTTTTTTGTCTTTTAGGATATTTAGAAGCATAATGACCAAATTCATTGGAAGTCCAAGATTTAATGATTCTCTTACTATATGGTTCTCTCCTTACAAGTAGGGAAATTCATTCATTAATTCTTTCATGCTCCTCAAATTTGGATCTATTATTGCTAGCATTATCTCCATTAGTACTCTTACTTCTTGAAAGGGAAGGGCAAACATCTAATGCATTAAAAGTTGTTTCCATTCTTGGTGATTCTATAGATTGCTTCAAGCTTACTCATGTTGCTTCCAATCTTCCAACAAGAGTCTCTCTAGTATACTGCTCAATACAAAGTATCACTTTCTCAATCATCTATGTTGTCTGTCTAAATGGTGGAGTCAAAATTTTAATGATCTTCCATATAATCTCCTCTTCATCCTTAGATCCTTTGCAAGATCTAATTCCTACTTGGCAACTTTTTATATTCTACCAATTTAGCTTCTTACAAATTCATCCTCCATCATTTTAAAATCTTGAAACAATTATATCTAATTTTGTAGTCTAACTCTTTTAGTAAGCTTATCATCTTCAAAAGTAGATTCCAAATATGTCAAAAAATTTGTGAAATCCTTTGAATGATTTCACCTAACTCTATTAATTTTCAGACAATAATGCTTGTTTGGCAAGCATATTGGACATGAAAAGATCCCTTTTAAATTCATTTCATTCATGAAGTTTTCTTTCTTTCAAAATTTATTTTCCATTCTTTGTAAAATGACCCACCATTGATATCCTTAAGTTGTAAGCTTTTTCTTCAAAGACCCGATTCTCTAATACTAATTGTTCGGAACTAAAGTCCGCCAAGATAACTGAGAAGAGGGGGGAGATTGTGTGTTGCACACATTGCATAATGTTGTTATATACATGGTTTTAGCACATGGTTTATGTAATATCACTCGGTGGTTTTGTAATATTAGAATTTGTGAAGGGTGGATTCGTGACATAAGATGTGTGGATTCATACTTGTACACATTGATTGCTTGGTTGTGATTATGACTTTGAAGGCTTCCATAATTGTATTCAAATTGTATTTTTTTGATGAAAATACATAATGATATTTTTGTGAAAATAGAATGTTTCTTGATGTTTAGAAAGGGTGTAAGTTGAATTACTATTGAATGACTTTTGACTGATTCTCATCCCCATGAAGTCTAGGGTCAGCCCCTTGCCCTTTCTAATACATAAAAAACTATACTTACAGTATATAAATGAGAGACAAAGAAAATGTTTTTTTCTAACAGAGATAACATCTTAGAATATATTTTGAAAATTAATACCCAAAGCCATAGTACAATGATTGATACTGTGAATTTCATTGGTTCATTTCTGTGTTTTATTAAATGATTTAATATTTCACGCCAACTATTTATATATCAAGGTCACATATCACTAAAGCAACCACCCTTTATTAATTCATAGCATAAAGAAAAATAATATCTCTGTTCTCAACCGTTGCCAACACGTACTCAACTACCTTTATTTAACATTATTATTAGAAAAACTGCGCCTCTTGGTTCTATTGGTATCATTGAGAGTGGTTTGATAGCTGAGCACCTTATTATGTTCACCATCTTCAAAATCATCACATGGCCGACCTCATCACATGGTTGTGGGGGTGTAAAAAAAATTAATGTCTCTTAAAACACATAACAACTTCTCATTGTTGAGATCGATGTTTAAGTATCTCTCTAAAAATGGCAGCGCAAACAAAATATAAATTGCTGTTAAATATCAACTACAGCCTTGACGTTAGCATATGCACTGCAAATATATATAATTCTAGTTGTCATTTTATCTGTCTTAAAATGGTTTATAGTAACCTTTGCCTGCATATAAATTTACTCACAACAATTCAAGACCAGATAATATGTTTCGCTGCCATTTTCCATGAATTAAGTGATACAAAATTTGCAATCGCAGATTAGTATTTCTCATGAAGGCATTCTACTATTTCTGCGGCAATAATCTATAATAGTTTCTCCCTTCTTTCTCTTTCCTAACACGATCTCCAAATCTTAACACGCGAATCTTTTTATGTTCTGACATTATTAAAAATAGAACTTAAAAAAAAAGTGGTGACAACAGATAACATATGGTTCTGACATTATTAAAAATAGAACTAAAAAAGAAAATGGTGTCAACAGACAAGAAACGCTTTATTAATCTAACTGTACACATAAAAGAAATAATATGGTATGGTATTTATAAATAGAAGACTTCTAGTTACAAAAGAAGAGTCTTAGAGTCTTCACTTGGATGGTGTAATATGGCAGCACTAACACTACACTTAACAACCTTGTCATGTGTTTGGAGGCATATTCAATCATGTATATGTGGTGAAGTTAACTGCAGTTTCAGTTGCAATTAAAGAAAGATGTGGAGTAGAATCGTTCTATTCCAATAGATACCATGTAAATGAAAATTAATCTTATAATCAGACTTTTAGACTGGTGTCTATTTCACAATATGAATAAAACATACTACTATCTTGTTAGACCCTACCATGCTACAGAGGGCTCTTCTTTAAACAATGGTTAATCATTTTTCAAACAACCAATTAGACCTTTTCATTTTTATTTTGCAAGACCATTATTAAACTTTTACTACTAAAAGTTGATCGGAATTAAAAAATTTCATGTAACTTGTGTACTTTGGCAAGTCCCTATTGGTCATTATGGAGATTTTTGCAGACTTTTAGTTTATATAGTTGAAACTATTTATTTTACCTTTATATTAATGTAGGGATTATAAAGGTATTCCTTTGGACTTCTAACTATGCAATTTTTTATGATAGTTATTTAACTTTAAAAAATCATGGAAAATTGAAATAAGCTAATGATTTAGAACATGCCTCAAATTCATTCCCCCATTTCATGAAACTTTTAAATGCACAAGTTTATTATGTTGAAAACAATTTGAAAAAGTCACCATCATGACTTTCCATTTTTTTATTTTTTTGGTTAACCATAAGAAGTTTAATAATGTGGAAGAAACAACATTATAACATGTGTCAAGGAGCATAATCAAGTGGGCATGACCACTGGCTAACTAGTTTCCAAGATCATTGAAGTTGATGGTCACACTTAAAATCATAAGAGAGTTAAGTCTTCTATTTATTTAATAAAATCTTTTCATTTCCTAAATCTATCCCATATCCTAGTAAGAATGCCATTAGGGTTTTGGCTTTGCAGTTTGTAGGTTTGGGATTATTGAGCCACCTAAGTGTGGCTATTTGACTTTATAGAATTTCAAGAATGGTGTAATTATTCTAGCAACTTGATGTAATACTTGGGTTACCGGTATCATCTATGGTCCATGATAATTGGGGGATAAGCTTGTCTAACTCACTTGGAGACACTATGTGAGAAACTTTTAAAACAAAAAACATGAGTAGGGATGAGTTGTAATTACTGGCTAACTCAAAAATCAAAATTGTCATAGTACATACTAACATAGAAAAATGTCACCATACGAGCCAATGGCATTGATTCATTGTTCTCCACAAGCTTTGTCATTCCAAAGTCAGCAAGGTGACTAATGTCAAAACTTTTTACTCATAAATTTTTACACATTCTAGGGTAAGTTGTTTCTTTGAAGAAATAGAGAGGTATAGTGTTGCTAGACTCCACTTCTTATTCATTTCATAGTTTGTGTGCAAAATAATATATTTTAGAAATTGTCCCTAAAAAGAGAACAAATGAGTTATAATGGAGAAGTTAAGACTTTGTTGAACATAGTATAGAAAATGTTGCATATATTTTCTTTGCTAAAGACAAGCTATAGTAGTAAAAATCCTATTGCTCTATGGGAGCATCTAGAGTATTTAATTTTATTTATATAGCTTTTTTTTTAATTAGATTGCAGGAATCAAGTGTAGCACGGCCCTCGGTAAACTTTTTAACATGACCAGTAGTGCTGGTGCGACACACCCACCGGTACCACGGGGACAGGGGAGACTAGAACCCGTGACCAACCCCCTGTAATAGGAAGATTTAGCCAACCAAGCTAGGGCCCCGCCCCATTTTATTTATATTATGGAAACTATCCATTTTTTCTTTATATGAATATAGGGATTATATAGTTGATCCTTTGGCCTTCTCACTATGGAATTTGTTATGATAGTTTTTTGACTAATAAAAAATTTGTTGGAAAATTGTAATAAGCTAATCATTTAGATTGTGCCTCAAAGTTAGATCCCATTTCTTACAAATTTTAAATGTACAAGTTCATTGTGTTAAAAAGTTTTTGAAAATGTCTCCATCGTGACTTCCTTTTTTTTTTAACTGTAGGAAGTTTACTAATTTTAAAGAAATAACACTATAACGGATGTTAAGGAGCATAACAAAGCGGGCATGACCACTGGCTTCTGAGATAAATTTCAATAGTTCATTGTCACACTTAAATTAGTAAGAGAGTTAAGTATGTTATTTATTTAATAAAATCTATTCATGTCCTAGATATATCCCATATCTTTTTGGGGTTTCGGCTTTGCAGTTTGTAGGTCTTGGATGCTACATGAGTGAGGCTATTAGACTTTATTAATTTTCAAGATTGGGGAAATTCTTCCAGCAACTTGCTATAATACTTGGGTTGCTGATATCATCTATAGCCCATGGTCATAGGGGGCTAACCTCATCTGACTCACTTGCTATGGGAAACTTATAAAATAGCTAAGATGAATAGGGACGGGTTTTAATTCTTGGTTAACTCAAAACTCAATATTTCCATAGTACATACTAACATAGAACATTGTAACCATAGGACCAAGTGACATTGATTCATTTTTCTCCAAAAACTTTGTCACTCCAAAGTCAACAAGTTGTGCATTAAGTTTAGAGTGAAGGAGAGTGTTTTGCGATTTGATTGTAGAAAAAAGGAAAAACAATAATGGTGAAGATAGAATAATCTGTGGGTTATACCCATACAAATACAATATCTTGTAACCTAATTTGCAAACATATTTTGTGAAGCCTTCTTTTCATTCAAGGCTTTTTTCATGCTTCCATTTGGCCTGTACTTGTGGATGGGAATTGGACTTACATTTAGGGTAAACTTTAAGAAAGCCACCTCCAAAAAAGATATAAAATATTGGCAAATATTTCATTATTTTGAAAAAACAAAATTATTTATATCGGCGAAACTCTCAATTTTTTATTCTAAATATGATTAATTTTGGCGATTATTTTTGAATCATAATTTTTTTTGTATAAAATATTGATGAAGCTCAATAATAATAGGAAGTTCATTAACCACCATGGAATATTACAAATCAAAATTGAACATTTCTTACCTTGTGGAATGTTATGAGAATCATTACATATACTTTAAATCAATAGTGAATAATAAATATTGGTGATATATCCCTAAATTAACTAATAATTATGATAAATATTGGTCAGTTCAATTTAATTTCTCCAATAATATATTATATTTAGGTTACTCAAATCTATTCATGTAATGAATATTGTGGCGAATATTTGAGTTTAAATTTTTCAATAAAATAAATTATTGAGCGATTTTAAATATTCTAGAATTAAATTTGATAAAACTATGGTGATTTAGGTAGTATCAAATCTTAAATTATTAGCCAAAATACTAGCCAAAAAATTCTAAAATTAGCCAATTTACGAATATTAGCCACTAAATTATACCCTACTTACATTGTTGTCATAGTAGCCTAACAAACTCACTATATTTCACTATCTCCATGTTCTCGACACATCTTCCTATCCTAGGAAGCCCGAGTCTTTGTAATCTTTGGCATATTCATGGCTTCTCCATAGCTTTCTCAATACTTATCATTGTTTTTCATTATGGAGGTCAGTATATCTATGTTTGTGAAACTCAATCTTTGAATTGTTGTCAATCAACATTGTCATTCATCACCTAGATACACCTTGGAATATTTGTAAATCAAATGCATCCCTAGTAGTAGAATTGGGTTTCAACCAATTCTATGTTTCACAAGATGCTATAGACAGCCATGTCATTTAAAAAAAATAGTTTTTCATTTAATTTTGAAATAGTTCAATTCTTTTTTCCATCACCAATAGTTCACATATCTCCCCTTTCTTTTCTCAATTAATACAATGCATTTTTTAATGCTAACAAGAGTTGTATTATAAATTTTTTCTAATATATGCCCAATCTAAAGAATGTTTTCATACTCATATATTCAACAGACAATCGCATTTGAGGCACACAATCATATTTAAATAAAAGAGATAAACGAGATAAACGAGTCTCTTACCAAAAAAAAAAAAATGTTTCCATCAAATGTCTCTTTCTAGTGGTGGAATATTTTTATTTTAGGCATGACAATATTATATAGTCTACTATAGTAACTTTCAAGGACTTCATTGCTCAAAGCAAAATATAATAATATTGTCATTGCCATCTTTTTCATTTTTTGTAACAAGCGCTTTATGAGGTAGACAAGGAAAAAATATGTATGTAAACATGGACGCTAAGCAACACTAATCAAAAGAAAATCAATGCATAAACACTAGACCTAAAATGAATAAAAATGTATAAAATCATGGCCTCGCCAACTTTAACAACCACCAAATGTAGAAATTATCCATAGCCAATCATATGGATCAAAAAATTTAAAAGAATTAGGAATTCTAGCACTTTATATCTTGCTCCCAACCTTCTCCTGTGCCATCTACTAAATCTTTAAGCACATTAGAGTTGTTTGTAAGGAGAGATAGTATCTAATTTTTCATGAGAAAGAAGCAAGCTCCGTAGTAATCACCAACATCCTTTATGTTCAACTATAATTATTCTTGGAAACTTTGCATAGTACTATCTTTTGCAAGAACATGGCTGCCTTGTAGCTCTTATTTGTGTTGTTTCGCAAGTGAAAATCAACGTGCTTGGGTTTTCCTTTCTTTTATCAATGTGAACACTATTGTATAAATAAGAGTATCATTATATATATAGATCTTCTATATAATTATGATATGGATAGGGAGAGTTCATTTATTATTTTTGATGATCTCTTCTTTGTTGTTGATCAACATTATAGTGCATAAAAAATAATAAAAAGAAATGGATGTGACTATTTAGTCAAACGACTTGGCAACTTATAATTAACAAATAAATCTGATAGTTTGTGGATTAACCATTGTGCCTTTGACAAATGCATCTGAGATAATTACATGCTAAACAATTCATTCATATCCTCAAATCTTGGATCATTTCATTTGATCCATATAGATCAAGGATGTACATACTCATCCAAGAGATAACAACAATCTGCTTGGTTTTCATGCTTAGGTTGATCAGTTAATACAAGGATGATCATAATGAATTTTATGCAAAGATGAATTTGTTTTCTAAGCATACATACAAATGCATACAATTTGTAAATTTATCCTTGAATTTGGACATATGTTATCATTTTCTAAGAAAAATTGTAACAATATCTATAATTTTCTAACAAAAAGTAAAAAAAAATCATATGATCCATATAGATTAGGGATGTACAGTCTCATCCAAGAGATAACAACAATCTGCTTGGTTTTCATGCTTAGGTTGATCAAATAATACAAGGATGATCCTAATGAATTTTATGGAAAGATGAATTTATTTTCCAAGCATACATACAAATGCATACAATTTGCCAATTTATCCTTGAATTTAGATGAGTGTTATCATTTTCTAACAAAAATTCTCACAATTGCTATAATTTTCTAACAAAAACTAAAAATTAACTATGCCATTAGGGTTTTGGCTTTGCAATTTGTAGGTCTAGGATTATTGAGCCAACTGAGTGTGGCTATTGGACTTTATAGAATTTCAAGAATGGTGTAATTATCCTAGCAACTTGGTGAAATACTTGGGTTACTGGTATCTTCTATGGTCCATGATAATTGGGGGATAAGCTTGTCTAACTCACTTTGAGACACTGTGTGGGAAACTTTTAAAACAACAAAGATGAGTAGGGATGAGTTTTAATTACTAGTTAATACAAAAATCAAAATTGTCATAATACATACTAACATAGAAAAATTTAACCATACAAGCCAATGGCATTGATTCATTGTTCTCCACAAGCTTTGTCATTCCAAAGTCAGCAAGGTGACTAATGTCAAAACTTTTACTCATAAATTATTACACATTCTAGGGTAAGTTGTTTCTTTGAAGAAATAGAGAGGTATAGTGTTGCTAGACTCCACTTCTTATTCATTTCATAGTTTGTGTGCAAAAGAATATATTTTAGAAATTGTCCCTAAAAAGAGAACAAATGAGATATAATGGAGAAGTTAAGACTTTGTTGAACATAGTATAGAGAATGTTGCAAATCTTTTTTTTGCTAAAGATAAGCTATAGTAGTAAAAATCATATTGCTCTATGGGAGCATCTAGAGTATTAAATTTTATTTATATAGTTGAAACTATCCATTTTTCTTTATATGAATATAGGGATTATATAGCTGATCCTTTGACCTTCTCCCTATGGAATTTGTTATGATAGTTATTTGACTAATCAAAAATTTTTTAGAAATTTGTAATAAGCTAATCATTTAGAATGTGTCTCAAAGTTAGACCCCATTTCTTACAAATTTTAAATGTACAAGTTCATTGTGTTAAAAATAGTTTGAAAATGTCTCCATCATGACTTCCCTTTTCTTGGATAACTGTAGGAAGTTTACTAATTTTGAAGAAATAACACTATAACAGGTGTTAAGAAGCATAACAAAGTGGGCATGACCACTGGCTTTTGAGATAAATTTCAGTAGTTCATTGTCACACTTAAATTAGTAAGAGAGTTAAGTCTGTTATTTATTTAATAAAATCTATTCATATAATAAATATATCCCATATCTTTTTGCGGTTTTGGCTTTGCAGTTTGTAGGTCTTGGATGCCACATGAGTGAGGCTATTAGAATTTATAGATTTTCAAGATTGAGGAAATTCTTCCAGCAACTTGCTATAATACTTGGGTTGCTAATATCATCTATGGCCCATGGTCATTGGGGGCTAACTTCGTCTAACTCACTTGCAGACAATGCGGGAAACTTATAAAACAACTAAGATGAGTAGGGACGGGTTTTAATTCTTGGTTAACTCAAAACTCAATATTGCCATAGTACATACTAACATAGAACATTGTAACCATAGGACCAAGTGACATTGATTCATTTTTCTCCACAAACTTTGTCACTCCAAAGTCAAGAAGGTGTGCATTAAGTTTAGAGTGAAGGAGAGTATTTTGTGATTTGATTGTACAAAAAAGGGAAAACAATAATAGTGAAGATAGCATAATCTGTGGGTGATACCCATACGAATATGATATCTTGTAACCCAATCTGCAAACATATTTTGCGGAGCCTTCTTTTTATTCAAGGCTTTTTTCATGCTTCCATTTGGCATGTACTTGTAGATGAGAAATGGGCTTACATTGTTGTTATAGTAGCCTAATAAACTCACTATATTTCATTGTCTCCATGTTCCCGACACATCTTCCTATCCTGGGAAGCTTGAGCCTTTGTAATCTTTGGCATATTCATGGATTCTCCATAGCTTTCTCACTATTTACTATTGCTTTTCATTATGGAGGTCAATATATCTATGCTTGTGAAACTCAAGCTTTGAATTGTTGTCAATCACCATTGACATTCATCGCTTAGATACACCTTGGAATATTTGTAAATCAAATGCATCCCTTGCAGTAAAATTAGGTTTCAATCAATTCTATGTTTCACAGGATGCTATAGACAACCATGTCATTTTTTTAATAACTTTTTATTTAATTTTGAAATAGTTCAATTCTTTTTTCCATCACCAATAGTTCACATATCTCTCCTTTCTTTTCTCAATTGATACAATGCATTTTTTAATGCTAAAATTGATACAATGCATTTTTTAATGCTAACAAGGGTTGCGTTATAAAATTTGCCTAATATATGCCCAATCCAAAGAATGTTTTCATACTCATATACTCAGCAGACAATTATATTTGAGGCACACAATCATATTTAAATAAAAGAGATAAATGAGTCTCCTACAGATTTTTTAATTTTTTTTCCTTGAAATGTCTTTTTTCTTGTGTTGGAATATTTGTATTTTAGGCATCACAATATTATACAGTCTACTACATTAACTTTCAAGGACTTCATTGCTCACGGTGAAGTATAATAATACTGTCATTGCCATCTTTTTCATTGTTTGCAACAAGCACTTTATGAAGTAGACAAGAAAAAAAAAATGTATGCAACCATGGATCCTAGGCAACACTAATCAAAAGAAAATCAGTGCACAAACACGAGGCATAAAATGAATAAAACTGTATAAAATCATGGCCTTGCCAGCTTTAACAAGCACCGAATGGAGAAATTATCCATAGCCTATCATATGGATCAAAAAATTTAAAAGAATTAGGAATTCCAACACTTTATATCTTGCTCTCGACCTTCATCTATGCCTTCTACTAACTCCTTAAGTACATTAGAGTTGTTTGTAAGGAGAGATAGTATCTAATTTTTCATGAGAAAGAAGCAAGCTCCGTAGCAATCACCACCATCCTTTATCTTCAACTATAATTATTCTTGGAAACTTTGCATAGTACTATCTTTTCCAGGAACTTGGTTGTCTTGTAGCTCTTTTTTGCGTTGTTTCGCAACTGAAAATTAAAGTGCTTGATTTTTCCTTTCTTTTATCAATGTGAACACTGTTATATAAATAAGAATATCTTTATATATAGATCTTCTATATAACTATGATATGGACAGAGAGAGTTCATTTATTATTTTTGATGATCTCTTCTTTGTCGTTGATCAATATATATAGTGCATAAAAAATAATAAAAAGAAATGGATGTGACTGTTCAGTCAAATGTCTTGGCAACTTCTAATTAACAAACAAATCTGATAGTTTGTGGATTAAACATTGTGCCTTTGGCAAATGCATCTGAAATAATTACATGCTAAACAATTCATTCATATCTTCAGATCTTAGATCATTTCATATGATCTATAGTCTCATCCAAGAGATAACAACAATTTGCTTGGTTTTTATGCTTAGGTTGATCAGTTAATACAAGGATGATCGTAATGAATTTTTTAGAAAGATGAATTTATTTTCTAAGCATTCATGCAAATGCATACAATTTGCCAATTTATCCTTGATTTCGGACAGATGTTATGTTTTCCCAACAAAAATTGTAACAATTGCTATAATTTTCTAAGAAAAAGTTAAAAAAATATAAAGAGTACCTTAGAAAATTAGATTTCATGAACGTAAAGCTTTAAAATTAAAAAGAAGTGAATTATTCATACAAAAAAATCCTGTACATAAAATCAATAAATAAAAATTTGTACATAATAATAGATATGTTTTACTGACATTAGTAAAAAATAAAAGATTAATATTGAACATATGAGTTTTTAAGAGAGACAAAGATGTTAAACTCAAACTATAAAAATAGTATATTTTATCACTGATGAAACATCCAAGCAAATATCGTGCCAATAAAGTATCGAATTTCTTACGGACAAAAAAATCATTATAAAGATAATTGACAAGAAAACAAAGTACCGTGGTACAATACTGTATGTAAAGCGAATGTCAAAGCAATAGACACTTTATAATTCGGAAACAGTTGATGAGTGTCTTTTCTGAACAATCATAATGTAAAATCCCATCCCATAGTACGTTTGATAAAAACATTACAAACTTATCCCCTGATGCTATTACATTTAATGCTGCTTAATTTAAATCAAATACCGTACCATCAAACATCCAAATTCGTAAGAGCTAAGGAAAAGTAAAAAGATAGTAAGCTAATAAGAAAAAGTAGCAGGGCACAAGACTATGCATTTCGTTAATATTTTCCTTTGAAATATCAAATGTATCAACAAATTATAATTGCAAAACATTTCATCACTATCTTTTCAAGACGGTCATAATATAAAATCTCAGAGAAATTTTATCAAATGATCCCCAGAACTACAGCCAACACTATTTAAATAGAAGAGACCAGGCAAATACCTGGTCCTTAAATATCACAATGTTCTGGTCATTATTTGATAAGAAGATCTGTATCTTGTGAAAACACTATATGTAAAACAAATTGTCTGAGACATTAAAATTTATTTAAAAGTCTATATTTTTTAATTTTCTGATTATCCTTAAACATTACATAAGTTTAAAAGCAAAAGTCAATTTTAACTATTTAACACTTTTAAGCCGTCCAAGAATGTAATCAGCCATCCAGTGAAATGTCGCCCGTAGGTCTTCTTCGGTTTTTCCCTTGATCATTCCAGCTATCGTTGAACACATTAATTCAAGAAGGTTGTTTATTTTGAGAATATCTGCCGCCTATTGACAGCATCGAAACATTAATAACAACTCATCATTCTTACCCCATATCAGATTTTTTTTTTAAATGCAGATTTAAAACCCCGTAAATTAAAGGATTGAAAAAATTAGTACACTTAAATATAAATGTTTTACTCATAGCTCTCAAAATACATTACCCCAAATCTTTATTAATCTCTCCTTCTAATTACATATTGCAGGTGTTCAGAAACATTACATTCTGTACTCTTTTTATACAGGTTGCAGGCTCTTAGTAATGCATTCTACATACATTATTTCAACAGCTGTTAAAACCGACAATTCACACAATTCAACAGACATATAAACTAAACCTAATTCAGTGAAAATAATAAATCATCTCAGTGCGCAGGAAACTTATTGTAAAGTATACTGCTCTAAAAGAATTGCCCATTAAACATATTGTAAAGTACACTACTCTAAAAGAATTGCCCATTAAACATATGGTCTACATTAAAACAAAAATCCAAGAGATCTAGCTATCTTTGACGAACATAAAATAATGCACTCTTAATTTTCAAGGCCACCAAACAAATTGCTTAAAAGCCTTTGAAAATCCACAGACGAAATTCCAAAACACAATAAACTTAACTAAGCCACGGCCACAAAAAATGGATGAATCATTACAAGAACATAGAATCCTGAAAAATTATAGTCCTATCCCCAGGCTCCACCGTCAAACTTTACAAAATAAAATGGTTCAGTTATGTTTCTTAAACCCTAATTATGGAGAAGGGAAATGAAAATGGCACATACATTGCAGAGAATGATAAGAGTATACACATCTACCTCCACGAACTCTTCATCCCATTTTTTCACATCCTCCTTCGGAATGAAGTCATTCTTGGCAGCTTCAACATGGTATTCACAATATTTGAGAATCTTTTCGAGGATTTTACTGTGCACAGGCAAGGAGATGATGCTCTCCATGTCCGCATCCAGAATCATTTCCCTGATTTTTCCAGACACAAATGCCACGCTCTGATCCACCTCAAGCAGCACACCGTCTGAGCTTTTCAGTTGCACTTTGCCCTCCATCGCCGTGGATGATTTGGAGATTCAAAACAGGCTTCACCAGGCTTTGAATTTGACGGTTGCCCTTGCCCGTCATCTTGTTTTTCTATAATAGTCATATTAATGCCTTTCATTTTACACTTTGAAATAAATAATAAGTATTGATTGTTAAAAATAATATTATATATCTATGAATTAATAATATTTAGAAAATTCTCATATTTAAAGTCAAGAAAATAATTATATATTTGTATTTTTATATATAATAAGTCAGAGATATCCTTCTCGAAGCTTATTTTCACTTATTTTCATAATGATTGAAGCCATTGTAGAAAGCCTCTTGGCTTAATAATAATGTATGCCAATTCTACATTTATTTATATTTTGCATACAAATATTTCAAATTGGTAAAATAAATCTAAAAAATGCTAATATATAAACTTGAGTATCATATTGACCATTTTATAAAAAATTAACATGCTAGTCCTTATAGTCCCAGAAAATTTTAGCTTGTCATATACGACTCAAAAATAACAAATTCTAGGTCTGCTCTTGACTCTTAAGATGTGTTGCTTCCTTAAAAAGATAAGTGATTTTCTATACATAGAAAATAGATTTGTTATTATCTTTGGTTGATGTTATTTTGTTGGAGTTTGTGTTGCTTCCTAAGAGACATAGGTGATTTTCTATACATAGAAAATAGGACTGTTGTTATCTTGGACTTAATTTATTTTGTTGGAGTTTTCATAGGCAAAATTTTTAATTTACAATTTTTAGAATGAAAGTAGATTTTTATATATTTTCTTATAATAATTTTTTCCTCCTTCAAAAATACTAAAAAAATAATATTATTAATATTATATATATTTTTAAACAAAATTAGTATTATTATTATGAAAATATTATTCTTTTTATATTATAATTTATTTATAATATATAAATAATCATATTTTTTAATAATTTTTTTAACATAGTATAACAAATTTATTAAATTAAAATTAGTAATAAGCCAATAGCTAACACTTGTTTTGTATCTCTTCAAGTCTTAGTTCTAATTGAACTTGATATTTTTTTATACATGCAATTTGGTTTCATTCTTATTTTGAACTTTTCTTATTTTTAAGCTTTTTCATAGCCCACAATAGTGTCTTTTACATGACTACATGTATTGAACCTCTAAAATTCTAATTGTTTATTTTATTTTTAACCTAAAACCTTGGTTGATATTTTACACCAAAGGTTAGGGTTCATCGATATCTTTTCCTTGGTTTATTTAATTTTATTTTTCACATAATAGCATATTTTACAAGATTATATGTTTAAAAACACTAATATGATGTTTTAATTTATATACATAGAATTATAGTTTGTCCTTATTTTAGCCTTGACATTTTAGGTTGGATTTTTTTCCTCTCTTTTGTGGACAACATATCCTCCTAATTTTAGCTTATTAAATAATTTTTCTTAACCCTATCTTCTATGTACACTGAATTTCTTCTATTTTTCATTATCATAGCCTTAACTTATATGGTTTCTATCTTCTATGTACATTGAATTTCTTCTATTTTTCATTATCATAGCCTTAACTTATATGGTTTCTATTTTATTGTATGATTATTTAAATTAATTTTGCAAATCTTAAAAATTGAAAATAATTTTGTAATGTACTAATTTAAAGTGATTGAAAATTGCATTCAAAATATTTAGAGTAGTGTTAATATTAAATTAGCTATTTTAATCTTAGAAGATACATGTCTATTTTAATTTTTTTATCTCTTTATCATAAACTATATGTTATCATAAACTATATGTTATGTGAGAGTAAACACACTTTTGCAATAATGCACCTATGAGAGAGCATTTCAAGAGGCTAGGGTTTGTGAGTATGATGAGGGTGTGGAGGAGGAAAACAATGTGATGACCAAGATGAAGGGGGTTCTCTATTAGTAATTCCTATGATGGTTATGATGGTTTCTATGCAAAAGTGCAAAAGAAACTTTCCCCTTGGATGTTGGTCTATGTGCTAGAGGCATTATGTCGACCCCTATTTTGTTTTCTTCTTTACTTTGTTGCATCTATAGTTCCTATTTCAATGTTTTCTCATTGGTGTTGAGGTATTTTTGGGGAGAATTTTTATTCTTAAATTCCTTGTGCGACAAGGGTTCTTTGGCCTTGTTGAGCCCCTTGTATGCTTGGAAGGGCCTAGAGGAGACTTGGACTCTTTTGTTTTGTTCAATTAGTGCTTCAGACCTAGTTTGTGGGGAGTAGAATGCTTCCTCATGTGAGATTCCATAGACGGCTTCTTTCATTCCATTTACTAATGGTTATCTTTTCCATGTTGGCTTGGAGGAATGTGTTGGCTCCCGATTTGATAGGATTTCAAAAACCCTCATAAGTGGCAAGGAAAACATAGGAATCCACTATAGACCATAGCATATATCCCCACACAAATCAATATGACCAAAAAAAAGACTTAGCAATTTTCTCGCCTTTGAATTCTGCAAGATTTGGGAGGGTATACCTAGGAATTTATTACATTTTTTTGTTGTCAACAACAACATCAGTGAATTCTATCTTTGCAACAAACATTTTCCTTCAATTATTCTAACTTATAGACCATACAAGGGTTGTAATTCAACTATTATTGGATACCCTATATCCTTCTTCTAAATCAAGCATAGGATTTCCTTCAAGATTTACAAATATAAACATAAGATAATTGAATTTTAATTATAAAATTTTATACTATGAAACTTTTCGTGACCTTTTTTTTGCCACCTCATTATCAGTGTCTTTATCCTTTTGGGAAATTTACTTACAGAACTTCAACATATTGCAATGGATCTATTTCTCTCACTTTGTGAGAAGAACATAAATACTTAATTCCAAATGCAATACTTATCAAATCTCCCTATGATATTTCCAATTCCCTCAAATCACATCAAGCATTTACATGATCACTTTGATTAATAACAGAGTATCTAATAAGGTATAATAATGAAAAGAATTATAACAATAGATTAGATCTTGTCCTCAAGCCTCAAAAAAACCTTAAAATAACATAAAAATAGATAAAGATCATAACTGGGTATTCAAAATACTTCTTCCTTTGTATTCATTTTGCTTGAAAATAACTAGCCCTTATGTTGAAACTTTGTGAATATCAGCTCAAAATATATATGCAACTTTTGTACTACACCATTATAGTTTAGAAAATAATATATAGTAAATGGCTTGACTCTAAGAAAAACATAGAAAAAATCTATTCTCTTCAAAAATTTCAGTCCCTTCTCTAGCTTTGGAACTCATATATATATATATATATATATATATGAATTGTAGTAAGCTTCAAGCATAGAGACTAAGATACAACTCACCTTTTGATTTGATATTTTAGTTTGTTACAAACAATCAATCAGCTAGTTGTGTAAAAAGAAAAACTTAATCCATTAACAACATGATGTGACACCTTGCACTCACATGACCAACTATCACTTTATATTTTTTGCACTTATAGTACTAAAAATATTCCCTATTATGGCCTTTGTGGTGGTGAATCTTCATGACTCGAGTCGTCAACTGAAATATACCTTCTAATCCAATCTTTAGATTCATTGCCTATTGGTCATGTATGATCCAAGATTTGATTTACTACCTAATTACATGGGTTGTACTTAACCATGGCTTGTGTAACCTCTTTCTCAAAATTCTCATATAATATCCTAGAGTTAACCAACTTGGACAAACATTCTTGGAAAAGTGTTATATCCATATTTTCTACTATCATTTTCACCATGTCACTTATTGTGGTCATGACATTAGCTCTCCAAATAATAAACTCTTTGATATTCTTGTCCTTCCAAAATAGGTGGTACCAAAGTATGTTGGAAACCTTCTATTAAGTCTTTTAATTCCATCATTCAATGATGATTTTTGTAAGATCAAAAATAGGGAATGTGAGTAGTAGATTTACTTAGTTAGCAACAAACACTAAATGAAACCACAATTCAACTGCAAGAAATTACAACAAGAAATTTAAATAATTGTCACCCAAAAATTAAAATAGGATGGGTACCCACATTGAACCTTGTTAGGTACTGATTTATAGCATAAGATTTTTGTTCCCCTTACCACTATAACTAAGAAAAAATATACATCTTTTCATTATGTATTCTCCAAAATATTCAAAGATTTATTTGATGTTGCTCAATCAAAAAAAAACCTGTACAAATTAATATGACCTAAAAAAAATTAAATGATCTCTATACGTAGAAGACTCCCATATACAAAAGAGGAATCTAGAGCCTCCATGTGGATGGTGTAATGTAACAACACTAACACTATTGAGATATATTCTATCATGCACACATATGGTGGAGTTAACTTCAGTTTTAGTTGCAATAAGAGATAGACATGGAGTACAATCAGTCAATTCCAATACATACCATGTAAATGAAAATTATAATTATAATTAGATTTTCAAACTAGTGTATATTTGACCATTTTAAGAGAACATTATACTATCTTGTCAGCTCCTACCATGCTATGGAGGGTTCTTCTTTAAATATTGATTTATTATTTTTCTGACAACCAATAAGACCGTTTCATTTTTTTTGCTAGACCATTATTAAAATTTTACCACTAAAATTTGATGGGAGTTTAACATTTTCATGTACTATGTGTGCTTTGGCAAGATAGGTGAAGTTGTATTTATAGAGGCCTGGTCCTGAATTGTCACTAAGTTGTAGTACAAAACAGAGACATTTTAGTTTTCAATGCCATAGAATTGTTGATCACAAAGAAAAGGCTACCAAATGGAGGTATTGCAATGTGTAGTTGGCATTTAGGATTTTTTTTTTGCATGCAAATTAACATTTCAAACTTGTTTAGTGCCTTATAGAATTCACTCCTTCAAAGATGGCTAAAACATATGTGATGGGTTCAACTCTATTTTTAGTTTTTAGTGAAGTCTTTAGAATATTTTTAATTTCTTGGAACAAATCTATTTTAGAGTTTATTTAAGATTTAAAGGAAAAAATAGGTAATGTTTTCCTTGTCTATATTTGGAGGACACATAACTGATAATATGGTTTTTTCTAATAGACAAAGTAGTGGTAATACTGATGTGATTATACTAGTTAGCTTCCATTCAATAGATTATCTTCAAGGTCAAGGGAAACTTCACTAGCGAGCCTTATTAGGATTTTGGAGATATTGACCACAAGCCTTAACTACAGGAACTTCAATTTACTTAGTTACTTTGATGTTTCAGAGAATCGACTATGAAATAATGTTTCATAAAATAGTTATTAAGGTCAAGTGAAACTAGTAAAAACCCCCAATTTGAGGGTCAATTATCTTGTGAGCCAAGCATGGGTAATTTTAAACCTATGAAAGTATTGGTTGTATTCTTCCAATTGTGATTCTCAAAATCCTATTTTTGTTTATGTATTCATGAAAATTTGTGTTATCCATATTGGTTACTAGCTAATATTTTAATTGCTTTTCCCCTATTTGGTTCAATTCATCTGATTATTAATGTTGTTTTCTAGTTATCATGATACTTTCCCAAATCCTCACTCACTAGTTGATCATAAAATTTCTAATAAATTCGTCAATTTTAATTAACTTCAAAACGTTTTCTCATCAAATTTTGGACATTCTAGGAAAAATTGTGTCTTTGAAGAGATAGAGAGGTATAGTGTTGCCATTTCATCAATTTTAACTAACTTCAAAAGTTTTTCTCATCAAATTTTGGACATTCTAGGAAAAGTTGTGTCTTTAAAGAGATAGAGAGGTATAGTGTTGCCAAACTTTGCTTCTTATTCATTTCATAGTTTGTGTATTAAAAAGTATCTTTGAAATCATTCTTGAAAAGAGAAAAAATGAGATATAATGCAAGCTATAATGTAGAAGTTAAAATTTTGTTGAATATATTATATAATTCTTTTCATATCTTTTGTTATGTTAAAGACAAGCTATAGTAGTAAAATCTGCATTGCTCTATGAGAGCATCTACGATATTAATTTTTAATTATATAGTTGACACTATTCATTTTTCCTTTATATGAATGTATCAATATATTAATTATATAGTTGATCCTTTGTCCTTCTAACTATGAAATTCGTTATGATAGTTATTTGACTAAGTTTAAAATTTTGATGGAAAATTGAAATAAGCTAATGATTTAGAATGTGCCTCAAAGGCAGCCTCCCATTTGTTGCAACTTTTAAATGTACAAATTTATTATGCTAAAAAAAATTTGAAGAATTCATCATCATGACTTAGTTTTATTTTTTCGTTAATTGTAGGAGTTTTAGAAATGTAGAAGAAATAACACTGTAACAAGGGCTAAGGACCATAAGCAAGTGTGCATGACCACTGGCTGCAAAAATAACTTTTATTAGAATATTTGATATTTCAAAGGAAAATATCAAGAAAATGCAAAGTCATGCTATGTTTTCTTATTAGCTAACTATCTTTTTATTAGTGATTGCCAGAGACTATAGTTTTTTCCCTATCTATGCTATTACTATTTTTTTCAAAAATTTGAAAACATTATCAAATATTATGTTTGTGTCACTATTATTATCAAAATACATATTTTTCACACTTAATACTATTTTTTTATTGGTAATTATAGTGGTTTAAATATTTTTAAAAATCCATTAAAATTCTTGTGTTGCTATGTGAGAGGAAAGTGACTTAAATTAAGGACCAACATTTAATTTGGCCTTAGTGGTTGCATTATATTCATAAAACTTCTGCCATATATGCATTTTATTGAGGATTCATATATATTGTGCATTACATTTCATAACTAATTCATGATCAAAACTTATTGTTTTTACAAGTTTAAATTTATCATTTTCATATTTAATTATAAAATGCATAGTTAGAGGCAAGTTTTTTGACTACATAATTTTTATTAAATATTTTTTTGATGATTTGATTGGGTGAATCGTTTGAGTCTTATATGCATAATTGAAATTAAATATTTTTATTTGTCAACAAATTAGTTTAGATGTTTATACTTTCAATATTCTATATTTTAGAATTATTTTTTCATTCAACTAAAATATTTTTAAAAATATTATTTATACTTATATTATATAACATTATAAGAAACACTATTGTATATTATTATTATTAAATTATTTTTATTTTGATATTATAATTTATTTATAATAGTATATATCATATATATGAATAGAATTTAACTATACTAGTATAGATATCTTAAATAAATATATCTAAAGAAATGCAGAAAGATATCTATTACAAAATAATTGTAATTTAATTTACTACATTTAAAATTATCTATATTTCCCTTATCTCCATTTATTTAGCTTTTTCCTAAAATAAGATTTCTATTTTTATTTCTTAAAAAATGGATGACTCATATTTCAAATATAATAATTTATATGGATATTTTATGTCATATTTATTAAATTATTTTTAAAAGCATATTATATTTATAATAAAATTTAAACTTTTGACATGTAGATGGTTGTCAAATTTAACCTAGAAAAATAAAATTTAACATTAACACGGTCATACTATCTCACTCCCCCATTATAGAAACACTATTGTATATTATTATTATTAAAATATTTTTATTTTGATATTATAATTTATTTATAATAGTATATATGAATAGAATTTAACTATACTAGCATAGATATCTTAAATAAATCTATCTAAAGAAATCTTGATAGATATCCACTACAAAATAGTTGTAATTTAATTTACCACAGCTAAAATTATTTATATTTCTTTTATCTCCATTTATTTAGCTTTTTACTAAATTAAGATTTTTATTTTTATTTCTTGAAAAATGGATGATTTGTATTTCCAAATATAATAATTTATATGAATATTTTATGTGGTATTTATTAAATTATTTTAAAAAGCATATTCTATTTAACACAATCACACCATCCAGCTTCCCCATTCTGCCATTGTCGAATATCTATTGACATTAATAAGATTTGTGTTGGTTAAAATATTTTATATATGATGATAAATTTATTATTTCAACATTAGATTTATACTAAAAACTATTAAAACTAAGGCAATGCTAAGCCATTATATGGTACTTGTTTTATATTTTATACTTGTTTTAGTGGTTTAAACATTTTTAAAAATTTATTGAAATTCTTTTATTGCTATGTGAAAGCAAAGTGGCATTTAATTTGGTGTTAGTGGTTTCATTATTATATTCATTAAACTTCCACCATATATGCATTTTATTGAGTAGCCATATATTCATTTTATTGTTTTTACGAGTTTAAATTTATCATTTTCAAATTTAATTATAAAATGCATAGTTAGATGCAAGTTTTCTAACTGCATAATTTCTATTAAATATTTTTTGATGATTTGATTGGATGAATTGTTTTGAGTCTTATATGGACATGATTGAAGTTAAATATTTTTATTTGTGAATAAGTTTGTTTAGATGTTTATACCTTCAATATTCTATTTTTAAGAATTAATTTATTTCATTCAACTAAAATATTTTTTAAAAAATTAATCTATACTTATATTATATAATATATTAAGAAACACTATTATATATTATTATTAAAATAATTTTATTTTCATATTATAATTTATTTATAATAGTATATATGATATATATGAGTAGAATTTAATTATATAAGATTTGTGTTGATTAAAATATTTTATATTATCACAACCTGACTTGCCACTTAAACAGATAACAACACAAGTGTCAAGTGACACTATAAAATACACATATAACATTACGAGTGGCAAACAAATTTTCACATAAAGGAATCTAATCTAAGAAATCCATTCTCATTACATTTGCAAAGTAAAATACTTAACAATGAGGTTAAGATCTCTTCATTAGATCTAACCTTGGCAATCTCAATTAATACAAAGGTATAGTCTTGGTTCTCAGTTTTACCATGGTTATTTCCTACACACTCAAAACACATATCAGTAGTCCAAGATGAATAAAACATATGCATATATGTAAATCCTCAATCAATTCTATATTCATAATTGAATCAAAACATAAGGCATTTCTTAATTGAGTAACATTTTCTTTTCCAATTTCTAACCATTGTGCATATATAATACCACCATTATCAAACTAAACATTCTATAACTCTTTTGCAACATTTCATGATTTTCATATATATCTATATATATGATCCATCTAACATTTTTTTATTCAAACATAATTTCCCACTCATAAATAAAATAACCAACCAAGTACATGAATGTAATTGATCATCAAGCATCATAAATGATTACCATAATATAAAGTGTCCCATAGTATCAAATAGTCTAAGAAATAGTCCAAAGTAGTCAAACATATAACAAGGTCTCAGAATATAAAGTATCTGCAATGCAAAATATAAGGTATCTAAAATCCAAATAAACTACTAAGATATGCTACGATGGGCTAGGGTGAGGCTTCACATATATACTATGATAAATCTATTATTTTAACATTAGATTTATCATAAAAACTATTAAAACTAAGGCAAGTACTAAGCCATTATATGACACTTGTTTTATAAATCATATTTTCTTTCTGGAATACTCACAAAGCTTTGGTGTTTTTTTGGGTTGGGTTGGAGATAAAACTAGTGTAGTTGTCTTTCTCCATTTTCTCCATTATATTCTATGGCTCATTTTCCATTATGGCTTTTGTTACCTCATGTTACCCGCCAAAGATTTAAATTTGAATGCGTGGCTTATTCAACGGTTAGTCTCGGATTAGTATTTTAATGCTATGACCCGCGAGTTTTCTGGCCGTCAGATCTGAGTGGTACCGACGGTTGGCATCATCACGCTATAAAGTAAATGCATGATATTTATGATAGCGAAATGATGCCTTGTCGACACGTTGCAGGGGTGGGTCCGACATTTGGCAGGTCGGGAAGCTCTTTAACGCCCTTGGCGCTATGTCACTATTGCATATCGGCTGGAAAATCTCCATAGCGACATAGCGCCCGGTGGAGATATTCACGGTGGCGAGTTCCAACGATCAGTAGAGTCAAGCGTTGTGGCAACAAATCAAAAGAAACCACGTGTGACTAGGTCAAAGTTTCTGTCAGCACGGCTAACATAGTCGGGGTTTATGATCACCATCGTCGGATCAGCTCAGATCAACGGTAAGTGCCATCGCGCTATAGAAGAGTTGCGCGATGGTTATGATAGTGACATAGCGCCTCAGTGACACGTGTCAGGTGGGGCCGTGTCCCAAGGCGATGCTAGGTGTGCCAACATGGAGGGCAGAAGCACAAGGTACGACGAGTACTCACGATCGTCGGATTGGGTTGCATCGACGGATGGCGCCATCTCGCTATGGCAGAGATGCATGGATTTTATCATGGCGACATAGCGAACATCCACCACGTGGATCGACATGGACCAGGCCTCACCAAGTATTGCCAGGTGTCATCCAGAGTGCAGTGCAGTTGTAGAGGTGGCACCGAGTGGGATGGGTCCGGTCGCAGATCGTAGAGTACGACAGGTCAGGAGTTTCACAGCCCGGAGGTTTCAAAAAAATGGCGAGGCGCCATGGCGCCAATGAAAAAACCAATGCATTTTCCGAAGGCGACATAGCGCCCAAACAGAAAGTTCACAAGGAATGATCAGGCAGATGGGTCCCATCGGTGCTCTGCAGTGCAATTTGTCAGCCCAGCATCAGGATAGCGAATCGGATGGGGACACGTGTAAATCTCAGGGCATGCTGTCAGTGGGCGCTATGGTGCTATGGGAATTTGGTCTCAATTTTTGCATAGCGACATGGTGCCTAGCTGACACGTGGTCGCTCTGTGGATCAGGTCTTGGGTTTCCAACTGGTGTTTCGTCGAACCAAATAGGGAAGTGCCATGTCTATGAGTCAGTGCACAGCGTACAGTGGGACCAGTAGTCTAAGTTAACATCGGTGACATAGCACCTGTGCGCCACATGCCCTGGCGGGGCCACATTTCATACCGCTAGTGCAGTTAGATTTAAGTAACCAACAGACCAACGAGGAGACGCCATGTATCAGTGGGCCCAACGAATCAATAGAGAAGGAGAGTCGTGGGAGGTCAAGTTTTGTGACTGTCAGATTGGAAATGGATCGGCGGCAGGCGCCATCTTGCCATGGCGAAGCTGCAAGGTTTTTAGCATAGCGACTTGGCACCCTTTCGCCACATGTCGGTGGGGTCAAGTCTCGCCAGGATGCGTCGCTGAAGTGGTGCCAAACAGGATGGGCCCAGTCGCGGATTGGAAGGTCCATGGCGAATCAGGAATCACCACACATGCCAGGTCAAGGTATGGACATGTCGTGGGACCAGCTTCTTGACGTGACCAGTACGTTGCAGGGGCGAGTTCTACACCGTCAGATCTACGGAGATCAGCGGCGGGTGCTATCTTGCCATGGAGAAGCCGCGCAAATTTTATGATAGCGAGTTAGCGCCCGTGCACCACGTGTCCTCGTGGGCCTAGATTTGGAAGCATAGTAAGTAAGACGGTTAACGAATGGCGGTCATTGCAATCATCGTAGTCGACGTAGTGGTTAGCGCGCGGTTGCAGTTAGATGGTAAAGGTGGTGCAGTCAAGTTGAAACCCTTAGGCGCTATGGCGCTATCAAGATCTTCGAAGACTTTTTTGATAGCGACATAGCGCCCAGTCACACAGAAAGGGGTAAGTGCCCAGTCAAATGTAAAGGGACTGCCAGGGTGGCGAGATCAAAGGAGTGATTGGCCTACATCGCCCAGTTGGCTTGTCGAGCCTGTTGACTGATCGATTCGATGGATGCACGAATCATGAATGATGAGAAATCAGGGTTTTGCCACAAATTCGATGGTGGGATTAATTGCCACCAACTCGAAATAAATGCCAAGCGCAGAAAGACACTCCATCCATCCGGTCAATCCATCTACCATGTCAGGGAATGTTGTGGCACCGTTCCTATCTTCTCCAGGCTCTTTCTCAGAGGGATATCGGATTTCTTGGTATGCAGGCCATGTTCAATCAGATCTTTGATTGGATTCTCAGGATGGAAAGTTAATGCCAGTAGGTGAGAAGTGAATGTAATGCAGAAATCTTCAATTATGCCTAATCTATAAAGGCCATTTGGTGATCTATTCTTAGGGTCAACTCTTCCTGATTTTCTCTGCTACTGCTTGCAGACTTGCAGTGTAAAAAATCCCTTTGTCTCTGAGCTAGATAAGCATCCTGTATCATCTCTTTCAGCCATCAATGTATATGTGTATCGTTTTGCCTCTCATTGATGTATTGTTGAGATCAGTGGTCCGCATACTATATTTACCTTTGACCTACTAGATAATATATAAGTGAAATCTTCTTTTCTTGGTGTTATCCTGTTTGGTTCCCTGATCTGTATGTGGTTGTTGATCGATATAAGTTTGGATGTGTATGACTTTTTGGATGTTACCCTAGTTCTGTAGTGCATATATGGGCAGAAATGAGTCTGAACACTCTGTTTTGGTGCATCACCGCCTTAGATTAGACTAGGTAGATATTCTTTAGTGCTCTCTTTCTCCCTTTTCCTTCTGAGAATAGATAGGTGCACCCTGATAGTAAGAGGAAGCCGGCCTTCTTTGGAGACTCAACCTCACAGTTCAAGTCCCACAGCTTGGAGGTTGTTTCCATGTTTCACTAGGTTGTCCTCGCACATAGGCCTTGGACAAGGGTGCAAACCTAAGTGACAACAATTTTTGGCACGCCCAGTGGGACTCATATCAGAAGATTTCATGTCTACTGGTGTCAAGAAGAAAGAATTCTAGAGATAAATGCTAAAGAAGTAGTGCTGGCTTCAGTTTTCAAGCCTTCAACAGGTTGATTCTTCAAGTACTTGGCGACTCTGAACATCAAAAAAGTCTAGTTCCAGACCAAGTTTGCAGTGATTCATGCCCAGGACTGAAACAAGGGCGTCTTCTAGAGGTAAATTTCAATATCAAGAGCTTTCTCTTTCAAATCCTAGGAGAAGAAGGACTATAACTTCATTATCACCAGTTAGGGGTAGAATAACAGTTGATATACCTGTAAGATCTATCTCTACTCCCCGTACTATTTGAACTCAGCCTAGATTGTCATCAACACTCATCAATAGGACACTTGTTTATATGGCACAGCCAAGAGTTCATCCTTTTGCCACCTTTAATGGTGGAAGTCCTCTGCTGTTAGCCCAAAGACATGATATACCAGTATCTGCACTAAAAAGTATACCTGATTTTATTGGTGAAACTTCTATTTCCCCTTTAGAGCATAACCAAGAGGTAGCAAATGTCTGCAATATTCATGGTTTTATAGAAGATGATGTTTCTGTCAGACTTCTAGCCTCATCTCTAAAAGGAAAAGCATTACAGTGGTATAGAGGCTTAGCTCATGGTTCCATAACTGATTGGGATGGACTAGGAGCAGGATTATGCAAACATTTTGAGGATAAGAGTGACCATTTGTCACTACTAGAGCATTGGATAGAATACCTACTATAGTGAAACCTACCCCTGGTAATGCCTTCTTGCATTACCTTAGAGCTTTTAACAGTGACATTGCCACTACAATCCAAACTATGGGAGGAGATACATTACCGAATGCTTATGAGATAGCTATAAAAGCTGAGAACATCCTAATACAAGGAGGAAAGTTGGCTCCAAGGCCTCCTATGCCTTTCTTTCCTGATGTTCCCAACCACCAACCAGCAATGGCCCCCCTTCCTACAATTTCTACATCACAAGCCCTTACTCCAGTTCCCCAAGCTTCAACATCCTCAAACGGAATAGATGAACTCAAGGAAATGCTCCAAGGTCTAGTGCTGAATACAGATAAAAGAGAGAGGACTCTGGATAAAAAATTGCAAGAGTAGGGGAAGGAGTTGAAGGACCAAGGGAAGAGATTAGAGGATAGTTTTTCACTAATACAAAAAATGAGTAACAAGGTGGTGGCCTTAGAAAGGCAGCAAGCCCAAAGTGGCAAGCCTCCCCAATTACAACATCAGGCTCCAAGTGGTGGTAGGCCTCCTAATCATTGGAATAGCTCTTTTGATCAGAATAGGCAAAATAGTCATGTTGCTGCTTCAAGCTCAAATCAGAACAGAGATTTAGTTCCTCAAAATAACTTAGCCCAAGATCAAGACTTATGTCCTTCATGTAACTATTCTTATACCTATTGCCTATGTCAGAAGGCAGAATCTTATTTGGCCCTAATTATCCAGGAGCCCGTAGTAAAGCAATCATACAAGGAAGATCATCCCAAGGAGGCCTCATATATTCAGAGGCAGAGTGATTGCTCTTTCATGAATCACCAGATGGAGGAGCATTGTAATGTAAACCAGGATTCCGTTGCTCATAACACAAGAAGCAAGAAGAGAGCTATGGAACATACTGCCCCCCTTTCTCCTAAGCAGGCCTCAACTTCAAGTGTTACACCTTGTACACAAACAGCAAATGAGAAGACAAACACTTCACAACAGCAAAGGCAAGGTCTAAGAAAGGAGGATGCAAGTGATCCCTATGTTGCTCCATCTCAACCTCTCATGAGTACAGCTCCCAAAGTTTCTACCAAAATTCCTAATGCACCCTTGAGTGTGGTAGAGCAAATGAAGAAAACCAATCTAAGCATTTCCATGTGGGATGCCGTTGCCACCATACCAATGTAGAAAAGGATGCTGCGGCAAGAATTGGAAAAGATTGAACCCAAAGATCAGTCATCTACCATGGAGAGTGACACTAGTTTAGTACAACCAGAAGGTGATGTGGAGACAAATAAAAAGGTTAGACCTCCTCCATTCTATGTTTCTCTGATTATAGGGGGCAAATTAGTCCATAATTGCATGATAGATTCGGGGGCTAGTAGCTCAATAATGCCTAGGTGTGTTGCTGATGCTTTAGGAATGAAATATGAGCCCATTATTAGGGATGTGTTACAACTAGATGGGAGTACTGTCAAAACCATAGGCATCCTTAGGAATGTGGAAATGGCCCTACATGCATGCCTTGATTGTACTGTGATTCAAGACATATCTATTGTTGAAGTCAAGCCCTATTTTGCCATCTGTCTTTCAAGAGACTTCACTGCCCAAATAGGTGGATTCATATCTGCTGATTGGTCTTATATGTCATTTAAGACCAGATATGGGGCCAATGCTTAAATTAGAGTAGAACCTCAAGCCCTTCATCAAACTGAACCCTACACCCCCAACTTCATTAATATGAATTGCCCTATTCTAGAGATGGATGAAAATGACATAGTAAATGAGCCTGCCACCTCCATAGCAGAGATTCCTAATTTCTTCTTAGATGAGTGGGCAAATACATGTCAGTTTGAGCCTATGTCAGAAACTCTTGAGACAGGCCTTAGTACATATTGCATAATAGTGAAGGAGGCTCAAGTTCCTGATCTTGTTGGAGCTAATGATGACATAAGTGGAATATGGAGCATGTACTTTGATGGCTCAAGGAATAGAAATGGATCAGGGGCTAGTGTTATGTTGATCTCTCCTGCACAAATAAGATACTACTTCTCTTTTAGGCTCTAATTCAGTTGTACCAATAATGTGGCCGAGTATGAATCTTTGATCCAAGGTCTCCTACTTGCCCAAAAGAGGGGAATTCAAGCCTTGAAAGTATATGGAGACAGTGAGTTGGTAGTGAACCAAGTGAGAAATCAGAATATCACCAAAAATGGCCTGCTCAAGTCTTACAAACACAGAGTCTGGGATTTTCTTGAGGGTTTCCAAGCATTTAATATCCAGAGCATTCCTAGGAAAGAAAACAAATATGTTGATAGACTTGCAGCAGTGGGTGCATCTTATGATGTGCCAGGGAATCTTGAGGAAGAGAAGAAGCAACAAATAAAGGTGGTAGTAAGGCATGCTATTCCTGATAATAATACTCATTGGTAAGTGTTTGAGTCTGATGAGCAGATTGTGAGTTTCTTGCAGAATGAAGCAAAATTTTCAGAAAGAAATCAGTCAAGACTACAAGATCAGTATAGTGATCAGATCATTCACCTCAGTTTCAACAAGTTGCGCAAGGGTCTCATTACCTTAGAGAGTGTCTTTAATCCTGATGATCAAACAATAGGCAAAGGAATGAATCTAGCTGCAGAAAAAGATGATCATGCCCCAGTTACAATTGCTGATGGAAAATCTCTTAACATGGGGAAGGTATGTTCTGAGGCTGAGCAAGAAAATTTCATTCATCTATGTCAAGAATTTAATGATGCGTTTTCTTGGACATATGATGACTTAAAGGGGTTTGACCCTAGTTTGTTTCAGCATACCATAGATTTAGTTGATAGGGTCAAACCAGTAAGGCAAAAACAGAGGCCAATGAATCCCAAGATTGAACCCTTAATGAGGAAGGAACTATCCAAGTTGATTGAATCTAACATAATTTTTCCTATCAAACACTCATCATGGGTAGCTAACCTTGTCCCTGTAAGGAAGAAGAATGGAGAAATCAGATTGTGTGTGGACTTTAGGGATCTTAATCAGGCTTCCCTTAAAGATCACCATCCTCTCCCTTCTATGGAGCAAATTCTGTCCAAGGTCAGTGGGTCAAGGAGGTTCTCTTTTCTTGATAGATTTTCTAGTTATAACCAAGTGTTGGTTAAAGAATCTGATAGATATAAGACAACATTTACTACTAAATAGGGCACCTATGCTTATTACAGGATGCCATTTGGACTAACAAATGCAGGTGCCACATTCTGAAAGGCAATGGAGGTGGCTTTGAAAAGATTAATTGACAAGTTTGTCTTAGTATACCTTGATGATATAACTGTATATTCCAAGAATGTAGAAGATCATCTTGATCATTTGAGACAGGTATTTCTAAGATGTAGAGAGTTTGGGGTTTCCGTCAATCCAGCCAAGTGTGTCTTTGCTACAAGCCAAGGAAAATTACTGGGACACATTGTATCTAAGGATGGATTGACCATTGATCCAGAAAGAACAAAAGCAATACTTGCCCTTCCTCTCCCTAAACACAAGAAGGGGCTGAAAAGTTTCCTTGGTAGGATAAATTTTGTAAGAAGGTTTATTCCTAATCTTGCCATCATGGTGAAACCCCTTACAGCCATGCTTAGGAAAGATATGGTCTTCTCATGGACCAAGGAGGGGAAGGAGAGTTTTGAAGAAATCAAGGCAGCCATAGCCTCAGCCCCCACTCTCATGAACCCAAATTTGGAGAAAGATTTCATCCTCTACACTTTAGGTGGTGAGTAAAGTATTTCTGCTGTCTTGACTCAGACAAATGACAAGAATGAGGAGCAACCCATAGCCTTCTTTAGTGAAGGACTCAAGGAATATGAAGATAAGTATAGATTTTTTTAGAAGCAAGCCCTTGCAGTCATTAGAGCCTTGAAGAAATTTAGGCACCTCTTATCCCACAATAGGATCCATTTGTTGGTGCCCCATGCGAGTGTAAAAGACTTCCTGTTAAGCAAAGATATCAGTGAGAAGAGGGTTGGATGGATCACTAGGGTAATGGAATATGATGTTGATATTCAGATTACCAAATTGGTAAGAGGGAGAGGATTATGCAAAGAAATGTTAACAAGTCAGGATTCAGATGAAGGGAATGCTATGGTAATAACAGAGCAGCAGGAGGTAAGAAATGGTAATGGTCCTAGGAGCTGGATGGATGACATGAGGAACTTTTTATTAGGGAATGGATACCCTCAGGGATTGGACAGAGCTAAAAGAAGACAATATAGGCTGCAGTCCATTCCCTATGTTGTGATTGATGATATCCTATTCAGGAGGGATTTTAATGGGACCCTGTTGAGATGAATTGAAGAGGATCAGGTTGAGAGGATAATTAAAGAACTTCATGATGGCCCTGATGGTGGCCACTTCTCTGCAAGAACAACCGCCATGAAGATCACGAGGGCTGGATATTATTGGCCATCTCTATTCCATGATTGTTATAGGTATGTGAGAAAATGTGAGAAATGTGCTTTTTTCTCAGGCAAACAGAGACTTGCAGCTCTTTCTCTTCATCCTATTCAGGTGGATCAGCCCTTCACCCAGTGGGGGTTGGATTTTATAGGCCCCATTAATCCTCCATCTAGTGCAGGTCATAAATGGATCTTGGCTGCTACTAATTATTTCACTAGGTGGAAAGAGGCAGTTGCCTTGAAGGATGCTACAGAGCCATCAGTTGTTGAATTCCTTGATGGAATTGTATCTAGGTTTGGTGCTCCTTCTACTATCATCTCAAATAATGACAAATCTTTTGTTGGAACCCAGATTTGTGCATGGGCAATGAGTCATAATATCTATCTGAGCACATCATCAAATTACTACCCCCAGGGTAATGGTTTGGCTGAATCTTCCAACAAGAATCTAATCATAATCACAAGGAGAATGATAGAAGACAATCAGAGTGTCTGGCATAAAAAATTAAGGACTACTCTGTGGGCTGATAGGATAACACCCAAGAGATCTATTGGGAATTCACCTTTTGTGCTGGTATATGGTAGGGAGGCCAGACTTCCAATCTCGTTGGAATTCTCATCCTTGGAGTTGGCTCATCACCTAGAATTGGTTGAAAATAGTTCCATGTCAGTAAGAATGGAAGAGTTGATTGAACTGGAAGAAAAGAGAAACAAAGCTATGCAAACCTTGGAGATACACCAACAGTAGATGAAGAAGAGTTTTGATAAGAAGGTAAGGGCCAGAATCTTCAGAGAAGGAGATTTAGTTCTCAAGTGGGACTCAGACAGAGCAAAACTAGGAAGGCACTCCAAATTTGATCCACTATGGAATGGCCCTTATCTGATCTCCAGTTGCAAACAGGCCAATGCGTTCCAACTAAGCAGGCCAAATGGTGAAATTCTGCCCATTCCAGTCAGTGGGATCCATCTGAAGCCCTATTTCTGAAAAGGTTATGAAAATCCATGTACATAGTTAGTCTAATTGCTTCTTATTTGTTCCTGTTTTGCAATAAGTGCTTGTGCACATGGCTCACTTCTTGAGTCGCCAGTTCCCAAAGTTTTGATAAGTCTCAAGTTGCTGAGGAGGTTCTGTTTTTGTTTCCAAGTCATAGAGACAGAGCCAGAGTTTCAAGGGTTTTCAATGTTTTGATTTCCTCATTAAGGGTTAGGGTTTCTTGCAGCCCTTAGTTTCATACCTTCCAGGTCCTCTTTTCCGACTCCATGGCCCAATGGATCATTCTCAGGCACTAGTCATGCATCGAGCAGGCTCATGCCCCCTGCGAGTCGCCAGAAGTGTTACCTCATGTTACCCGCCAAAGATTTAAATTCAAATGCATGGCTTATTCAATGGTTAGTCTCGGATTAGTATTTTAATGCTATGACCCATGAGTTTTCTGGCTGTCATATCTGAGTGGTACCGACGGTTGGCATCATTGCGCTATAAAGGAAATGCATGATATTTATGATAGCGCGATGATACCCTGTCGACACGTTGCAGGGGTGGGTTTCGCGTTCGGCGGGTTGGGAAGTTCTTTAACGCCCTTAGCGCTATGTCGCTATTGCATATTGGCCAGAAAATCTCCATAGCGACATAGCGCTCGGCGGAGATATTCACGGTGGTGAGTTCCAACGATCGACAGAGTCAAGCGTCGTGGCGACAAATCAAAAGAAACCACATGTGACCAGGTCAGAGTTTCTGTCGGCACGGCTAACACAGTCGAGGTTTATGATGGTGCCATCTCGCTATGGCGAAGATGCACGAATTTTATCATGGCGACATAGCGACCATCCGCCACGTGGATCAACATGGACCAGGCCTCACCAAGGATTGCTAGGTGTCATCCAGAGTGCGGTGCAGTTGCAGAGGTGGTGCCGAGTGGGATGGGTCCGGTCGTAGATCGTAGAGTACGGCAGGTTAGAAGTTTCACGGCCTGGAGGTTTCAAAAAAATGGCGAGGTGCCATGGCCCCAACGGAAAACCAATGCATTTTTTGATGGCGACATAGCACTGAAATGGAAAGTTCATGAGGAATGATTAGGCAGATGGGTCCCTTCGGTACTCTGCAATGCAATTTGTCAGGCCGACGTCAGGATAGCGAATCAAATGGGGACACGTGTAAATCTCAGGGCATGTTGTCAGTGGGCGCTATGGCACTATGAGAATTTGGTCTTGATTTTCGCATAGTGACATGGTGCCTAGCTAACATGTGGTCACTCTATGGATCAGGTCATGGGTTGCCAACTGGTGTTTCGTCAAACCAAATAGGGAAGTGCCATGTGTATGAGTCAGTGCACAACGTACAGCGGGCCCAGTAGTCTTAGAAGGAATGGCAAGTCTTCACGATCGTCGGATCTGCAGGGATCTACGACTGGCGCTGTCTCGCTATTGAGAACTGCCTAGGAGTTAACATCGGCAACATAGTGCCCGTGCGCCACGTGTCCTGGCAGGGCCACATTTCATGCAACCGATGCAGTTAGATTTAAGTAACCAATAGACCAATAAGGAGACGCCACGTATCAGCAGGCCTGACAAATCAATAGAGAAGGAGGGTCGTGGGAGGTCAAGTTTTGTGACCATCAAATTAGAAATGGATCGACGGTAGGCACCATCTCGCCATGGCAAAGCTGCAGGATTTTTAGCATAGTGACTTGGTGCCCTTTTGCCATGTGTCAGTGGGGTCAAGTCTCACCAGGATGTGTCGCTAAGGTGGTGCCAAACAGGATGGGCCCGGTCGTAGATTGGAAGGTCTATGGCGAATCAGGAATCACCACACATGCCAGGTCAGGGCATGGACATGTCATGGGACCGGCTTCTTGACGCGACCAGCATGTTGCAGGGGCAAGTTCTACATCGTCAGATCTACGAAGATTAGTGGCGAGTGCTATCTCACCATGGAGAAGCCGCACGAATTTTATGATAGCGAGTTAGCACCTGTGTGCCGCGTGTCCTCATGGGCTTGGATTTGGAAGCACAATAAGTAAGACAGTTAACATATGGCAGTCATTGCGATCATCGTAGTCGACATAGTGGTTAGTGTGCGGTTGCGATTAGATAGTAAAGGTGGCGCAGTCAAGTTGAAACCCTTAGGCGCTATGGTGCTATCGAGATCTTTGAAGACTTTTTCGATAGCGACATAGCGCCTAGTCACATGGAAAGGGTGGTAAGCGCCCAGTCAAATGTAAAGGGACTGCTAGGGTGGTGAGATCAAAGGTGTGATTGGCCTGCATGGCCCAGTTGGCTCGTCAAGCCTGTTGACTGATCGATTCAATGGATGCACGAATCATGAATGAAGAGAAATCAAGGTTTTGCCACAAATCCAATGGTGGGATTAATTGCCACCAACTCGGAATGAATGCCAAGCACAGAAAGACACTCCATCTATCTGGTCGATCCATCTACCATGTCAGGGAATGTTGTGGTGTCGTTCCTGTCTTCTCCAAGCTCTTTCTCTTAGGGATATTAGATTTCTTAGTATGCAAGCCATGTTCAATCAGATCTTTGATTGGATTCTCAGGATGGAAAGTTAATGCCAGTAGGTGAGAAGTGAATGTAATGCAGAAATCTTCAGTTATGCCTAATCTATAAAGGCAATTTGGTGATCTGTTCTTAGGGTTGACTCTTCCTGATTTTCTCTGCTACTGCTTGCAGACTTGCAGTGTAAAAAATCCCTTTGTCTCTGAGCTAGATAAGCATCCTGTATCATCTCTTTGAGCCATCAATGTATATGTGCGTCATTTTGCCTCTCATTGATGTATTGTTGAGATCAGTGGTCTGCATACTGTATCTACCTTTGACCTACCAGATAATATATAAGTGAAATCTTCTTTTCCTAATGTTATCTTGTTTGGTTCCCTGATCTGTATGTGGTTTTTGATCGATATAAGTCTGGATGTGTATGACTTTTTGGATGTTACCCTAGTTCTGTAGTGCATATATGGGCAGAAATGAGTCTGAACACTCTATTTTGGTGCATCATCGCCTTAGATTAGACTAGGTAGATTTGCTTTAGTGCTCTCTTTCTCCCTTTTCCTTCTGAGAATAGATACGTGTGCCCTGATAGTAAGAGGAAGCCGACCTTCTCTGGAGACTCAACCTCACAGTTCAAGTCCCACAGCTTGGAGGTTGTTTCCATGTTTCACTAGGTTGTCCTCACGCATAGGCCTTGGACAAGGGTGCAAACCTAAGTGACAACAGCTTTTTTGTCTTTTATAATATTTGGAAATTTTTTTGTTCATATCACATCAATATTGGATTTTTATTGTATTGAAACAATCTTATATATTTCTATAAAGGGTTTGTATTTTTTGCAAGGATTCCATTCTCAAGAACACATCAAAATAGAGTTATACAAAGTTCATATTCTTCAAGTAATGAAAACCCCAAGTTAGAGTGGTATGTTATGTACTCCTTGGATAAAAATGGTGTTCAATGTTATACTTTAGTAGAGGATGTCTACTCTCATTAAATAAAATTAATAGTACATAGTTTTTGTCATTGTATGGAAGACTCCAGACATCTTCATTTCTCTTCTTTTCATAATGTTCTATGTTCTAGGCATTTTTAATATTTGTAGGTACTAACTTTAAGTTTGTGCTACCATTCAATGTGAAGCTCCTCCTTGTCCATGTATCCATTCTCCTCCTTAATTAGGTACATATTATTTGACATCTCTTTTGAAAGGAAATATTTTTTAAAGATAGGGCTTTGTTTTCATAGTGAATATTTTAGTGTTTGGCCCATCTTGTAGTAAATTTCATAATTTCTTTCTGATATTTGATTAATCATTTTTTTCTTCAAACTTTTAGGCCAATTGTTACATGTGATATTTTGAGGGATAAATTGGTGTATTCAGATATCTTTTCTCTAAAAGATCAAAGCATGGTTTTGTAAGAAAAAAGGTCTGATGGATTAAGCAAGAGTTAAGTAAGAGTCATGGTCATGAAGAGGAAGTTTTTCCACATACTACATCAACTTTTGCTGCATGAGCTAGGACAAAAATGCCTCAAGAATTTGGATGCAAAGATGAAGATGAGAATGGAAGTGATGAAAAGTTGATTAAAAATGAAAGCCCTTGTTTTTAGGTCTAGTTTGAACAGTTCATTCTTCCACCTAGTCATCATAAAGGTCTTTTTCTTAAGAAATAAATTGAAGAAATTATCAAAAGAAATGATGCAAAGGTTGAGAGTTCTTTAGAAAATATTTGAGTTTGGAAGATGTGAAAGTAGATGATCTTGCTAGCCAAATTGGTAGTCTAGGGAAGCATTTAAATAATGGAGAAGATATATTCAAAGGCATGAATATTTTCATAGTTTTCATACAATATTATGATATGAAGCTCATTTAAAACCCTCCATTAGGGTATAGAAAATGTTAGAGGCACTGATTTTTTTTTTTTAAAAGATTAGGTACATGTCTTTGAACAAATAAGTTTTTTCTAGTCATATAATCTAAGTGTTCTAACATAATGTAGACAAATCTTTGTAGACTCCATCAAAGACATCAAGTAAACCTTTTTTAGTAACCCCAATAGAACCAAATACCTCCATAGTGCCAATCATTTTTTTGTGGATTTTAGAAAAAACTTAAACACTAAAGGAGGTAAGTATTAAATGTCTATAAAAACCCATATTTTTAATGCTCAAATTGTTGTTTGTGAAATGCATGTTCCTATGATGTGGAATTTTTGCACAAGAAGATGAATTTGTGAGAACAAAAATGACAAGACTTGCATATTTATTTGCAAGTTGAGAAGAACTATAATATTGAAATGTCCCTTTCTCTAATTTTATGTGATATTTCAAACTTCAAATAATATCTTTAAAATCAAACAACCAATATTTCAAAGATCCACCAATTTCTCAATAAACCCCAAATCGGGTATGCTAGAAATAGTGTCAAAAGCTTCACAGCTTCACCTGTTATTAATAAATCTAAAAGTGGAAATTTTTATACAAATTTGAGCAGCATAAAAGATTATAAAATTCCATTTCCAGATCTGTATAACATGCACACAATAGCTCCCAAATGGAGGAAAAAAACAATGCTCATCAGGCTCCCAAAAATAACACAAAATAGCTCGAAATCACCACAAAAACTTAATAATCTATCACAGAAGTATAATCATATCTAAATACATATTTTTAAATGTATTTAAACATCTAAAATTCTGAAATACAACAGCAACCCAAACTGATATTAAATACTCAACTGGAAACACCAAACTCTTACAAAAAACACACTCGAAAACCCACAAATCTGCACTATTCAGCACAAAGGAAAACTCTGCATGAGAATGCACATGGAATGGATTCAAAATACCATCCTTAGCTTTCTTAGAAATATGCAAAATCTCATTCTTGGGTCTCCTTCTTCATAGGTTTTGCAGCCTCTGAAGAACAACAAAGCAATGCGCAAAAGTCAAGTTCTGGAATGAGCCCAAAATGCCTCCAAACCCCTTAAAAGAGGGCATAAACCTAACTCATGTCCAAGAGGGGTTAATAAAATATAATTTAATAATAATTTTTATTTATTAGTCCATTGGTTTCCAAAGATTAGTCCCTTTTGCCGAAACTTCACCTTTTTTGAGCTTGCCTGCCTTAGCAAAGTTTATTATTTTTATTTATTTGAAAAGGGGACATGACAAGTCCTCCCCTCCCAAATATTGCTTTTCCTCAAGAAATGAAGGTTGGAATTTTCAAGAATATGTGCTCCTTCCCAAGTTTCATCCTCTAGTGGTAATCCTTTCCATTTGACCAAATGCTCTATGACGCTCCTGTTTCTCAATCTTTTCTCTCTTGTATCCAAAATCTCTTCTGGTATCAAAACTAATTTTCCTTCATCATCAAGAGGAGGTAATTCTATAGATACTATGGTTTTCTGGCCTAGAACCTTCTTTAGGCAAGATACATGGAAAATATTATGTATTTTGCTGTTTGGTAGGAGCTCCAATTCATAAGCTACCTCTCCTACCTTCTTGATGATCTTATAAGGCCCATAGAACCTTGGCTTGAGTTTCTCTGCCCCACTCCTCTTCAAGGTGCTTTGCTTATATGGATGCAACCTAAAAAATACCAAATCTCCCACCTCAAAAGATCTTTCAATCCTTTTCCTATCAGCATATAACTTTTTTTGGTTCTGTGCATGTTGTAGATTATCCTTGAGGGACCTTATTATGTCTTGGCTTTGCTTGATGAAATCACTTGCTGCAGGTACTCTTCTATCAGAAAGTATTAGATCAACAAAGAAAAGGGCATCATAACCATAAAGAGCACAAAAAGGAGGCATACCAATAGACATGTGATGAGATGTATTGTAACAATACTCCCCTAGGTGTAACCATTTCACCCAAGCATGTTGTTGATTTGAAACATAGTTCCTCAAATATCCCTCTATCCATTTATTAACTATCTCTATTTGTCCATCTGTATGAGGGTGATAGCTAGTATTGGGAGTGAGTTCAGTTCCTGCCAAATGAAAGAGCTCCTTCCAAAAAGAGCTAAGGAATCTATTGTCCCGGTCACTAACAATGTTTCTAGGCAAGCCATGTAATCTAAAAATTTCCTTGAAGAACAATTTGGCCACTTGTGATGCCTTGAAATCAGATGTGATAGGAAAGAAATGTGCATACTTAGTTAGTCTATCTACCACCACATATATGCAATCCTTACCTTGAACCTTGGGCAACCCAGTGATGAAGTCCATTGAAATACTTTCCAATTTTTGTTCAGGAATAGGAAGTGGCTGCAACAACCCTGCAAGAAAATTTTGCTCACTCTTGCTTTGTTGGCATACCATACATTCCTTAATGTGTTTAAGGACATCCTCCTTCATACCCTTCCATGAAAATTGCTCTCGAACTTTCCTGTATGTCTTGAAGTATCCCTAATGACCAGCCAAAGGTGTGTCATGAAAAGCCCTCAATATCCTCTCCTTAGTTTTTGATCCTGGCACTAAGAAGATCCTGTTCTTGTAATAAATCAATTCATCAACAACCTTGTACCTGTTATCATCCACTAACTTATCCAAAATCTTGGTGGCAAAGGAATCTTTAGCATACTCTAAAATTATGGAGACTTTCCAATTAGCAGAGATAGATGTTAAGGGATACAAAGTGGGCCTTATGAATCCCATGTCCAGGAGTTCTTTAATAGTTTTTTCAATTTCTTCCTTATAACCTCTTGGATGTCGATATGGAGTTTTTATAACTGGCTTGGCACCCTGTTCTAACTCTATAACATGCTCAAAACCTCTATTTGGTGGTAATCCTGGAGGCAAGTCATGGAAAACTATACTATGCTTATCAAGAATATTTTGAATTTCAAAATGGAAATTACCTTGATTCTTTGGAGAGCTTGTTGGATGGATTATGACTCCTGCTGCCCATGCTACTTGTCCTCTTTGAAAAGTCCTCTCCATCCTCTTTGCAGAGATCACCTTAGGTGCTCCATTCGATAAGCCTCTCAGTATGACTTCTTTTCCATTGGAATGAAATTTAAACTCCATAGTTTGATGGTTCATGTAATAGCCTCCAATAGAGTGCAACCATTGAACACCCAATACAAGATCCGTCTCCCCAATACCAACCACATAGAATTCATCACATAACTCATAATCTCCTAAGGTCATCTTGAGTTGTTTCACCACCCGTGTGCAAGGCATAGTGAATCCATCAGCTACAGTAACATTGAATCCCTCAAAATCTTTTTCTTTAAGTCCTCTTTTCTTGACAAATTCCTCTTTAATAAAATTGTGAGTTACCCCACTATCAAGAAGAACTATAAATCTTTGCCCTGCTAGTACCCCTTGAATTTGAAAGGGATGGTATATTGGGACTCCTGATAATGCTACTAAAGTGACATCCTTGCTGATTTCTTTTTCTTTCTCTTCTTCTACCTCCTCCTTAGTGTCATGAAATTCCTCATGCTCATCTGAATCGGATTCTGAAGAAACTTCAATATAGTGCACTTGACCTTTCCCCAAACATCTGTGTCCTAAAACCCATGGTTCTTTACAAGTAAAACAAAGCTTTTTCCTTCGTAATTCACTCCTAGTCTCTTCATCTACCTTCTTTTTTGCCACATTTATCACATCTTTTGGTGGTAGTGTTGGGAAAGTCTTTTTCAAAAAATTTCCCTTATGTTGCCAAAGATTTGGCAATTTTTGATTAGTGACTGATTTCATAGGCATGCAAGTTTCAAGTTGCAAGCTTCTTTTGATAGCTTCCTGTAAAGTTGAGGGTGAGAAAGCCTTAACCAAACCCTTAATAGAATCTTCTAAACCATCACGAAAAAGATAAACAATCCTCTTTTCACTCATATCAGGTACCATAACAACCACTTTTTGAAACTCTTCTATATACTCATTAATTGATTTGATTTGCTTCAACTTTGACAATTCTTTAAAGTATTCTTCATCATCCTTGAGGTCAAATCTATCTATCACTCTTTGACTGAAATCATCAAATGTAGTTACCTAATCATGACCTTGAGTAGTCATTCCATGAGACCACCAATCATAGGCTACATCTTCCAAGTGTAGACTTGCAAATTGAACAACATCACTCTCCTTCATGGGGTTAAGTGTAAAGAAAGTTTGTAATTTTTGTAGCCATGCTCTAGCTGAAATTTTATTTGTTCCATCAAAAATAGGTGCTGTAAACTTACTTATTTTATTTTTGAGCTCTCTTCCACTTATTTCATGCTCCCTCCCATTCTCTTTCTTGGGCATCAAAGTGTTCATCATATCCACATATTCTCTAAAAGGAACCGAACTACAAAAGTCATCATCTAAGCCATTGTAAGTAGCTCTTAATGCAATCAAGTTACCTGTAACCTCTTCCATGAGATTAATGGTTGGATTTGGTACTAGTGGCTCATCTGCAGGCAAGAAAATAGTTTTGGTTGATTTAGATGGTGTGGATTTCAGATTTCTTGGCTCCTCTGAAGTGCTCCCTTTCTCATTAATAGATGCAACTCCTTGTAGTTTTTCTGTCAATATTCACAAAGCCTCTCTAATTTTTGCCAAACTATCCACTGTTTGCTTCTGGGTATTTTGGATGTCTTGGAAGAATTTCTTTGCCATCTCATCTGGATCAGCCATACTTTTCCCTTCCTTGGATTTTGTACGTTTACTTTCAACTGGAGGTTTGATGAAAATTTCTTTATTCTTTTCTCGCTGCAAATATCTTTTTTCTCTTTCACTTAGTTACATTCGACCATAAATTTTGACATGCAACTGATTAGAAGCAACATGCAACCATAAATTATGACATGCAAGATCTAGGTAGTTGTCAAAACTGACATGCAAACTTCTACAAACCCTCAGGCTGGCAAGATCATTGCTCTGATACAACTGAAATGTCCATTTCTCTAATTTTATATGATATTTCAAACCTCAAATCAGATCTTTAAAATCAAACAACCAATATTTCAAAGATCCACCAATTTCTCAATAAACCCCAAATCGGGTATGCCAGAAATAGTGCCAAAAGCTTCATAGCTTCACGTATTATTAAGAAATCTGAAAGTGGAAAATTTTACAAAAATTTGAGCAGCATAACATCATATAAAATGAAATTTCCAGATCTGTATAACATGCACACAATAGCTCCCAAACAGAGGACAAAAACAATGCTCATCGGGCTCCCGAAAATAGCACAAAATAGCCCAGAATCACCACAAAAACTTAATAATCTATCGCAGAAGTATAATCATATCCAAATACATATTTTAAACTCTATTTTAACATCTAAAAGTCTGAAATACAGCAGCAACCCAAACTGATATGAAATACTCAACTGGAAACACCAAACTCTTACAAAAAACACACTCGAAAACCCACAAATCTACACTATTCAGCACAAAGGCAAACTCTGCATGAGCATGCACATGGAATGGCTTCAAACTCCCATCCTTAGCCTTCCTAGAAACTTGAAAACTCCCATGCTTGGGTCTCCTTCTTCACAGGTTTGGCAGCCTCTGAAGAACAACAAAGCAATGCGCAAAAATCAAGTTCTGGAATGAGCCCAAAATGCCTCCAAACTCGTTAAAAGAGTGCATAACCCTACCTCACGTCTAAGAGGGGTTAATAAAATATAATTTAATAATAATTTTTATTTATTAGTCCATTGGTTTTCAAAGATTAGCCCCTTTTGCCAAAACTTCACCTTTTTGGAGCTTGCCTGCCTTAGCAAAGTTTATTATTTTTATTTATTTGAAAAGGGGACATGACAAATATAGTGGATTCTAACCATGCTAGTAGTGTTGCAAAATCTGATCACTCTGATGCCTCTATTATTAATGGTGGGGGGGAGGGGGGGTGCAACTTTTGGATTGTTAGGATTGTCTCCTACTCTTGTAACTATATTTGATATTCCTCCTTGTCCATATGTCATGCTTTCTCTAAATCTTGCCTCATAGTTTGGAAACACCTAGCCCTTACAATGGCTAGAATATAGGTATTTCATGCATTGTACTATACAATGATTTTTTAGAACATTTAGAATACTCAGATAAATAAATATTGAGCTCTATTATTTGTATTAGATTATGACTCAAAGAACTTAGTTTGTCACACATAATATTACATTTTATTTGATTATTATCATCAATCTTCCTTAAGATATATGGCACTGCCCATAATAATTTTCAGAGGATTTTTTTAAAGCATTATTCAGCTCACAATAATCATATTGCCCATCCAACTCAAATATTTAATTTTTTATGTTTATTTCAAAAATGTGTTCGTTTATGTTTAAATAAATGTTCGTGGTGTTTCTCCTTTCTTTGTTCTTTCCGCAATGATTTTCAGGTAGATATTAATTTTTTAAAGGTCTATAGCCTCCTATTTAGATGTTAACAATGTCTTTAGAAATACTCTATAAAAATCCCTCATTTTATTTTATTTTATTTGAGCACAAGCAACAAAAATAGTCTTAACTATTTTTTATCTAAGTGTTTTAGGATTTAACAATACACAACTAAAATATTTTTGCTCATCATTTTAGGAAACATATGGAGGTGTTTCAATGCATTTCTTTACTAATTTCCTTCTTGACAAATGGAGAATATTGTTGCTACTATCCTTAAAATATTATGGCCTATATTCCATATTCCTTTTAATATTGATGAATTTATTTCAAATAAAAAATTCAGATTTGGTCCAAGTTCAAACATTATTATAAATTTTTTTATTTATTGGATTCAATTTTGCAAAGAAAGATGATTTTTTCTTAATAAACAATTATGATTATTGTTTTTTGCAAACAACACAACTTGCCTTTTCTATTCAACATTAATTTCCCCAAAAATTTCAACTAAAAATATATATTGAAATAAGTATATACATTTATTTTATTATTGTCTATCTTAAAATAAATTTATCTACAGTAACTAGTATTAATTTTGTTGCCATAAAATTGTTTGCAAGAAATGCATTGGATCTTATCCACACTATATATTTGTAAATTATGTTCTAATTTTATATATATATATATATATATATATATATATATATATATGGTTAATATAAAATTTGACACATCAATCACTAAAACAATAATTTGTTTTTTCATGAAAAGGTAGGGACTCTAGTTCTTGCATAGCCCTTGTTTTTCTTGTAGAATGGTACTTTGTTTTCTTGTCAATTATCTTTATTATTATTTATTTTTGTCTATAAGAACTTCTATATTTGATGGCATGATATTTGCTTGGATTTTTATATTTAATAATAGTTTTATAGAAGTCTGTTAAGATTGTAAAGTCTTGTTGTCATTTCTATGAATTTCATGTTTCAGAAGTGATAAAATATACTATTTTGTAGTTTGAGTTCAAGATCTTTGCCTCTCTTAAAAATTTATATGTTCAATATTCATCCCTTAGTTTTTATTAATGTCACCTAAAACATGTGTACTATAGTGTACAAATTTATATTTATTAGTTTCATATATAGGATTTCTTTCTATGAATTATTCTCTATTTTTTTTAAAAGCTTTACATCTCATGAAATCTAATTTTATATAGTACTCTTTATATTTTTGTTCTTTTGTTAGAAAATGAGAGCAACTGTTAGAATTTTTGTTAGAAAATGATAGCTTCTATTAGAATTCAAGGATAAACTAAAAAATTGTATGCATTTGTGTGTATTCTTAGAGAATAAATTATCTTTCCATAAAACTTATTAGGATCATGCTTGCATTAAATGGTCAACCTAAGCATGAAAATCTAACCAATCATATTGTTGCTATCTGTTGGATGGGATTGTCCATCCTTGATCTATATGGATCATATGAAATGATTCAAGATTTGGGGATATGAATGAATTGTTTAAAATGAAATTATGTCTAATAACTATCAAATGCATTTGTAAAAGGCACAATGGTTAATCCATAAACTATTACATTTTATTTATTTTTTAAGTATTAGATAGCAAGCAAAAGAAAGGGACCCCAATGTACCAAAAGGTTGATCAAAGTTGGGTGTTATCACCCATCTATCTGATTGATACTGGTTTTAAACATCAAAAAAAGAAAAACCATTCTAGCAAAAAAATGGCGTATTATTGTTGTTAGTCCAACAACCAAAACATATTTTCAAAAAAAAAAACCTAGGGCTAGTTGCCAATACCTAAACCTCTTTAAGGAGAGCCTTGAGCTAGTCTTTCGCTAGGAAGCCATAAATGGAGACACTGGTTTCACTCTCGTTACCTAGATCCTTCTCATCCTTGCTCATATGATGGTAGTAGACCTTCATGGAGAATTCACTAAGGTTTTTAACTTTTTTGCAGATGCCAATGTGGTTCTCTACCAGCTCTCTAATTGAATTCTCCAACCTCTCTAGCGCTACCTTGCTATGGCTCTAACTATGATCCATTTGTTAATTAGAAGTTGTAAAGACATTTGACTAAACCATTACATCCATTTTTCTTTATATTTTTCAATGCACTATATATATTGATTTACCAAAAAGAAGAGATCATTGAAAACAATAAATGAACTCTCTCTATCTAGATCATAATTATATAGTAGTTCTACATATAAAGATATTCACATTTATATTACAATTCTCACATTGATAAAAGCAACAAAAACTAGAAGCACTTCAATTTTCATGTGTGAAACAACACAAACAACACCTATCGCGTAGCCCAGCTTTTGCCAAAGATGGTACAATGCAAAGTTTCAAGGAGTAACTATAGTTAGAAGTAACGGATGTTTGGTGATTTCTATGGAACTTTCTTCTTTTCTCATGACATATTTGATCGTATCTCTATGTAAGAGGATGAATCTAATGTATTTAAGAGTTAGTAGAAGACATATGAGAAGTCTAGGAGCAAGATCCAAAGTGTTCAAATTCGTACATTTAATTTTTTTAACCCATATGATTGGCTATGGATAAGTTCTCCATTTGGTTCTTGTCAAAGCTAACAAGGACATGATGTTATACATTTTAATACATTTTATGCCTCATGTGTTTAGCCATTTATTTGTTTGTTTAGTGTTGCTTAGCATCCATGATTATATACATTTTTTTTGTCTACATCATAAAATGCTTGTTGCAAACAATGAAAAAGATGGCAATGACAATATTATTATATTTAGCCTTGCATAGTGTAGTACTTGAAAGTTCATGTAAAAGATTATATAATATTATCATGCCTAAACTACAAATATTCCAGCACTAGAAAAATGTATTTGATGGGAACATATTTATTGTTTGTATGCTCTGGATTGGGCATAAATTAGGCAAATTGTATAATCTGGCTCTTGTTAGCATTAGAAAAATGCATTATATCAATTGAGCAAAGAAAGGGAGATATGTAAGTTATTGGTGATGGAGAAAAAAATTGAACTATTTCAAAATGAAATAAAAAACCATGAAAAAATGATATGCCTATGTATAGAGTCCTGTAAAACATAGAAGTTGTTGAGACCATAGCATATTTTTAGTTTCTCTAGCAATTTTACTAGTATGCATGCATTTATTTTATAAAAAAATCCAAGGTAGTATTCTCTATAGGAATACTATTTTCAAGGACAACGCCTACATCAATGATGAATGGAAATGGTGAGTAAATACATTTCCAAGATTCATTTTCATAAGGATAGACATACTGACCTACATAAAGGAAAACAACGTAAATGTTAAGAGTGAGAATGCTATGGAGAAGCCATGAACATGCCAAAGATTACAAAGACTCAAGCTTCCTAGTAGAGGAAGATGTGCTGGCAACATGGAGATAGAGAAATATAGTGAGATTCTTGGGCTACTGTATGTTCAATTCTCATCTACAAGTACATGCTAAATGGAAACTTGGCAAAAGTGTTGGAAAGAAATGAGGCTTCACAAAACATGTTGGCCAATTGGCTTACCTAATATAATATTTCTATGGGTACCACTCACTGATAATGATATCTTACCCATGATTGCTTTCCCTTTTTTGTACACATAGAAGTCAATTCAAAAAAATTCTCCTTGACATGAAACTTAATGCACACCTTACTGACTTTTGAGTGACAAAGCTTGTGGATGACAATGAATCAATGTCAATTGTCACTGGCTCCTATGTTTACATTGTTCTATGTTAGTATGTACCTTTGCAATAATCCTACACCTAGAAACTACAAAGCCAAAACCCCAAGATAGATGGTTTGGATTCTAGAGTTTATTAAATAAATAGAAAACTTAACTCTGTTACTAATTTAAGTGACACCATCAACTAAGGAAGGTTATCTTGGTAACCATTGGTCATACCCACTTGTTTATGCTCCTTAACACCTGTTACAATGTTATTTCTTCTACAGATTTCCTTCAGTTAACCAAAAATAAAAGGAAGCCATGATGTTGACTTTTTCAAATTCTTTTAAACATTATATATTTGTATATTTCAAAGTTGCACCAAATATGGGGCTAACTTTTAGGCATGTTCTGAATCATTTTCTTATTTCAATTTTCCATAATTTTTTTGATTAGTAAAATATCTTTATATAGAAATATTCACATTTATATTACACTACTCACATTGATAAAAGCAAGAAAATCTAGAAGCACTTTGATTTTCATCTATGAAACAACACAAAAAAGAGATGGAGTGCAGCCAAGTTTCCACCAAAGATGGGACAAAAGTTTCTAATACTAACTATAATCGAATATAAAAGATGGTGGTAATTTCTATGGAGCTTGCTTCTATTCATTAGTATCTCTATTTAAGCAAGCAACTGTAATGTATTTAGGAGTTAGTAGAAGACATATGAGAAGGTTATGAGCAAGATTCAAAGTGTTGGAATTCCTACGTTTAAATTTCTTAATCCATGTGATTGGCTATGGATAAGTTCTCCATTTGGTGCTTGTCAAAGCTGACAAGACCATGATTTTATACATTTTAATACATGTTATGCCTCATGTGTTTAGCTGTTGATTTTTTGTTTAGAGTTTCTTAACATCCATGATTATATATATATATATATATATATATATATATATATATATATATATATATATATATATATATATATATATATATATATATATATATATATATATATATATATATATATTGGTCTACCTTATAAAGTGCTCGTTCCAAACAATATTCCACCACTGGAAAAATAGATTTGATGGAAACAAATTTATTATCTATAAGAGACTCATTTATCTCTTTTATTTAAATTTTATTGTGTACTTTAAATATGATGGGGTGTTGAATGTATGAATATTAAGCAATACTCTAGATTGGACATAAATTAGGCAAATTGTATAATCTAACTCTTATTAGCATTAAAAAAAATGCATTGCATCAATTGAGAAAAGAAAGGGAGATATGTAAACAATTGGTGATGGATAAAAATAATTGAATTGTTTCAAAATGAAAAAAAATACCATGACAAAATGATATGGTTGTGTACAGAGTCATGTAAAACATAGAAGTTGTTGAAAACATGGTATGTTTGTATTACCTCAAACAATTTTACTAGTAAGAATGCATTTATATTACAAAAAAAAACCAAGGTAGGGTTTTTTGAGGAATACTAGATTCAAGGACAATGCCTATATCAATGATAAATGCAAATGGTAAGTAAATACATTTCAAAGATTGAGTTTCACAATGATAGACATATTGAAATGACAAGTTCTTATTAATGTTTCTTTGCTTTGAATAGCTGGTAGATCATCTCAAAATGAAGAGCCTTCTTGATATAATGTGTTTAACGATAGCTGACATTGCTCAGGACAAAGACCGTACAAGAGCTATGGGTGACATATCACTGGATTTTGGAACAAATTTTGATGTCACAAACATATAGTGTTTTCACATGGTAGAGATTTTCTTATATGATAATGACCAGAACATTGTGATATTTAAGGACCAGGTATTTTCCTTGTCTCTTCCACTTAAATAGTGTTGGTTTTAGTTCAGGGGATTGACTAATAAAGTGTCAATCAAAAGTACTCTAAGATTTTATATCATGATCATCTTGAAAAGATAGTGATGAAATGCTTCACAATTATAATTTCTTACTTCATGCGATCTTGTAGTTTTCTTGCATATGGCTCTTTTTCTGAGCTTTCATTCTATAGTCTCCTCTAGTCACACCACATTTACTACATGAGCTTTTAGTCTAGGATATAATGGCCCCAGCCAACTGTGAACTAGTTGTTACTAGTGTTCGCGCTGCTATTTCAAATTGCCATGGCACTGCCACAAAACAAACAACCTCACAAGTTTTTCCTAAAGGTTTTTCATGAGGTGATCCTAATATTATCCTTCCTTTACAAGAATTTGATGTTGCATGTGACTAGTTAGAACAACATACCTTGATAGGATATTTTGTTTGTGGGTAGGACTCCTCCTAAAGCTATGCTCTAAGAATGGGTTAACAAGAGCTGGACTCCTCATGAAGTCTACCTTGATGCTATACAAAACCTTACCAAAGGTTTTTTTATTTCATTTTGCTAATCTGTCGCAAGAAGACATAGTCTTTAACAACAAACCTTGGTTTGTGCATTCATCTTTGCTTGTTTTTCAAAAATGGTCATGAGACTTCACAGTCTCTAATGATAAAAAGATTAGGGTTTCTGTGTGGGTCAAGTTCCCAGGTTTACCCTTGCCATGCTACCCTTTCATTGAGTCCATTGCTAAAACCTTGGCAAAGTTGTCACAAAGGAGCCTAAGAAACTTTTTAATGCTTGCCCATAGAGACACGTTTGTGTCGAGGTTGATCTTTCCAAGGGTCTTAAGGATTCTATGGAAATCTAGATTAGGGCTCAAACCTTCTCTCAAAAGGTGCTCTATTTGAAACTACCCAACACTTGTTAAAGGTGCCAGTCCATAGAACACAAGATCAAGGATTGCACTTTGGCCATGCCTAGGGTTAAGCCCATGCATAAAGAAGTGCTTTCCAAGCTAGTCGAAGGGAAAAGAACGAAAGAAAGAAGAATGGGTTACTATTGGGCACAAGGGCAAGGCTACCTTGAATCTCTTGCCCCCTAAATAGTCCTATGCAATGGTCCCCATGGTTTCTCCTATCCCTGTAGGAGTGGCAATTCTAGCTAGGGTAGGGACACAAGTGGTTTACATAGCACTTATTTTAGGGGTTTTACAGGTTTCAAACCCTGCTAGTATGTAGGGGATTAAGGTGGCTACTAGGGCTTCTACCTTAGCTTTGGTTCATACCCCTCTTGCTACTTCCTCTGTAGTGCCACAAGTGACGTGGCATTCTTGCAATCCTCCTGGACATGTAGAGATACTAGAGGTGAAATGGTAGGCTATAAGGTATGAGGATTTTCCTTCTAACTTCAACAAAGTTTCTATCTTCTCGTAGAATGGCTACTCTCTTGAGGATGAGGATGATATGGAAGAATTTTCATGAATTTTTTTATCATGGAATGTTCAAGGTCTTATAGACCTCTCAAGAAAGTACTATGTTTAGGATACCTATCATAGACTTGGTAATTTAGATTTTCTCTATCTACAAGAAGTTAAGATTTCTAGTTTCATGCTCTCTTTTGCATGCTGCATCATTTAGAAGGATGGAGTTATGTTTTCCTCTTAGCACAAAGTTGGCTAAGGTGGTTTAGTTACTCTTTTGTCACCTTGTATTCATGCTACTATTATTTCACATGGTTCTGACCCCATGCATAGAATTATTTGGCTTTTGCTATCCATTAACAAACATTCTTTTCGAGTCATTAATATATATGCTTCCAATGATGCTATAGAAAGATCCCAGTTGTAGGGCTGGTTGGTTGACAACTTGCCTCCAACTACTTGGGTCATGTGTCGTGACTTCGATATGGTTGAAGTGGCCTCTCACAAATATGGCATTCTTCCCTTTTGTTGGATAGCTGGGGAAAGGGAAGCTTGATACTACATGTGCAATAAATTGGGCCTTTTTGATTAAAATATCAACCACTGCCAGGATAGTGGGGTTTGGCACACTTGGTCCATCTTTTGAGTTGGCTATGACCACATTTTAAAGCATCTTTATCTTGCTATGATTACTACACATCTTTTTCTTCCTTTTCTAAGGATCAAGATTTACCTATCATTCCCCTACTAGATGTGATGTTATCTAACCACTATCTCATTTATTTTGATGCATGCTTCCACCATTAGACATATCCTACGTGTTTGGAATTTGAAGCCACATTTGCATTCTAAGAAGGGATGGATTCAATGGTGGAATGATGTCATTTTTAAAATTTGATGGGGACACAACCCAACAACCAGAATAGACACAATAGAAAGGGAAAATTATATTAACTGAGAAAATAAGCTGGTACAAACAGTGCAGAGAAAATAAACTCAAAACATGCCTTGCGGGCTTACAATAGCATAAATCTGGAGAATATTTCTCCTTTTAGCACCTCCTCTCAAGCTCCAATCCGAACTGCCTTTTACAATGCCAAAAATCTCCTTAAATAGACCCTGGAGAGTTAAGGACTAGGAGTACATTCTAGAAAGTGCTAGTAGGCATCCACCGACAAAATAGAAGGTTCCGGAAGCTACGTTAGAAGTCGGTGCAATTCTAGAAGAATCCAAAAACGGTAGCCAAACTTTCGGGAGGCATAACTTTTGAACCGTAACTTCGATTGACGAACCGTTTACATTTTCGGAAAGCTCTCGAAGCGCTCTATAGCCCTATGGACGAGCTTTGCTCGTCCCCCATTTTTTGACCCTTTTTGAGGTCATTTAATGCCCCAAACTTGACTTTGAAGCATTCTTAGGGGGTCTCCAAAACCCAAAAAACTGCAATAACTTTCAAACCGTGGGGCCTTTTGACCTCATTCTTTTTCTGGAATGCTCTAAATCTCGATTACATTCATCTGGCCAAGTCACACCTTCTAGGTCACCAAAATGATGGTCAAATTGCATGCTCCTATTTTTTCGGGATTTTTAAATGCACTGATAGTTGAACTATGAGAGTTGGAACCTTTATTTGAGCCAAATGGGTATCCAAAAATGCAAAGACATAAAATAGAAACTAAGTCTAAGTACATTTTTTGGGTGACACAGGATTGCCCTTATACCTCTGGATGCTCCTGCATCAGACACCCAGGGTAGATTGAAAAGTGACCCTGTCACTTTATGGATGGTAGAGGAAATCCCAAATGGGAAACCTCGGCTGGTGAAATCCAAGTTGAGTCTTCAATCGGTCGTCCTTTCCATTTGACCAAATACTCTTCATACTGCCTGTTTCTGGTACTCCTACCCACACGATGATCTAGAATGTCTTCTATCTCCTCTTTCTTAGAAGCAGGAATTGGACATGGCTCTAAAACCAGCTCCTCATTTGCACCATCATCATGATACTCTGTTAAATCTGCAACGTTGAAAATGGGAGAAATGTGAATACCATCTGGCAGCTCCACCTCATATGCATTTCCTGAGTTATGTTTCTTCAAAATTTTGCAGGGGCCAAATTTCTTCATTTTCAGCTTGTTGTAAGTACCAACTGGAAATCTTTCTTTTCGTAAGTGCACCATGACAAGATCCCCTACTTGGAATTCCTTATGTCTTCTCCTTTGATCAGCCCTAGATTTATACTCTTGATTCATCTTGATAATGTGTGCTTGGACCTCCTCATGTAGACGCTTGATGTGTTCAGCAAAATCCTCAGCTTCAGCACTTGTTCTCTCCCCTTGTTCTATCTTCCTCAATTCTGGTGCAGTCCTTGGGCTATTTCCATATACAATTTGAAATGGTGATTTTCCAGTACTCCTATTTACAGAGTTATTATAAGCAAACTCTGCCTGTGGTAGAATCAAATCCCATCCCTTAGGCTTATCTCCAACTAAACATCTCAGCAAATTGCCCAGACTTCTATTTACCACTTCTGTTTGGCCATCAGTCTGTGGGTGATGCGTGGAACTGAATTTCAAGTCTGTTCTCAACTTCTTCCACAATGTCCTCCAGAAATACCCCACAAATTTAGTATCTCGGTCAGAAACTATACTCCTTGGAAGACCATGTAGTCTTACCACCTCTTTGAAAAACAAGTCTACAATATGGACAGCATCATGAGTTTTATGGCATGGAATGAAATGTGCCATTTTGGAGAACCTATCAACCACCACGAATACTGAGTCATTACCCCTTTGTGTCCTTGGCAATCCAAGAACAAAATCCATACTTATGTCCTCCCATGGCCTTGATGGAACAGGCAATGGCTGATATAGGCCAGTATTTTGACTAAACCCCTTGGCCACTTGACAAACCTGGCAACTTTGTACAAACTTCTTCACATCTTGTGTAATTTGAGGCCAAAAATAATGTTCTCTAAGAATGGCAATGGTCTTATCCCGACCAAAATGTCCTGCCATCCCTCCACTGTGTTTCTCCTTAATCAGATTTTCCCTCATGGAACTCCTTGGAATGCACAATTGACTACCTTTGAACAACATGCCATCCTGAATCAAATAGTCTAACCACTTGGTTCTATCTACAGCAACAGGTTCTTTACAAGCTCTCCATGCTTCAGCAAAATCAGGATCCTCAGGGTACAAATTCTTGAGTTCATCAAACCCAACTACTTCAACCTGCATTGTTGTAAGCAACAATTGTCTCCTACTTAATGCATCTGCAACCCTGTTAGATTTTCCACTTCTATGCTTTAACACAAATGTATAACTCTGCAAGAATTCTACCCACTTCATATGCCTCTGATTCAATTTACCTTGGCTATTTAGGTACTGTAATGCCTGATGATCAGTATACAAAACAAATTCCTTTGGCAATAAATAATGCCTCCATTTCTTTAAGGCCTGAACTATTGCATAGAACTCTTGATCATAAACAGAATACTTCTTCTTTGCATCATTCAATTTTTCACTAAAATATGCAATAGGCTTACCTTCTTGGCTTAATACAGCCCCAATAGCGCTGCCACTAGCATCACAATCCACCTGGAAAAATTTTCTAAAATCTGGAAGTGCCAACACAGGCTGTTCAGTCACCTTCTTCTTCAGCAATTCAAAACTTCTCGCAGCTGCTGCAGTCCATTTGAACTCTTTTCTATCCCCTCTTATTGTATCAGTTAGAGGTGCACATATGCCACTGAAATTCTTAATAAACTTCCTGTAAAAACTAACCATACCATGAAATGATCTTACCTCAGTAGCAGACCTTGGAGTAGGCCATTCCAAGATGGCTTTTACCTTTTCTGGATCCATTTTGAGACCTTCAGGTGATATAACAAATCCCAAATAGACTAACTCTCTTTTTGCAAAGACACACTTCTTTAGATTAATTAACAATTTCTCTTCCCTTAGCCTTTCAAAGACACTACGAATATGCAGTAAATGCTCTTCCAAGGTCTTGCTGAAAATTAAAATATCATCCAAATAGACAATAACAAATTTTCCCAAGAACTTCTTAAGTACCTCATTCATGAGCCGCATGAAGGTGCTTGGGGCGTTCGTCAATCCAAAGGGCATGACTAACCACTCATAAAGACCCTCCTTGGTCTTGAAGGCTATTTTCCACTCATCTCCTTCTCGAATCCGTATCTGATGATAGCCACTCTTCAGATCTATCTTTGTGAAGTACTGAGCTCCACTCAAGCAGTCCATAAGATCATCCATCCTTGGCAAAGGAAACCGGTACTTGATGGTTATCCTATTTATAGCTCAAGAATCTGTACACATCCTCCACTCTCCATCCTTCTTTGGTGCAAGTACTGCAGGTACTGCACATGGACTCAGGCTCTCTCGAATCAAGCCCTTCCTCAACAGCTCCTGAACCTATCTATTTAGCTCCTCTGTTTCAGTAGGAGTCATCCTGTGAGCAGCCTTGTTAGGCAAACTAGCTCCTGGAATCAGATCTATTTGATGATTGATTTGCCTTACTGGTGGCAATCCATCTGGAACATTATCAGAGATAATATCTCCAAATTCCCCTAGTAAATCTGAAACTTCAAATGGTATTTCACTACTGCCTTCTTTATCTTTCCTAGGAATCAAAGCATAGCACATACGCTGATGTTTCATGCCATCTAAAAACTTCCTTCCATCAACAAGACAAATCCTAGCACTGCTACATACCTTTTCACCTTCCTTTTTCATGGGCTTCAATTTGTGGCGAACTCCATCCTTTGTCAGAGAGTATGTGTTTGCATGTCCATCATGTATTGCATGTCTATCAAACTGCCATGGTCTACCCAACAATAGATGGCAAACATCCATCGAAATAACATCACAAAGAACTTCATCATGGTAACTCCCAATTTTGAATTTTACTAAACATTGTTCACTTACCAGGACCTTATGATCATCTTTTACCCAAGAAATCCGATAGGGCTGGGGATGTTTCTCCCTCTTGAGCTTCAGCTTAGAGACCATCTCTTCAGATACCAAGTTATCAGTGCTACCACCATCAATGATCACATCACAACATTTATCCTCACACTTGCATCTAGTACGGAACAAGCTCCTCCGTTGTCCTGGTTCATTTTCACCACTTAGTAGGACTCTTTCATTTACCAAGGTCTCTCCTCGTTCTGCATCCTCTGAATGTGATGATTGTGCATCCTCATCCACATGAGCAACCCTAGCTTGGCCCTCAGCTCTCCTATCTGTCCTTCCTTGTCGTTGAGGGCATTCAAAGGCACGATGACCTTCTTCATTGCAATGGAAACAGGTACCACGGAAGCCTCCTCTTCCTTGTCCACGTCCTCTACCTCTTCCTCTTTGATTTCCAAAATCTTGATCACGGGAGCGGTTGAAACCCTCATTCCTCTGGTTCCTGCTAGTACCCTCATCTTCATTTTTCTTTTGAGTTTCATTGCGGCCTCCAGATGATCTACCGCTTCCCCTTCCTCCTTGACTGCGCCCTCTTTGTCTTCCCTCAAACCTTTTACTCAGCTTCTCTTCAACTCGTAGGGCAAACTGGTATGCTTCTTCAACGCTCGTCATTCTTACCAGACTTAGTTCCTCCTGGATGCTAGGTTGTAACCCACTGATATAACGAGCAACCTTCTCCTTATTTGCTTCTGCATGCCCCGCTCTAATCAGGAGTCGGTAAAACTCCTCTGTATATTCTTGGACTGATCTTCCTGCTTGCTTTAACCCATGCATCTTCTTAAACAGATCAAGCTCGTAGTCCACAAGAATGAACTGCTTCTTCAATTTGTCCACCATGCGATCCCATCTTGTGATCTTCTCCTATCCTCTTCTAAGTCTTTCCAGTTGAATCTCTTGCCACCAGATTTTGGCATGGCCTTTTAGTTTGGCCTTTGCAAACTTAACCCTATCTGGGTCCCTTATATCCTCATATTCAAAGTATTCATCCAGTTCATTGATCCAATCGATCAACTCATCTGGTTTTAGATTTCCCGAAAATATACCCACTTCAATTGTAGGTCTTTTCCCAAACCTAGAAATGGCCCTAAAAAGCCTTTCCTCTACAGGATTCAGAACTTCCCCGTCAACTTCCATTACTTCCTCTTCATTGTCATCCTCACTATTGTCATCTGCGGCAATATTTGCTCCTCTACGAAGCTCCTCTTGCAATGCTTGTACCTGTCTCTGGAGGGCTCTAACCTCCTCAGGATCAACAGCTCTGGCCCTTCCACCACGCTCTCTTCGTGGAGGCATCTTCTAACTCAAACCCACAACCACACAGTCCTGGTGCAAACTGCCTCACAGTCGGCGCTCTGTCTACACACTCAGGAAAACCCGCTCTGATACCACTTGATGGGGACACAACCCAACAACCAGAATAGACACAATAGAAAGGGAAAATTATATTAACTGAGAAAATAAGCTGGTACAAACAGTGCAGAGAAAATAAACTCAAAACATGCCTTGCGGGCTTACAATAGCATAAATCTGGAGAATATTTCTCCTTTTAGCACCTCCTCTCAAGCTCCAATCCGAACTGCCTTTTACAATGCCAAAAATCTCCTTAAATAGACCCCGGAGAGTTAAGGACTAGGAGTACATTCTAGAAAGTGCTAGTAGGCATCCACCGACAAAATAGAAGGTTCCGGAAGCTGCGTTAGAAGTCGGTGCAATTCTAGAAGAATCCAGAAACGGTAGCCAAACTTCCAGGAGGCATAACTTTTGAACCGTAACTCCGATTGACGAACCGTTTACATTTTCGGAAAGCTCTCGAAGCGCTCTATAGCCCTATGGACAAGCTTTGCTCATCCCCCATTTTTCAACCCTTTTCGAGGTCATTTAATGCCCCAAACCTGACTTTGAAGTATTCTTAGGGGGTCTCCAAAACCCAAAAAACTGCAATAACTTTCAAACCGTGGGGCCTTTTGACCTCATTCTTTTTCTGGAATGCTCTAAATCTCGATTACATTCATCTGGCCAAGTCACACCTTCTAGGTCACCAAAATGATGGTCAAATTGCATGCTCCTATTTTTTCGGGATTTTTAAATGCACTGATAGTTGAACTATGAGAGTTGGAACCTTTATTTGAGCCAAATGGGTATCCAAAAATGCAAAGACATAAAATAGAAACTAAGTCTAAGTACATTTTTTGGGTGACACAGGATTGCCCTTATACCTCTGGATGCTCCTGCATCAAAATTGCTCATTTTCTATGCATCTATGTGTGCTAGTTGATAGTTTTTAGAAAGCAATCATATGAACCCAACACTTTTGTGCTCAAAAGAGCCTCTGAGGCTCTCACCCTTAATCCATTTGATGTGGATTTGCAAATTCAGGTGGCCAAACTTCACCATGAAAAACAAGTTGTTGATATCTATGCCACTCAAGGAGCCCAAATCAAGGCCTTTCTGCATTGGTTGGAAGTTGGCAATAAAGCTTCGAAGAGTTCTTTCAAGCTCTTCAAGCCCATCATACCAATGCTAGGATTAAAAGGATCAAACAAGAAACTGTTGTGCTTTCCAGTCTCCCTAACATCCTGCAAGCATTTTTTCATCACTATGAGAATGTTTTTGCTTCACATGGAAATTTGGTTGCTTAGGAGGAAGCTATCAGAAAGTGTATCTCTGTTACTCCAAACTAGCTAGCATTTGAACAACCTACTTTCTGTGAGCAACTTCTTTCCCTCTCAAACCTTAAAGAGGTAGTCTACTCCATGGCTGATGAAAAATCCCTTGGGTGTGATGGGTTTCACTCTAAATCATACAAACACCTCTAGGAGCATATAGGAACTGATCTACACAAAGTTTATTTTGAAGCCTATCATTCTAAAAGCTTAGGAGCCACTATAAATAAAGAAAATATCAAATACATACCTAAAGCAAGCAATCTAGAGGACATCTACAATTAGAGGCCCATTAGCCTTTTGAATGTGTCTTATAAGATTATTTCCAAGGCACTTTCTCTCAAAATGAGGCACATGTTGCCTTTAATTGTGCGCCCTGAGAAAACTAGATTTACTAAGTCTAGATATATTCTTGACAACATTATTACTATCTAGGAAGGCATGGAATGGGCTCGCAAGTCCAAATAGAAGGTTATCTTTCTAAAGATTGATTTTACTAAAGCCTATGATCACATTGAGTGGCCCTTTATTTTAGCTATGCTCCAGGCTTTGGGTTTTGGTCCCAATTTTGTACAATACATGGAGATGCTTTTTGGCAATGCTAATGGTTGCATTACCATTAATAATTCATAATTAGAGGCTTTTGGCCTTTTTCATTCAATCAAGCAATGTTTCCCTTTGGATCCAACACTTTATGTCCTTGCTGCTGAAGGTTTTGGGTATTTGCTAGCTCATTCTATGTCTTCTAGACTATTTCATGGCATTTCCTTGCAAGAATCATCTTCCCAATTAGTTAATGACCACTTTGCAGATGATTCTTTTCTCACTCCTTTAGAACATGAAGAAAACATCAACAATGCTTTAGGTTTCTTAGACACCTTTTGTGAAGCCTCTGGACCTACCATTCAATGGCATAAAATGTTCTACTTCCATGAATCATTCTTGCTAGCTCTACCTTGGCTTAGCCAGTTTGAGTGGAAGTGGGTTACACATCGAGAGAATTTCTGCTTTCTTGCTATTCCTTTTGCTTTCTAGGCTTCACCTGTTGAACTTTGGAATGCTGTCCTTGCTAAGATTACGAAGAAACTTGATTATTAGATTACGAAACCACTCTCCCTTGCTAGAAAATTCTAGATTTGCTCCAAGGTTCTTGCATCTACTCATGTTTATTATTCTTCTTGTGGGACTCCCTCCAAAGCTTCTTATTAGAAATTGGAAAGATTGCTCAAGGATTCTCTCTAGGCTTCTAGTTTTGATCATCATGGCTTTCACAGAGTTTTCTGAGATTTTTGTTGTCTCCCAAAAGAATCTGGTGGTCTTGACCTACTTTCCACATAGAAACAAGGCCTTATACTTTGTGCTAAAAGGATTATTTTTGCTATCACTAGAGATGAAGCCTAGAAGATTTTGGTTTGACATTGCATATCTTTTGACTTTCTTATCAATAGGCCTACTTTGAAAGGGATTGGTTTCTACACCCTTCTCATCATGCATGAGCTAGTGACCATATAGGTCTCATTTTTCATCAAGAGGATATGGAAATCCTAGGAATCTATTAAGCCTTGGCTTCAATTGGCTTTCATTATATAATATTTTGTACAAGTAAGACTCACATATTATGCTATCTTCCCCATGATTTTTTTCCCTTTTTCATACACATAGAAGTCAATTCATAAAATATTCTCCTTGACACGAAACTTAATGCACACCTTACTGACTTTGAAGTGACAAAGCTTGTGGAGGACAATGAATCAATGTTAATTGTTATTGGCTCCTACATTTACATTGTTCTAGTTTAGTATGAACCTTTGCAATAATTCTAGACCTACAAACTACAAATCCAAAACCCTAATAGCATAATTACTAGGATATGGAATAGATTTAAGACATTGATAGATGGTTTGGATTCTAGATTTTATTAAATAAATAGAAAACTTAACTTTCTTACTAATTTAAGTGAGACCATCAACTAAGGAAAGTTATCTTGGCAGCCAACAATCATGCCCACTTGGTTATTCTCCTTAACACCTATTACAATGTTATTTCTTCTATATTGCTAGATTTCTTTCAATTAACCAAAAATAAAAGGAAGCCATGATGTTGACTTTTTCAAATTCTTTTTAACGCAATATATTTGTACATTTAAAATTTGCATCAAATATGGGGCTAACATTTAGGCACCTTATAAATCATTTTCTTATTTTAATTTTCTATAAAGTTTTTGATTAATCAAATATCTATATATAGAAATATTGACATTTATATTACATTGCTCACATTGATAAAAGCAACAAAGTCTAGAAGCACTTCAATTTTCATCTATGAAACAACAGAAACAAGAGATGAAGGCCAGCCATGTTTATGCCAAAGATGGTACAAAAGTTTTTGAGACTATCTATTATCGAATATAAAAGATGGTGGTAATTTCTATGGAGCTTTCTTCTCTCCATGTGACATATTTGATAGTATCTATATGTAAGCAGGTGACTCTAATGTATGTAAGAGTTAGTGGAAGACATATGAGAAGGTTATGAGCAAGATCCAAAGTGTTGGAATTCCTACATTAAATTTTTTTAACCCATATGATTGGCTATGGATAAGTATTTTGTTTTGTGCTTGTCAAAGCTAACAAGATCATGATTTCATACATTTTAATACATGTTATGCCTCATGTGTTTAGCCACTAATTTTTTTGTTTAGTGTTCCTTAGCATCCATGATTATATACGCTTTTCTTTTGTCTACCTCATAAAGTGCTTTTGCAAACAATAAAAAAGATGGAAATGGCAGTATTATTGTATTTAGTCTTGAGTAGCGAAGTCCTTGAAATTTCATGTAACAGACTGCATAGTATTGTCATTCCTAAACTACAAATATTCCACCACTAGAAAAATAGATTTGATGGAAACAAATTTATTGTCTCTAAGAGACTCATTTATCTCTTTTATTTAAATTTTATTGTGTTCTTTAAATATGATTGTGTGCTGAATATATGAGTATTAAACAATACTCTAGATTGGACATAAATTAGGCAAATTATATAATTTGACTCTTCTTAGCATTAAAAAAATGCATAGAATCAATTGAGCAAAGAAAGGGAGATATGCTAACTATTGGTGATGGATAAAAAATAATTGAATTGTTTCAAAATGAAATAAAATACCATGACAAAATGATATGGTTGTGTATAGAGCCATGTAAAACATAGAATTTGTTGAAACCATGGCATATTTTTATTTCCTCTAACAATTTTAGAGGTAGGGATGAGTTCATATTACAAAAAAATTCAAGGTAGAGATCTTTGTAGAAATTCTAGATTCAAGAACAATGCCTATATCAATGATGAATGCAAATGTTGAGTAAATACATTTCAAAGATTGAGTTTCATAAACGATTTAATGTGTTTAACAATAGTTGACATGCTCAGGACAAAGATCATAGAAGAACTACGGGTGACATATCACTGGACTTTGGAATAAATTTCAATGTCATAGACATATAATGTTTTTGCATGGTATGGATATTCTTATCAAATAATGACCAAAACATTATGATATTTAGGGATTAGTTGTTTGTGTGGTCTCTTTCATTTAACTAGTGTTGGTTATAGTTCTGGCGATCGACTGATAATGTGTCAATCAAAAGTACCCTAAGATTTTATATTATGACCATCTTGAAAAGATAGTGACGAAATACTTTGAAATTATAATTTGTTGGTACATTTGATATTTCAAAGGAAAATATGAGGCAAATGCAAAGTCATGCTACTTTTTCTTGTTAGTGTACTATCTTTTTATTTTTCTTGAAACATGGTAATTTGTTTTCTTGTCAATTATCTATATCTTTAATTTTTTTGTCTCTAAGAACTTCTATATTTGATAGCATGATATTTGTTTGTATTTTTATATTTAATAATAGTTTTACAGTAGTGTGTTAAGATTGTTATGTCTTGTGATTTTTATGAAATTTCATGTTTCACAAGTGATGAAATATACTATTTTGTAGTTTGAGTTCAAGACCTTTGCCTCATTAAAAAATTTATATGTTCAATATTCATCCCTTAATTTTTACTAATGTGAGCTAAAACATGTGTACTATAGTATACAATTTTATTTTTTATTGGTTTCATATACAAGATTTTTTTCTATGAATTTTTTTCTATTTTTTCCCCCTAAAGCTTTATATCTAATGATATCTAATTTTCTATGGTACTCTTTATATTTGTGTGATTTTGTTAGAAAATGAGAGCAACTATCAGAATTCTTGTTAGAAAATGATAGCATCTTTCAGATTTCAAGGATAAACTAGAAAATTGTATGCATCGGTGTCTATGCTTAGAAGATAATTTATCTTTCCATAAAACTTATTAGGATGATTCTTACATTAGCTGGTCAACCTAAGCATGCAAATCTAACCAATTAGATTGTTTCTATCTCTTGGATGCGATTTTCCATCCTTGATCTATATGGATCATATCAAATGATCCAAGATTAGGGGATATGAATGAATTGTTTCACATGTAATTATGTCTGATAACTATTGGATGCATTTGTAAAAGACACAATGGTTAATTTTATAAACTATTAGATTTTTTCATTCAACTTACCCTCTTTGATAAGTTTCTCAATTAGAGACTTGAGCTAGTCCTCTACTAGGAAGTTGTAAATGTAGCGAGTAGCTCAACTTTCCTTACCTAGATCCTTCTCATCCTTGTTCATTTGTTGACAGCAGAGTGCATGACCTTCATGGAGAATTCACCAAAGTTTTTAACATTTTGCAGATGCCAACGTGGTTCTCTGTGAGCTCTCTCATTGAATTCTCTAGCCTATCTAGCCCTTTCTTACTATGGCTCTAACCATGATTTGTTTATTAATTAGAAGTTGCCAAAACATTTGACTGAACTATCACATCTATTTTTCATTGTATTTTTTAATGCACTATATATGTTGATTTACCACAAAGAAGAGATCATTGAAAATAATAAATGAACTCTCTCTATCCAAATCATAATTACATAGTAGTTCTACATATTAAGATATTCAAATTTATATTAAAGTGCTCACATTGATAAAAGCAAAAAAAACTAGAAGCATTTCAATTTTCATCTATGCAAGAACACAAACAACACTTGCAGAGTACCTAAGTTTCTACCAAAGATGGTACAATGCAAAGTTTCTAGGACTAACTATAGTAAGATGTAAAGGATGGTGGTGATTTCTATCAAACTTTCTTCTCTTCTCATGACATATTTGATAGTATCTCTATGTACGAAGATGACTCTAATGTATTTAAGAGTTAGTAGAAGATATATGAGAAGTTTAGGAGCAAGATCCAAAGTGTTGGAATTCCTACATTTAAATTTTTTAACCCATATGATTGGCTATGGATATATTCTCCATTTGGTGCTTGTTAAGGTTGACAAGGTCATGATGTTATAAATTTTAATACATTTTATGCCTCATTTTTTTAGCCATTGATTTTTTTGTTAAGTGTTGCTTAGAAACCATGATTATATTTATTTTTTGGACTACCTCATAAAATGACTATTGCAAAAAATAAAGAAAAATGGCAAAGGAAATATTATTATGTTTAGCCTTGAGTAGTGAAGTACTTGAATATTCATTTAGTAGATTGTATAATATTATCATGCCTAAACTACAAATATTCTAGCACTAGAAAATAAGATTTGATGGAAACATATTTATTATTTGTATAACCTAAATTGGGCATAAATTAGGCAAATTGTATACTCCCACTCTTGTTAGCATTAAAAAAATTCATTGTATCAATTGAGCAAAGAAAGGGAGATATGTGAACTATTGGTGACAGAGAAAAAAATTGAATTATTTCAAAATAAAATAAAAAACCATGACAAACTGATATGGTTGTGTATAGAGTCATGTAAAACATAGAAGTTGTTGAAACCATGGCATATTTGTAGTTTGTCTAGCAATTTTATTGGTATGGATGGATTTATTTTACAAAAAATTCCAAGGTAGGGTTTTTGGTAGGAATACAAGATTCAAAGACAATGCCTATATCAGTGATGAATGCAAATGGTGAGTAAATAAATTTCAAAGATTGACTTTCACAAGAATAGACATACTAAACTACATAAAGAAAAGTAACATTTTAATAGTCAGAAAGCTATGGAGAAGCCATGAACATGCCAATGATTACAAAGACTCAAGCTTCCTAGCAAAGGCAAATGTGTTTGGAACATGTAGATAGAAAAATATAGTGAGATTGTTGGGCTACTATAAGTTCAATGCTCATCTACAAGTACATGCCAAGTGGAAACTTGGTAGAAATGTTGCATAGAAAGGAGGCTTCACAAAACATGTTGGCTGATTGGCTTATATGATATAATATTGTAATGGGTATCACCCATGAATTATGTTATCTTCCCCATGATTATTTTCCCTTTGTTGTACACATAGAAGTCAATTCAAAAAATATTCTCCTTGACATGAAACTTAACGTACACCTCACTAAATTTGGAATGACAAATCTTGTGGAGAAAAATTAATTAATGTCAACTATTATTAGCTCTTATGTTTACATTGTTCTAGGTTAGTATGTACCTTTGCAATAACCGTACACCTACAAGCTGCAAAGCCAAAACCCAATAGCATAACTACTAGGATATGGGATAGATTTAAGACATGAATAGATGGTTTGGATTCTATATTTTATTAAATAAATAGCATTCTTAACTTTCTTACTAATTTAAGTGAGACCATCAACAAAAGAAAGTTACTTTGGCAACCAGTGGTCATGCCCACTAGGTTATGCTCCTTAACACATGTCATAGTGTTATTTCTTCTACATTGCTAGATTTCCTTTAGTTCACCAAAAATAAAAGGAAGCCATGATGTTGAATTTTTCAATATCTTTTTAACACAATATATTTGTATCTTTAAAAGTTGCATCAAATATGGGGCTAACTTTTAGGCACATTCTAAATCGTTTTCTTATTTCAATTTTCCAACAATTTTTTTATTAGTCAAATATCTATATATAGAGATATTCACATTTATATTATAGTGCTCACATTGATGAAAGCAAGAAAAGCTAGAAGCACTTTGATTTTCATCTATGAAACTGCACAAACAAGAGTTGTAGGGTAGCCAAGTTTCTGTCAAAGATGGTACAAAAATTTATAGGGCTAACTATAGTCAAATATAAAAATGGTGGTCATTTCTATGGAGCTTGCTTCTCTTTGCATGACATATTTGATAGTATCTCTATGTATGCAGGCATATCTAATGTATTTAAGAGTTAGTAAAAGACATATGAGAAGGTTATGAGAAAGATCAAAAGTTTTGGAAGTCCTACATTCAATATGGCTAAGTTATCCATTTGGTACTTGTCAAAGCTCACAAGACCATGATTTTATATATTTTAATACATGTTATGCCTCATGTGTTTAGCCATTGATGTTTTTGTTTAGTGTTTCTTAGCATCCATGATTATATACATGTTTTATTTGTCTACATCGTAAAGAGCTTGTTGAAACCAATAAAAAAGATGGAAATTGAAGTATTATTGTATTTAGCCTTGAGTAGTGAAGTCCTTGAAATTTCATGTAGCAAATCACATAATATTGTCATGCATAAACTAGAAATATTCCACGACTTGAAAAATAGATTTGATGGAAACAAATTTATTGTCTATAAGAGACTCATTTATCTCTTTTATTTAAATTTTATTGTGTGCTTTAAATATGATTGCATGCTAAATATATGAGTATTAAACAATGCTCTAGATTGGGCATAAATTAGGAAAATTGTATAATGTAACAGTTGTTAACATTAAAAAAATGCATTGGATCAATTGAGCAATGAAATAGAGATATGTTAACTATTGGTTATGGATAAAAACTAATTGAATTTTTTCAAAATGAAATAAAAAACCATGAAAAAATGATATGGTTATGTACATAGTCATGTAAAACATAGAATTTCTTGAAATCATGGCATATTTGTAGTTCCTCTAACAATTTTATTGGTAGTGATGTGTTTATTTTACAAAAAATTTAAGTTAGGTAGGAATAGAAAATTCAAAGGCACTACCTATATCAATGATGAATGGCAATCATGAGTGAATACATTTCAAAGATTTAGTTTCACAAGTGTAGACATTCTAACCTGCATAAAGGAAAGAAATCTTAACATTTTAATAGTCATAAAGCTATGTAGAAGCCATGAACATGCCAAAGACTACAAAGACTCAACCTTCCTAGCAGAGGCAGATGTGCTGCGAACATGGAGACAGAGAAATATAATGAGATTTTTACGCTATTATAACTCCAATTCTCATCTACAAGTACATACAACATGGAAACCTTGCAGAAGCATTGCATAGAAAGGAGGATTCATAAAACATGTTGGATGATTGGCTTACGAGAGGTAATGTTGCTATGGGTAGCACCCATAGATAATGCTATCTCTCAAATGATTATTTTCCCTTTGTTGTACACATAGAAGTCAAAATCAAAAAATATTCTCCTTGACTCAGAAATTAATGCTCACCTTACTGACTTTGGAGTGAAAAAGCTTGTGGAGAACAATGAATCAATGTCAACTGTTATTAGCTCTTATGTTTACATTGTTCTAGGTTAGTATGTACCTTTAGAATAACCCTAGACATACAAACTACAAAGCCAAAACCCCAATATCATGGTTACTATGATATGGGATAGATTTAAGACATGGATATATGGTTTGGATTCTAGATTTTATTAAATAAATAGTAGAATTAACTCACTTACTCATTTAAGTGAGACCATCAACTAAGGAAAGTTATCTTAGAAGCTAGCAGTCATGCCCACTTGGTTATGCTCCTTAATACGTATTACAAGCAATATATCTATACATTTAAAGGTTGCATCAAATATAGGGCTGACTTATAGGCACATTCTAAATCATTTTCTTATTTTAATTTCCCATCAATGTTTTGATTACTCAAATAACTATCATAACAAATTGCATAGTGAGAAGTCCAAATAATCAATTATATAATTCCTATATCCATGTAAATAAAACATGATAGGGTCAGCTATATACTTAAAAAGTAATATCGTAGATGCTCCCATAGTGTAATGATTTTTTTACTACTATAGCTTGTCTTTAAGACAACATAAGATGAGCAACATTTTCTATAATATGTTCAAGAAAGTTTTAACTTCTCCATTATATTTAATTTGTTCTCTTTTTAAGGAAGATTCCTAAACTACATTCTTTTACAGATAAACTATGAAAAGAATAAGCGGAGTGTAGCAACACTATACCTCTCTATTTCTTCAAAGACACAACTTACCCTAAAATGTCTAAAATTTTATGAGCAAAAGTTTTGACATTAGTTAAAATTGATGAATATTTTATAAGTTGGAGGATCAAAAAGTGAGTGAGGATTTTAGAAAGTATCAGGAAACATGGAAAATAACATGCTTTTTTACTAGGCCAATAATAAAAATGATTCATCAATTACCTAGTTTTGACAAGAATATATCTAAGGATATTAGAAACATAGATAAAAATAACATAATTAGTTAGGGGAATTGAATCAAATAGGGGGAAATAAGTTAGAATATTAGCTAGGAACCAATATGAATAACACAAATTCTCATGAATCCACAAACAAAAATAGAAATTTGAGAATCACAATTGGAAGAATACAACAAATATTTGTATAGGTTTAAACTTACCTGTGCTTAGCTAACAAGAAAGCTGACCCTCAAATTGGTGGGGTTTTACATCTTGAGCTTGGTGTCACTTGACCTTAGTAGCTATTCTCTGAAACATTATTTCAGAGTGGAGTACCTATAGTAAATTGAAGTTCCTCTAGTTAAGGCTTGTGGTCAATATCTCCAAAACCCTAGTAAGGCTCGCTAGCCAAGATTCCCTTAACCTTGAAGGTAATCTATTGAATGGAAGCTAACTACTAGAATCACAATATTATTACCACCACTTTGTCTATTTCACACAACCATATTATCAGCTATGTGTCCTCCAAATGTAAACATGGAAAGGATTGCCTATTTTTCCTTACAAATCTAATAAATTATAAAGACAAATCTAATAAACACTAAACAAGTGTTAACTTGAATGAAAAACAAATCATAAATGCCAGCTACACACCCCCAATACCTCCATTTGGTAGTCTTTTCTTTGTGATTGGCAATTCTGTGGTAGTGAAAACTAAAATGCCTTGCATCATAATAAAACTTCATTACAATTCATGATCAGGCCTCTACTGCTACAACTTCTCTTGCCTTGTAATGTGTAGAGCCTCTACTAGAAAAACTAAAAGTTTGCAAAAATATCCATAATGATCAATAGGGACTTCCCAAAGCATACATAGTAGATGAAAATGTTGAGCTCTGATCAACTTTTAGTAGTACAATTTGAATAATGGTCTTGTAAAATAAAAATGAAAATATTTAATTGGTTGTTAGAAAAATGATTTATAATTTTTTAAAGAAGAGCCCTCCACAATAATTCTTGTCATAGTATGGTAGGAACTAACAATATAGTAGTATATGTTCTTTTCATATTGTCAAATATACACTAGTCTGATTTATAAGTTCAATTTTTATTTACATTGTATCAGAGCCACATTCCTTTGAATAGAGCTTTATAGCTTAAAACCATTCTTGCCTATTGAGATTTGGAGATCGTGTTAGCAAAGAGAAAGAAGGGAGAGCCTATAAAATTCAAGCCATTGACCATTCGTGGGATTTCAATAATCTGTGACTGTAAATGTTGAATCACTTAATTCATGGAAAATGGCAGTGCAACGTATTATCTTGTGTAAAATTTATTGAGGCAAATTATATGGTCTTGAATTGTTGTGAGGAAATTTCTATGCAGGAAAAGAGTACTACAAACCATTTGAAGAAAGCTAAGATGACAACTAGAATTCTATATATTTGCAAGTTGTGCAGCACATATGTTAATAGTGTTGAAATATTAATTGCATATAGTTGTTTGTCCCTGGAGCCAAATGCCCACCTACCACCTAAAAAATTATAGAACAATTAAAAAATTGAATGTGGGTAGGTGAGTTTTTCAAATTTGGAAATAAGAGGGAAAACATTTTTCTAGTGAGATAAAAGGAATGATCTAATTCATTCGATAGGTGGAGAAACTGAAGAGGGAGAAGTTGCAAAGAAGAGCAGAGAAGGAAGAAGAAAGAAAATGATCGGCAGATCCAATCATTGTAGAGATAGAATGAAGTTTGTTTCTGCCTCTAGTTGCACATGTTTCTTCTTTGGTCATTCTGTAAGTTTGTTGTTTGTTGAATTCATCCTGTGAAGTAGTAATTTCTCTAGGCACTATTGTATGCAACCATTAGAGTTGTAAGTTCAAAGTTTGAAGTTTTACCAGTTTGAAATTTTAGGGTTATTTTAGGGTTTTCTGGTTGTAGTTGAATGCTCCTAGATTTTGTAATGTTTTTAATCAAAGTTGAATAGCAAGCAAGCATGCATACTTAAATCCATTAGTCTCCCTCTATACATTACATTTGAGAAGATTATTGTTGAATGTATCAAGCTTTGAGTCTCTAGTTTTAATGGTGATAATATTCATGTTATAAGTCTGCACTCAGTCTTATCTTTGTTTGATTTCTCACTCTGTGGTTTGAACTGAGCTCACTCAGCATCCACTTCTGCCGAGCACCACCCTGCAATGATGATCAAGCTCACTCAATATCCACACTACTGAGCTCACTCGGCATCTTTGGTGTCAAGTTGCCCTTCACATGCTGAGCTTCGCATGGTATCAGAGCTTTGAGGCCCCACATCCATAGTGAGTTAGGGAATTTTTTTTGGGACATTTAACATGGTAGGAGATACAAGAAAGATATGGCAGCAATAACCATCCTTCAATGGACAAAATTATGATACATGGACAAAGAAGATGAAAACCATAATAGTTGCAAATGATTTATGGGAGTTTGTAATTAATGGGTTCAATGAGGTGACAAACCCAACTCAGTATGTTACCCTTACCAATAATCAAAAGACTCAGTTGAAAGAGTCAAGGAGAAAATATGCTAACGCATTAAGTTTGATTGAAGCAGCAATAATAGAGACAGTCTTCCCCAAAATTGCAGCACCAAATTATGCAAAGGAAGCATGGGATATCCTTGAGACTAACTTCAAGGGAACTCATAAGGTTAGAGTAGTGAAGCTATTGATGATCAGAAGAGAGTGAGAACCTTTAGATGAGGGACAATGAACCTATTATAGAGTTTAGCTCACAAGTCTCCACTTTGATAAACCAACTCAAATCAAATGGAGAAGAATATGATGAGTGGAGAATAGTAGAGAAAATATCGAGGAGTTTACCTAAAAAATATGACAATCTTTTCATAACCATAGAGGAGGCTAAAGACCTCACCACATTGACCATGGATGAGTTGATGGGAACTCTTCAAACCCATGAGCACCGGATAAACAGGTCAACAACTACTTCCCAAGAGCAATCTTTCAAGGCTCAAGAGAATTCAAGAGGCAAGGGGAGAGGTAGGAATGGCTCCGATAGAGGCTCAAGAAGTAGAGGTCATGGAAGGAATGGTCAAAGGAATGCTGGTGTAGAAAGCTCAAGAAGAGAAAGAAACCAAGAGGCAACAAGCACCTTTCAGAAAAACTCTAGAGGAGGTAAGAAGAATTACAACTCCAATAAGAGTAATGTTGAATGCTACTACTATCATAAGTATGGGCATTATGTAAGTGAATGTTGGAAGAAAAAGGGTGATCATTCAAAGAAAAATGCTAATGTGGTTGATGTGAACATAGGAAATGCAAACAATCCCATAGCCTTCATCATGTGTAACATTGGTGAAAATGGAAGCCCTAAGGTATGGTACCTAGACATCGGTTGTAGCAACCACATGAGTGGTAATGAAAGTTTATTTTCTTTCATTGATAAGACTTTTATGTCTAATATTAAGATAGGAAATAATGGAACCATTCCCATAGTGGGAAAATGATCTATTATGGTCTGCACCAAGCAAGGTGAGAAGAAGAAAATAAAAAATGTGTACTTTTCCCCAGGTATGAAGCACAATTTGATGAGTGTTGGACAACTCATTCAAAATAGATATAAAGTGTTGATGGAAAATGACAAGTGTGTCATTTATGAGGAGGATGGGAGTAATAGATTACTTGTAGTAGTCCAAATGATCAAAAACTAGATGTTCCCATTGAGAATACAGACATGCTTCTCTTCTCAAGTCACTACTGCACCTCCCAAGCATGCATGTATAGTAGTACACCAGCAATCAGCTCTTAGGAGCGTGATTGAAGACCGCTCCAAGATTTGGCATCTCATGTATGGACATCTTGGTTTAACTAGTTCAAATTTGTTGTCCAAGAAAAGAATGGTAGATGTTTTGCCAAGCATTGTAAATTCATATGACAAGTGTGAGGCTTGCATATTGGGTAAGCAACATAGGCTTCCCTTTAATTCTGGAAATTCTAGAAGGGATAGAGCACCATTAGAATTAGTGCATTTTGATTTATTAGGCCCTATGAAAACTACTTCTATTGGGGGGAGTACTTATTTCATGACATTCATAAATGATTTTAGTCATAGGACATGGGTATATTTCTTGAAGACTAAATCTGAAGCATTTGATAAATTTGTTGAATTCAAAGCCCTGGCCGAAAAAGAATGTAGACACTATATTAAGGTCCTTAGATCAGATATAAAAGGGGAGTATACCTCCAATATGTTTGTAAATTTTTGCATGAAAAATGGCATAAGAAAAGAGCTTATAGCCAGTTATACTTCATAGCAAAATGGAGTGATTGAGAGGAAAAACAAGACCATTATTGAAATGGCAAGAAGCATGATGAAAGCAAAAGGGCTCCCAACTAAATATTGGGGAGAAGTTGTAGCAACAAAAATATACTTGATCAACAGGTGTCCTACACAATCAGTTCATGATAAGATTCCTCTTGAGGCTTGGTCAAGGGGTAGATGGATGGTTGAGCACTTCAGAGTGTTCTAATGTGTAGCATATGCACATGCGCCTAAGGAACAAAGCTAAAAGATGGATGAAAAAGGTTTGAAGTGCATCTTCATAGGGTACAACTTAGAATCAAAGGCCTATAGGCTATATGATCTAATTGACAAAAAGATCATCATTTCAAGAGATGTGGAGTTTCTTGAAAATAAATCATGGCATGACTTAGTAGATGAATCCTCAAGCACTTCAGGTAAAGTGCCTACCATTGAAGAGGAAGAAAATGACATTGGTGATCAACAATAAGATGGAGTAGCAAATATGGATTGTAGACAAAGGTAAAAAAGGAAGCAGCCCTTAACATGCCAAGTAATAGCTCCAAGCACTTCAAGATAGCCCTGAGCTAGTATGCAAAAAAATAGTATCAGTAATACTGAAAATTCAGATCCCACTCTCACCTCCCTATTTCCAAGAAAGACCAAGAGTCTAAGAGAGATATACCAAGATGAAAGGTATGATGAAGATTATGATGAGAGTGTAAATTTTTCATTATTTTCTCATAGTGACCCAATTTATTTTGAGGAAGTTGTGAAAGAGGAGAAATGGTGTAATGCTATGGATGAGGAAATAGATTCTATTGAAAGGAATGAAACATGGGAATTAACTACATTCCCTCCCAAGAAATAAGTAATTGGAGTGAAATGGGTATACAAGACAAAGTGCGATACTGAAGGAAAAATAGATAGGCATAAGGCATGTTTAGTGGTCAAGGGGTACAAGCAATAGTATGATAGAGATAATGATGAGACATATTCCCTAGTTGCAAGAATGGAAACTATGCATGCTATTATAGCAATTGTAGCCTAGCACAAATGGAGGGTATATCAAATAGATGTGAAGTCTGCTTTCCTAAATGGTGTATTGAAGGAAGAAGTTTATGTGGAGTAGCCACCTAGTTATGAAGTTGCAGGTGCAAAACATAAGGTTTACAGATTGAAGAGAGCTCTATATGGGCTCAAACAAGCTCCATGGGCATGGTACAATAGGATTGACTCATATTTGATGAGCAATGGCTTTAGCAAGAGCGATGGTGAGCCCACACTTTACATCAAGGTAGCAAATGGTACTGTGCTAATATTGTCTTATATGTTGATGATTTAATTTTTACTAGAAATGATAATTTCCTAATTGGTGAGTTCAAAGAGGCTACGAAAAATGAATTTGAAATGATAGACCTAGGTCTCTTGAAGTACTTTCTAGGCATAGAAGTAAAACAAATGCATGATGGCATTTTCATCTCTCAAGAAAAGTATGCAAGGAAGATCTTGGAGAGTTTCAAAATGTAGAGTAGTAAGGCAGCCCCAACACCAACAATAGTAGGTTTGAAGCTGGGGAAGGAAGATTGGAGAAAAAGTGTGAATCCAACACTATACAAGAGCATGGTTAGAAGTTTGATGTATTTGACTGCAACTCGACAAGACATAATATATGCAGTAAGTCTGATTTCTAGATTTAAGGAAACACCAAAAGATTCCCATTGGAAAGCAGGAAAGAGGATCCTAATGTATGTGAATGGTACCAAGGGATTTGGAATTTTGTATACTACAGAAAATGATTTCAAGTTGGTTGGTTATGTAGATAGTGTTTGGGCTGGAAGTCTAGATGATAGGAAGAGCACTTCCGAATACATGTTTCATATGGGATCGAGTGCAATTTCATGAGCATCCAAGAAGCAACCTATTGTTACTCAATCTATAGCAGAGGTTGAATACATAGCAAAAAATGCAGTAGCATGTCAAGCTATTTGGTTAAGGAGGATCTTGATAGATTTGAATGAAAAGCAAGAGGATGGAACCACAATTTATTGTGAGAACATCTCATCAATTGCATTGTCCAGGAATTCAATCTTCCATGGGAAAAGAAAGCATATAGAGATTAGATATCACTTTATCAAAGAGTTGGTGGAGAGTGTAGATATCAAAATAAAATTTTGCAAATTTGAGTAGTAGCTAGCAGACATATTTACTAAGCCATTAGGCATTGCAACCTTTGTACACCTAAGAGAGTTTGTTGGCATAGTTGATCTGGATCAATAATGATCCTTGTTTTTTTGGCTTGGGACAAAGGGGGAGTTTTGAAATATTAATTACATATAGTTGTTTGTCCCTAGATCCAAATGCCCACCTACCACTTGATGGATTGTAGAACGATCAAAAAATTGAATGTGGATAGGTGAGGTTTTCAAATTTGCAAATGAAAGGGAAAATTTTTTGCCAATGATATAAAAGGAATGATTTGATTCATTCAACATGTGGAAAAATTGAAGAGAGAGAAGTTACAGAGAAGAGCAGAGAAGGAAGAAGAAAGAAAATGATCAGTAGATCCAGTCATTGTAGAGACAAAAGGAAGTTTGTTTTGTGCCTCCAATTGCACGTGTTTCTTCTCTGGTCATTCTATAAGTTTGTTGTTTCTTGACTTCATCCTATGAAGTAGTGATTGATCCAGACACTATTGTATGTAGCCATTAGAGCTGTAAGTTAAAAGCTTGAAGTTTTACTAGTTTGAAGTTTTAGGGTTATTTTAGGGTTTTTTGGTTATAGCCAAATGCTCCTAGATTTTGTAATGTTTTACATCAAAGTTGAATAGAAAGCAAGCATGCATACTCAAATTCATTGTTCTTCCTCTAAACATTGCATTTGAAAATATTACTGTTGAATGTTTCAAGCTTTGGCTCTTTAGTTTTAATGGTAATAATATTCACATTATAAGTTTGCACCCAGTCTTGCCTTTGTTTGAGTTCTCACTTTGTAGTTTGAACCGAGCTCACTTGGTATCCAGTTCTGCCAAGCACCACCCTACAGTGGTGAGCAAGCTTGCTTGGTGTCCACACTACCGAGCTCACTCGACATCCATTGGTGTTGAGTGTCCCTTCACATGCCGAGCTCACTTGGCTCCTTCATGTGTCGAGCTCACTTGGTACACTGCCTTGGTTCCTTCATGTGCTATGTAAGAACTAGCACTTGGCAAAAGTTAGTGCTAAGAAAAATTCTAAAGTTTTGATTAATATTTTTCACAAATGACAAGGCTGTAGTTGATATTTCACAGAAATTCATATTTTTTCTAGGCTGCCATTTTTAGAGAGATACTTTAACATTGATCTCAATAATGAGACATTTTAAAATGTGTTTTAAAAGATGTTAACTAGCAAGCATGTGATGAGGTTGGCCATGTGATGATTTTCCATGCTAATAACTTGAATAGTGTTGATATGTGAAGATGGTATGATGATTGCCCATGCTGGTAAGTGAATAGTGCTTTTGTGATATGTGACCATCCATGTTGGATAAGAAGCAATTAGTTTAATTTTTAGTAATGTTTCAACCCTACCAAGGTGACCTTGATATATAACTAATTGGCATGATAATTACTAAATTGAGTCTATCATTTAATAAAACACAACATTAAACTCATGAAATTCACACTATTAATCATTAATCAATATACTATGACATTGGGTATTAATTTTCAAAACATATAATAAGGTGTTATCTCTACTGAAAAAGGTATTTTCTTTGTCTCTCATTTATCAAAGAGCAGCCAAAAGAAAGGAGGGCTGAGCCTAGGCTACATTGGGACAAAAATTAGCCAACAGCCATTCAACCTACACCATTTCTAGACATCAAAAAACTATCTATATTCACAAATATATCATTCTGTGTTTTCAACAAAAAACACTATTGCAATACATACATGGAAATCTTCAAAGTTCTAGCCATAACCAAGCAATCCATGTGAACAAGAATGAATCTACACATCCCTTGACATGCTTCCAACCTTCACAAATTCTCATTTGGCTAACTTGTCAAGCCTTGTCCCACTGGACTCTTGTGTTTTTGCCTTTTCCCCTTTTATCATTTTTTTTTGTCTCGGTCTCTACAACTACCCTTGTGGCTACTTAAATAGTAGCAAGTGCCATAAAACCACCAAATGATATTACATAGATCATGTACTAAAATCATGTGCTCTCTAACCCATTGACCTCTTATTTAATATTGGACATTTATTTCTCGTTGTTAATATAAATTAATTACATCAAATATTATCATAATGTTACAATACAACTCATAAAGTATATCCTATGAGAATCTTTGCATGTTACATGTCCATCTAGGTGTTACTAGATACAACATTCCATAATAAAATAAAATAATACAATATAATAATATTATGCAATGTGTCCAACACACACAATCTCAAAAAATAAATGTTTTAATAGTTGGATAACTAATTCATCACTCCTAACCATTCTCAGTTATCTTAGTGGAGTTTACTTTCTAAAAATTTCTAACAATTAGTATTAGAGCATTAGGTCCTCGAAGAAAAAACTTACAACTTAAGGAGAATAGTGGTAAGTCATTTTAGAAAAGAAAGTCTTAACTATGATGGAGTTAACTATGATAGCTAGAAAGAATAGATGAATACCTATTTCCTATTTATGGGTCCAAGATATTGGTTGATGACAAAGAATGAAAAACAAATTGTGGAAGAAATAAAACTAAAGAATGTAGCAAAGTTGAATGGGATTTATTTATTTCCAAAATTCTTACCAAAGAAGAATTATTGCCATCTCTTCATGAAAATGAATACAAATAGGGGAGTCATTAGAAGGACCTCATAAAATTTGAAGAATTTTAGAATCTACTTTTAAAGGTGATAGGCTTACTAAAAGAATCATACTACAAAATTATATATGTTTGTTTCAAGATTCTAAAATGATGGAGGATATATTTGTAAGAAGCTAATTTGGTAGAATATAAACAATTTTTGAAGGAATTAGATCTTGTGAAGGATCTAAAGATGAAGAGGAAATTATATGAAAGATCTTGAAAACTTTCATCCACTATTCAGATAGACAAATAGATGATTAAGAAAGTGATACCTTGTACTAAGAAGTATACTAGAGAGACTCTTAATGGAAGATTGGAAGAACCAAAAGTAATCATGAAGTAATCAGTAGAATTACAAAGAGTGGAAACAAATTTTAGTGGATTAAGTGTTTGCCCTTCCTTTTCAAGAAGTGCACATACTAATGGAGATAATACCAGCAATAGTAGAACTAGATCTGACGAGGACAGAAGAATTAAAGAACAAATTGCCAACTTGTAAAGAGAGAACCAGACTACAAGAGAATATTTATGAACTTGCAATGAATTTGGTCATTATGCTTCTAACTATCCTAAAAGATAGAAAAATTATAAAGATAATTTCAAGTCTAGAAGGTCTAGAGATTGTTTATATGCAAATGAAAAAAGAGTTTAGAGTAAAAGTGATGATGAGTTAGGATTTGTAGCTATAAAAGAAGAAGATTCTAAAAAAGAAGTATGAGAAGAGAAAGCCCTAGTTTCATAGGGTGAAAATAAAGATGCTTGGATCATAGAAAGTGGTTGAAACAAAAATGATTAGATCATAGATAGTGGTTGTTCACATTATATGACTAGTGGGATGAATACATTATCATGATGGAGGAATTGTTAGAGTTGTAACAATGCAACTTGTTGTATCAAGGGTATATGATATATTAGTCTTGATGGAAAGACTAATATTGATGATGTTTATTTTTTAGATGGACTAAATTAAAAAATATTAAGTGTTCCATAGTTTGTTGATAAATGATATAATTTACAATTAATAGAGAAGGCGTGCATTATCAAGGTTAAAGATTATAACTTGATTGACATTGATACATGACCCAAAGATAATGCCTTTCAATTAAACCCTATTGAGATGACATGTTTTCCACAAAAGGTGGATAGTAGCTAGTTATGACATATAGGATTTTATCATATAAATTTTGATAATATTATGAAGGCTTGTAGTAGATTTATTGCTAGAGATTTACTTAAAATTATGAATCCTACTAATATTATGTGCAAAAAATGTGATATGTTTAAGTAGAAGAAAGTTTTCTCTCCTAGAAAGAAGTTCTCTACTACACCAAAATTGGATTCTATGGTGAAAGGTACTTCATGGTCTTTGTTGATGATTAACAATTCTTCAATAAAAATCTAAGGCATGTGAAAAGTTTAAGTTGTTTATGAATGGAGTTGAGAATGGATTTGTAGTAAAGATTGAATGTTTAAGATTAGATAGAGGCGGAAAGTGTACCTTGAATAAGTTTGATACCTTTTGTGAAGTGAATGACATAAAAAGATAAATATCAAACCCTAAGATCCTTGAGCAAAATGAGATTGATGAAAAAATAAATAGGTCTATAATAGAAGCAACAATAGCTATGATATTTGAGGATGATGTATAATATACATTTTGATAAAAAGTCAATACAATAATATACACAATGAATAGAGTGTAGCTTAGATAAGGTATAAATAAGACTCCCAATGAATTATAGTTTGGATATGCACCCTTAGTAAAGTATTTCAGAACTTTTGGAAGTAAGTTCTACATGAAGATAGATGATGATATTGGTAATTTTAATGCAAAAAGTGATGAAGGTGTGTTTCTTGGTTACTCATTTAAAATCAAAGCTTATATATACTTTAATCAAAGAACTAAGACTATTGTTGATAGTAAAAGTATAAAAGTGGATGAGAAGTTTGGATGTAAAGAGATAATATTTTATTATAATTATGATGAAGAAGAAGTTGATCCTAAGTCTATTATAGAAAATGTTGAAGTTTTCTTTGAGATAGATAATTATTTGGGGAATACTGTTCAATTTTTTGAATAAAGAGTAGAACCAAGATATGAATCTAGAGAATAAATAAGAGTTGAAATAGTAACACCTACACCAAAAAAGAATTTGACAAAAAATCACCCTAATAATCAGATTATTGAAAGCAAAGAAAAAGGAATTGTGAAAAGAAAGAAAGCACATGAAGAATGATGTTTGATTTCTCAAATTGAACCAAAAAGTTTAGACGAGGCATGCAAGGATAACCATTGGATTCAATCACTAAAATAAGAACTAGATCAAATTATAAAATATAAGACATGGGAATGATTCACAAACCTAAAGATAATAATGTAATAGGAATTAAGTATTCACAAAAAAAGATGAATGAGCAAGGTGAGGATGTGAGAAATAAAAAAATATTAGTATGAAAGGGATATTCATAGCAAGAAGGTATATATTATGAAGAGACATATTTTCCAATTGTCAAAATAGACACAATATTGATGTTCTTGACTTGTATAGAACATAAGAAATTCAAAGTGTATCAGATAGATATAAAGTCAATATTTCTAAATGGAGAACTTGAAGAAGAAATCTACATTGAGAAGATTAAAAGATTTACTTTGATAAAAGAAAATACTATGATATGTAGATTGAAGAAAATATTGTATGGTTGAAAAAACACTTAGAGCTTGGAATGCAAGATTGGACAAGTATCTTGCAAATTTGGGATTTTCTAAAGGTGTGTCAAAATTTGTATTTGAAATAAATTGAGAATGGATTGTTGATTATTGTGATATTTATAGATGACATAATCTTTGGAGGAAATTATGAAGCAAGTGACAAGTTTTCTAATGAGATGAAGAATGAATTTCAGATGATTATCATTGGTGACATGAGATATTTGTGAAGTCAAAATAATAATGACACTTTATTATAAAAATCTAAGTATTTGAAAGACTTGTTGAAAAGATTTGGTTTGAAAAGTTGTAAGCCTATTGGTAGACCTATGATGACTAGTTAAAAGTTATCTAGCAAAGATCTGACACATAAAGTTGACATAAATAAGTACAAATCTATCATTAGAGGTTTTCAATATCTGACTCACACCAAGCCAGATATAGAAAACATAGTTGGTATAGAAATATTTCAAGAGGATCTTAGAGAAGGAAACTATGCAAAAATAAAGAGATTATTCAGATACTTTAAGGGTATATCTAACTATGGTATGACAAATCAAGTGACTTTACTTTGCTTGCATGTACTAATGAGGATTGGAAAGATAGTATGGATAATAGAAAAAGAGCCAATGGTTATAGAAAAACTAGAATATGTTGTATCAATAAACTTACATTCAAAATAGATGTCTACACTCAATACCTAAGGCATCTATTTATTCCTAAGACTATGGATAATGAAGTGGAAATCATTGACAGATTTTGTGGTTTTTATATGGGGGTTGAGAAAACCCAAAGTACTATTGATGTAGCACATGTTGACCAATAGAGCATAACCAATGGAGTCAGTCTACTAAAGTTTATCGAATGCAATATAGGTCATATTGCACTAAATATCCTACATTGGGTAGTAGAGATGTGGATTTTTGCCTTATGCCTAATTTTTTTTTTTAATCTTGATGTAGAGGGCATATTTTAGTTTTTGGAGCAGTGATAATATGGGAATTGATCATTTTGTGCTAATTGCTATAGAGGGTATTAGATAATAATTGATTTCAAGGACCTCCAAAGAAAAAGGAAAGAGGGAGGAATTAGGAATCCCATCATTTTGGATGTTTGGCCATGGCTTAAAAATAAGCTCAAGTAGGGGTGCAAGAAACATCATCCTTATAAGATCTTCATAGTAAAATATATTGATCCAACATTCATGATCCAAGTTGTGTCAACCAGTGCTACTTATAATACCTACTGCACTCTCCTATCTAATTCCTCAATACATGGTGTCATCTTAGGATGCACATGCTTTTTTTTCTCCTTCTTTATCAAATTTATAGGACAAAATCACAAGCTTCAACTTCATCAAATAACCAAAAAAAGGGAAATATATTTATTACAACTAATTTTTTAGAAATCCAAGAACCCTATGTATAGTAATGCTACCATCATCACTCTTTTTGAAATTGTCAAAGTTTGTGATGAGGTATGTTTGTTATCCTAATTGAGTGTAGACATCCATTTAATTTGTATAAATTGGGTCCATGATAAGACATCTAAGAAAACAACTTCGACACTTGGTTTATTAAAACTGATACATTCATAGAGTCACCATGGTGTTGAATGAGTGCCTTCAAAGGTTGATGGCACTGATAAAACCACCCAATTTCTCAGTGAATGGATCTTCAAACTAGCTAACTAGTAAACTTATGAATTTGAATTTGTCCCACCAGGCATGCCAAAAACTATTGTCATAAAAATTTGCACCCTTGCCTATGTTTGACTCAAAGGAAACCTTGTGAAACATGGAAACTATCTCCAAGCTATGGGACTTGAACTGTAAGATTGAGTCTATAGAGAAGGTTGGCTTCCTCACTACCAGGATGCAACTAACTCTTGAAGGAAAATGGAGAAGAAAATGCATGAAATCAAGCTACCTAATCTAATCTAGAGGGGTGATACACTAGATAGTATGTCTAGTCTTATCTCTACCTTGGACTGCACAGTTCATCAACATAATGTCAAAGTACACAGATTCAATCTTTTCTTTAACTCAACAACCACATGAAGATTAGAAACCAATAGAATTCTATAAGGAAGGAGCTTCACCCTATATCATTCAAAGGAAAAATAGATACAACATACACATTTAAGAATGGAAGAAACACATTACAAGAAGGCAAGAAGATATTGTACAATATATTAATGGAAGAAAGAGGTACATCAAAGAAGTATATTCATTCATAGGGAATGGAAATTATAATACCAGAGTATGCAATATAGCTGACATAGAATTAGAGAATTGACCAACACTTTGAAAGAGTCACAAAATTTGCCTTTATAGCTTAAGGATAACTGAGAAGACTACAATTGAAACCTAAAAATAAGCTATTTTCTTCAAGTTGCAGAGAACAATAACTACTAATTTAAGAAAGATTTGATCAAATGCACATCCATATGCAGAAAAGTTGATTTTTACATACAAACTCAAGCCCCAAAGAAACATAAATGAAAAAACATAACTACTTTGACTCGTAGATGGATAACCATGGTGTTGATAAAAATAAAATTTGCATCTATTTGCCATCAATGAGATTCATGATAGTATTTACAATAGTGCCAGGTCAGTTGTGTCATCGAGTCAATTGAATTCGAAAGTCAACCTCAACACAAGGCCTTATATCTTTGAAGCATTCCACCATATCATCCTATTTTCTTTAACTACCATGTCAAGCCTGTGATGAAGCACTTGCTCTTGTTCACTATTTTGCAACCCTATTTATACCTTAGTATTTAAAACTAGCAAGCAGGTGATCAAGGTTTCACATCTTTATAGTTGCTTTGTAGTCTGGTTAATACTTTGGGCAATTAATTGTGCGCCTGGGTGACTTAAGGATTTTAACCCTTTTCAAAAATTCAATCGCACGGTCGCTCCTTCTTATTAACATTAACACTTATTATTTGTGAATGCGTAATTGGCCAGTCACAAAGTCGTGGCTTCACAAATAAATTCTGCTTTCAAACTTTCATTGCTGCAAAATTCAAGACTTCCCAGGTTCGCAACCTCTCTTATTTCATTAAAAACTTACCCTACGACCGTGTGACACAAGGACTCTCGGTGCACTATTAGCCTGGTCACTGCTTCACCGCTTATCCTAACTGATATCTTAATAACATAGCGACAACACTACTTGTTATGTTCTCTTTTCAATCTAGCCATATCGCCTGGTCACTAGCTTCATAACTCTCATTCACCTCAACCGCACAACCATGTAAACAAACAAATTTATACACATTATAGTCATATTTGCCAGGTCGTGGCTTATTTTGCATGTTATTACGTAGCTTCTCTGACTGCATGACTGAAAGTAATCCTAAATGCTTTAACCTCGTCGATGCTTTACAATTTAAACCTTTTACAACTGCGACCACGCGAACAGAGTTTTCCTTAGGTGCCTCTAACCTACTTCACCCCATCGTTGTCATCTCAAACTATTTGGTCTTTAAGGCTCTGACCATACGAACACAACAGTTCACGCATTCATTGTTGAAGTTTAAAGTATCCTTTCCACTTAGGTGACTGCGCAACTAAGGCCATACTGATTGCTTCGCTCACTCACAATATAAAAAGTATTTAGGCACGTAACTGCAACGACTCGTCAAACAAAAAGAAACCTAGCCACTTTGCTAGCCTAACACGAACAAAAAAGGGGGCAGCTAAAATGACTAGCAGAAACCCCACATTCAAAGGGTAATTTTTCTTGTAACCAGGCTTTCTTCATGATAGAATATGATCTTATATGAGAGGAGGGTATGACAAGTTTAGAAGCAAATTACTCTTACTTAATCAAGGAGCCATCCTTGATCAAATCACTGAACTATGAGATACCACTCTTTCACCTATGTTTGGCAGAGCATCCTTGTAATAGGGCTAAAGGTTTGTCATTTCTTTCTAGATTCCACCCTGGGAATTTCTCTCTAGTATGTCAATAATGTAACTAATTATGTCTTTCCCTACTTTTACACCTTCTAAGAGGTTTGATTATTTTATTGAGGAAAACAATTTTTGTATTATTTATTTATAATTTTGAAATAATAAAAAATAAAAATAAAAAATATAGTTTATGCTAAAGAAATAAAACAAATATAAATAAATATACCTTCTATGTTTAAAATAGCCAAATTTAAAATTTACACTACTCTAAATTCTTTGAATGCAATTTTCAATCACTTGAAACTAGTACATTATAAATTTGTTTTCTAATTGTAAAATTTATGATACTTAAAATAGTCATACAATAAAAAGAGATCATATAAGCTAAGGCTAGGAAAAGGACAAACTCAAATCCAATGTATAGAAAATCATCCACATATGTTAGGGCTAAGCAAAAGTATTTAACATTCAAAAAGTAAGAGGATTTTTTTGTACAAAAGAAAAACAAAACCAATCAAAAAGGTCAAACTAAGGACAAACTCAAATCCTATGTATAGAAAATCACACACTAGAGTAATGGTTTTAACAATATGGTCCCATAAAATATCCTATTATGTAGATAAATAAATAAATAAACCAAGGAAAAGCTATCAATGAACCCTAATCCTTGTTATAAAATATCACCCAAGGCTAAAGGTTACAAATAAAATAAACAATTAGAAATTTAGAGGTTCTCATGAAAATAGACAAAATGTAAAATTATGGAAAGTTAGGCCATGAAAATAGAAAAAATGTAAAATTATGTAAAGTTCAAGATAGGGATGAAACCAAATCTTATGTATAAAATTTTTAAACTTCTATTAAGGCTAAAACAAAAAAAATTGAAGAGATAAAACTTAAGAAAACTCCAACAAACTAAAGCAAGCCCAAGGGAAAAGAAAAAAAAAAACTATTTTCTATGTATAGAAAATCACCCATGTCTCTTGGGGAGCAACAAAAGTTAATGGTGAAGAGATTCACGTGTAATACACTATTTACAAGAACAAGGCTATAATAAGGATGACCCCAAATCCAATGAATAGAAAATTGGAGATATTTATTAAGATGAAGGAAAAATTTAAATAGTCAAACTTGATTTTTTTGAAATAAAAAAATCCTAGATTAACCAAAACTTTAAGAATAAAAAATTAGATACAATATTTTATGAATAAAACTAAGAAATGAAAAAATAAACAATCCAAAAAGCAAAGGCCAAGTTAAGGATGAACCCAAATTTTATGTATAGAAAATCATGCACCTCTTTGAAGACCCAGGGATTTAAAGGTTAGCAGGCATAGCTATCTAAAATACACTATTATAAATAAGGGGTTAGCTAGATCTATTTGTAGCTTATTGTGCCGAGAGGCAGCTGCCATCTTTTGTGGATCTTGGATTTTTGTTTTGAATCCCAAAATCATCCATGACGATGGAGGGCAAAGTGCAGCTGAAGAGCTCAGACGATTTGGTGTTTGAGGTGGATGCGGGCGTGGAGAGCGTCATCTCCTTGCCTGAGGTGCACAGTAGCATCCTCCAAAAGGTTATCACATATTGTGCATACCATGTTGAAGCTGCTAAGAATGACTTCATTCCGAAGGAGGATGTGAAAAAAAGGGATGAAGAGTTCGTGGAGGTACGGTATGTGCCATTTTCATTTCCCTTTTGGATAATTAGGGTTTAAGAAACATAGCTGAACCTTTTTATTTTGTAAAGTTTGACGGTTCAGCCATTTTTGTGATCGTTGCTTAGTCAACTTTTTTGTGTTTTTTTATTTTGTAAACTTCGACGGTTCAGCCATTTTTGTGGTCGTTGCTTAGCCAACTTTTTTGTGTTTTTTAATTTCGTTTGTGGATTTTCAAAAGCTTTTAAACAATTTGTTTGGTGGCCTTGAAAATTGGGAGTGCATTATTTTATGTTCGTCGAAGATAGCTAGATCTCTTGTTTATTTTTTAAAAGTATCATATGTTTAATGGGCAATTCTTTTAGGGCAATGCACTTTACAATATCTTTAATGGGCGATTCTTTTAGAGTAGTATAGTTTACAATATGTTTAATGGGCACTGACATGATTTATTATTTTCACTGAATTAAGAATTAATTAGGTTTAGTTTATGTCTGTTAAATTGTGTGAATTGTCAGTTTTAACTGCTGTTGAAATAATGTATGTAGAATGCATTATTAAGAGCCTGCAATATGTAGTTAGAATGAGAGATTAATAAAGATTTGGGATAATGTGTTTTGAGAGCTATGAGTAAAACATTTATATTTTAGTGTACTGTTTTTTTCAATCCATTTAGTTTACCCCGTCTTAAATCTGCATTTCTTTTAATGTCTGCAGATATGGGGTAAATATGACGAGTTCTTATTAATGTTTCTTTGCTTTGAATAGGCGGTAAAAATGACGAGTTCTTATTAATCTTTCTTTGCTTTGAATAGGCGGCAGATGATCTCTAAATCAAGAACCTTTTTAATTTAATGTGTTCAACGGTAGCTGACATGCTCAGGACAAAGACCGTAGAAGAGCTACGGGCGACATATCACTGTCCTGAAGAAGAGGCGGGCAATAAGATGTGAAAATGCGGGCATGGACTTCAGAATAAATTTCGATTCACAGACAATTTGTTTTACATATAGTATTTTCACATGGTACGGATTTTCTTATCAAATAATGACCAGAACATCGTGATATTTAAGGAGCAGGTATTTGCCTGGTCTCTTCCATTTAAATAGTGTTGGTTGTAGTTCTGGGGATCGACTGATAAAGTTTCAATCAAAGGTACTTTGAGATTTTATATCATGACCGTCTTGAAAACATAGTGATGAAATGTTTTGCAATTATAATTTGTTGGTACATTTGATATTTCAAAGGAAAATATCAAGCAAATGCAAAGTCATGCTACTTTTTCTTGTTAGCTAACTATCTTTTTATTTTTCTTGTAGCATGGTACTTTGTTTTCTTGTCAATTATCTTTATTATTATTATTATTATTATTGGTCTGTAAGAACTTCTATATTTGATGGTATGATATTTGCTTAGATTTTTATATTTAATAATAGTTTTATAATAGTGTGTTAAGATTGTTAAGTCTTGTTGTCAATTTTATGAAATTTCATGTTTCACAAGTGATAAAATGTATTATTTTGTAGTTTGAGTTCAAGATCTTTGCCTCTCTTAAAAATTGATATGTTCAATATTCATCCCTTATTTTTTACTAATGTCACCTAAAACATGTGAACTATAGTGTACAAATTTTTATTTATTAGTTTCATATATAGGATTTTTTTATGAATTATTCTCTAATTTTTTTTTAAAGCTTTATATCTCATGAAATCTAATTTTCTACGATACTCTTTATATTTTTGTGCTTTTGTTAGAAAATGAGAGCACCTATCAGAAATTTTGTTAGAAAACAATAGGTTCTATCATAAACTAGAAAGTTGTGTGCATTTGTATGTATGCTTAGAGAATAATTATCTTGCCGTAAAACTTATTAGGATCATCCTTGCATTAACTAGTCAACCTAAGCATGAAAATCTAACCAATCAAATTGTTGCTATCTATTGGATGGGACTGTCCATCCTTGATCTATATGGATCATATGAAAGGATCCAAGATCTGGGGATACTAATGAATTTTTTAGCATGTAGTCATGTCTGATAACTATCCTATGCATTTGTAAAAGGAACAATGGTTAATCCTTAAACTATTAGATTTTATTTTTATTTTTGAAGTATTAGATAGCAAGCAAAAGAAAGGGACCCTAGTGTACCATAAGGCTAATCAAAGTTGGGCATTATCACCCAATACCAATTTTAAATTTCGAAAAAAGAAAAACCATTCCAGCAAGAAAATGATTTATTTTTCTTGTTAGTACAAAGGCCAAAACCTTAAAAAAAAAAAAAAAACTAAGGCTAGTTGACCACACCTAAAGCTCTTTAAGGAGAGCCTTGAGCTAGTCCTCTACCAGGAAGTTGTAAATGGAGCCATTGGTTTCACTCTCCTTACCTAGATCCTTCTCATCCTTGTTCATCTAATGACCTTCATGGAGAATTCACTAAGGTTTTTAACTTTTTGTAGATGCCAATGTAGTTCTCTACCAGCTCTTTAATTGAATTATCTAGCCTCTCTAGCCCTACCTTGCTATGGATCTAACCATGATTTCTTTGTTAAGCAGAAGTTGCCAAGAAATTTGACTGAATTGTCACATCTATTTTTATTTATAATTTTTCAATGCACTATATATGTTGATTTACCACAAAGAAGAGATCATTGAAAACAATAAATGAACTCTTTCTATCAAGATCATAATTATATTGTAGTTATATATATAAAGATATTCACATTTATATTACAATGCTCACATTGATAAAAGCAAGTAGAATTAGAACCACTTCAATTTTCATGTGTGAAACAACACAAACAACACATGCAGGGCAACCCAATTTCTACTAAAGATCATACAATGCAAAGTTTCCAGGACTAACTACAATAAAAAATAATGAATGTTGGTGATTTCTATGGAACTTTCTTCTCTTCTCATGGCATAATTGATAGTCTCTCTATGTAAGAAGATGAATCTAATGTATTAAAAAGTTAGTAGAAGACATATGAGAAGTTTAGGAGCAAGATCCAAAGTGTTTGAATTCCTACATTTAAATTTTTGAACCCATATGATTGGCTATGGATAAGTTCTCCATTTTGTGCTTGTCAAAGCTGACAAGGCCATGATGTTATATATTTTAATACATTTTATGCCTCATGTGTTTAGACATTGATTTTTTTTTTAGTGTTGTTGAGCATCCATGATTATATACATTTTTTTTGTCTACCTCATTAAACACTTGTTGCAAACAATGAAAAAGATGGCAATGACAATATTACTATATTTAGCCTTGAGTAGTGAAGTACTTGAAAGTTCATGTAGCAGATTATATAATATTGTCATGCCTAAACTACAAATATTCCAGTACTAGAAAAACTATATTTGATGGAAACATATTTATTGTTTGTATGCTCTAGATTGGGCATAAATTAGGCAAATTGTATAATCTGACTCTTGTCAGCATTAAAAAAATGCATTGTATCAATTGAGCAAAGAAAGGGCGATATTTGAATTATTGGTGACAGAGAAAAAAATTGAACTGTTTCAAAATGAAATAAGAATCCATGACAAAATGATATGGTTGTGTATAGGGTCATGTAAAACATAGAATATTTTTAGTTCCTCTAGCAATTTTACTGGTATGCATGCATTTATTTTACCAAAAATTTCAAGGTAGGATTCTCTATAGGAATACTATTTTCAAGGACAATGCCTATCTCAGTGATGAATGTAAATGGTGAGTAAATATATTTCAAAGATTGATTTTCACAAGGATAGACATACTGACCTACATAAAGGAAAAAAAATGTAACATTTTAATAGTGAGAAAGCTATGGAGAAGCCGTGAACATGCCAAAGATTACAAAGCTAACATTTTAATAATGAGAAAGCTATTTAGAAGCCATGAACATGCCAAAGATTACAAAGACTCAAGCTTCCTAGAAAAGTAAGATGTGTTGGGAACATGGAGACAGAGAAATATAGTGAGATTCTTGGGCTAGTGTAAGTTCAATGCTCATCTACAAGTGCATGCCAAATGGAAACTTAGCAGAAGTGTTGAAGACAAAGGAGGCTTTACAAAACATGTTGGCCGATTGGCTTACCTTATATAATATTTCTATGGGTACCACTCATAGATAATGATATCTTCCCCATGATTTCTTTCCCTTTGTTGTACACATAAAAGTCAATTGAAAAAATATTCTCTTTGACACAAAACTTAATGCACACCTTACTGACTTTGGAATGAAAAAGCTTCTGAAGGACAATGAATCAATGTCAATTGTTACTGGCTCCTATGTTTACATTGTTCTAGTTAGTATGTACCTTTGCAATAATTCTACACCTACAAACTTCAAAGCCAAAACCCCAATAGCATAATTACTAGGATATGGGATAGATTTAAGACATGGATAGATGATTTGGATTCTAGTTTTTATTAAATAAATAGAAAACTTAACTCTATTACTAATTTAAGTGAGACCATCAACTAAGGAAAGTTATCTTAGCAACCATTGGTCATGGCCACTTGGTTATGCTCCTTAAAACCTATTACAGTGTTATTTCTTCTGCATTGCTAGATTTCCTTCAGTTAACCAAAAATAAAAGGAAGCCATTATGTTGAATTTTTCAAAAACAAAATTAACGAGATATATATTTAGATTTAAAAGTTGTGTCAAATATGGAACTAACTTTTAGGCACGTTCTAAATCATTTTATTAGTTCAATTTTCCATAAATTTTTTGATTAGTAAAATATCTATATATAGAAATATTCACATTTATAATATACTGCTCAGATTGATAAAAGCAAGAAAATATAGAAGCACTTTGATTTTCATTAATGAAACAACACAAACAAGAGATGAAGGGCAGCCAAGTTTCCACCAAAGATGGTACAAAAGTTTCTGAGACTAACTATAATCAAATATAAAAGATGGTGGTAATTGCTATGGAGCTTCCTTCTCTTCACTAGTATCCCTATGTAAGCAAGCAACTCTAATGTATTTAGGAGGTAGTAGAAGACATATGATAATGTTATGATGAAGATTCAAAGTGTTGGAATTAGTATATTTAAATTTCTTAACCCATATGATTGGCTATGGATAAGTTCTCCATTTGATGCTTATCAAAGCTGACAAGACCATGATTTTATACATTTTAATACATGTTATGCCTCATGTGTTTAGCCATTGATTTTTTTTCAGTGTTTCTTAGCATCCATGATTATATACATTTTTTTTTGGTCTACCTTATAAAGTGCTTTTTGTAGACAATTAAAAAGATAGAAATTGTAGTATTATTGTATTTGGCCTTGAGGAGTGAAGTCCTTGAAATTTCATGTGGCAAACTGAATAATATTGACATGCCTAAACTACAAATATTCCACCACTAGAAAAGTAGATATGATGGAAAAAAAAATATTGTGTGTAAGAGACTCATTTATCTCTTTTATTTAAATTTTATTGTGTGCTTTAAATATGATTGTGTACTTAATTTATGAGTATTAAACAATGCTCTAGATTGAGCATAAATTAGACAAATTGTATAATCTGACTCTTCTTAGCATTAAAAAATGCATTGCATCAATTGAGAAAAGAAAGGGAAATATGTAAACTATTGGTGATGGATAAAAAATAATTGAATTGTTTCAAAATGAAAAAAGGAAACGAAAGGTGGTTTTATAGTCCATGACACTATGCCATAGTTTTTGGGTTTACATATGGTGATAGTGATATGGGACTACCTCGTACTTTTTTTCAAGAGGTGCTTGGTGCTACAAACGAGGTGTACATACCCTACCCCCCATTGGGATTTGAACTTGTGACCTCTCTTTCAAGAGTACAAGTTCTCCACCACTAGGCCAACTCAGGCTATAGAGTCATGTAAAACATAGAAGTTGTTGAAACCATGGCATGTTTGTATTTCCTCTAACAAATTTACTGGTAGGGATGCTTTTATATTACAAAAAAAAGATCAAGGTAGGGCTCTTTGAGGAATACTAGATTCAAGGACAGTGCCTATATCAGTAATAAATGCAAATGGTAAGTAAATAAATTTCAAAGATTGAGTTTCACAAGGATAGACATACTTGAATGATGAGTTCTTATTAATGTTTCTTTGCTTTGAATAGGTGGTAGATTATCTCAAAATGAAGAGCCTTCTTGATTTAATCTATTTAACGATAGATAACATGCTCAAGAAAATGACCATACAAGAGCTATGGGTGACATATCATTGGACCTTGGAATAAATTTTGATGTCATAGACATACAGTGTTTTCACATGGTACATATTTTCTTATATAATAATGACCAGAACATTGTGATATTTAAGGACCAGGTATTTGCCTTGTCTCTACCATTTAAATAGTGTTGGTTGTAGTTTAGGTGATTGACTAATAAAATGTCAATCAAAATTACTCTAAGATTTTATATTATGACCAGCTTGAAAGGATAGTGATGAAATGCTTCACAATTATAATTTCTTACTTCATGCAATCTTGTAGTTTTCTTGCATATGGCTCTCTGTCTGAGCTTTCATTTTGTAGTCTCCACTTGTCACACCACATTTACTATAGGAGCTTTTAGTCTAGGATATAATGGCCCTGACCAGTAGTGAACCAATTGTTACTAGTGTTTACACTGTTGTTTAAGATTTCCATTGTGCCACTGCAAAACAAATGCCATCGCAAGTTTTTCATGAAGGTTTTTCACAAGGTAATCCTGATATCATCCTTCCTTTACAAGAATTTGATGTTGCATGTGACTGGTTAGAACAACACACCTTGATAGGATATTTTGTGAGTAGGACTCCTCCTGAAGCTATGCTCTAAGAATGGGTTAACAAGAGTTGGACTCCTTATGGAGTCTGCCTTGATGCTATGCAAAACCTTACCAATTTTTTTTGTTTATTTTTCTTTGCTAATCCATCATAAGAAAATGTGGTCTTTAATAATGAACCTTGGTCTATGCATTCGTCTCTGCTTGTTTTTCAAAAATAGTTGCAAGACTTCACAGTCTCAGATGATAAAATGATTAGGGTTCCTATGTGGGTCGAGTTCCTAGATTTACCCTTGCCATGCTAGCCTTTCATTGAGTCCATTGCTAAAACCCTTGGAAAAGTTATCACAAAGGAGCCTGAGAAATTTTTTAATGCTTGCCCATAGAGACATGTTTGTGTTGAGGTTGATCTTTCCAAGTATCTTAAGGATTCTATGGAAATCTAGATTGGGGCTCAAGCCTTCTCTCAGAAGGTGCTCTATTTGAACCTCCCCAACATCTATTATAGGTGCTAGTCTACAAAATACAAGATCAAGGATTGCCCTTTGGCCATGCCTGGGGTTAAGCCCACACCTAAAGAAGCACCTACCAAGCCAGTCAAAGGGAAAAGAAAGAAAGAAAGAAGAATGGGTTATTGTTGGGTACAAGGGCAAGGCTACCTTGAATCTCTTTCCCCCTAAAAAATCCTATGTGATGGTCACCATAGTTTCTCCTATCCCCATAGGAGTGTCAATTCCATCCAGTATAGGGACACAAGCAGTTTCCATAACACTTATTTTGGGGGTTTCACAAGTTTCAAACCTTGCTGGTACATAGGGGATTAAGGAAACTGCTATGGCTTCTACCTTTGCTTTGGTTCGTACCCCTCTTACTACTTCTTCCATAGTGCCACAAGTGACATGGTGTTCTTACAGTCCTCTTCGACATGCAAAGATACTAGAGTTGAAATGGTAGGCTATAAGTTCAGAGGATTTTCCTTTTGACTTCAATCAGCTTTCTACCTTCTTGCAGAATAGCTAATCCTCTCTTGACGATGAGGATGATATGGAAGAATTTTCATGAATTTTTTTTATCATGGAATGTTCAAGGTCTTACAGACCTCTCTAGAAAGTACTATGTCTAGGATACCTATCATAGACTTGGTAATTTAGATTTTCTCTATCTGCAAGAAGTTAAGATTGTTAGTTTCATGCTCTCTTCTGCATGTCACATCATTTAGTAGGATGGAGTTATGTTTTCCTCTCAACACGAAGCTAGCTAAGGTGGTGTAGTTACTCTTTTGTCACCTTATCTTCATTCTACTATTATTTCACATGGTTCTGACCTCACACATAGAATTATTTAGCTTTTTCTTTCCATTAACAATCTTTCTTTTGGAGTCATTAATATATATGCTTCCAATGATTCTATGGAAACATCCTAGTTGTGGGGCTGGCTAGCTAACAACTTGCCTCCAGCTACTTGGGTCATGTGTGGTGACTTCATTATGGTTGAAGTGACCTCTCACAAAGATGGCATTTTGCCCTTTTGCTAGACAACTGGGGATAGGGAAGCCTGATACTACATGCACAATAAATTGGGCTTTTTTTATCCAAATATCAACCACTAGTAGAATAGTGGGGTTTGGTACACTTTGTCCAACTTTTGAGTTGGCTCTGACCATATTTTAAAGCATCTCGATCTTGCCATGATTACTACACAATCTTTTTCTTCCTTTTTTGACGATCGAGATTTAATTGTCATTCCCCTACTAGATGTGACACTATTTGACCACTATCTCATTTATTTTGTCATTTCATTGCAAACAACTATCTCAAAAGTTTCCAAGTCTCAATTCTTCCTCAACACATCTATGTTGATGCATGCTTCCACCATCAAACATATCCTATGTGTCTAGAATTTAGAACCATGTCCACATTCTAAGAAGGGATGGATTCAATGGTGGAATGATGTCATTTTTGGAATTTCTCATTTTTTGCACATCTATGGGTGCTAGTTGGTAGTTTTTAGAAAGTAGTCATATGAAGCCAACAAGTTTGCACTCAAAAAAGCCTCTAAGGCTCTCACCCTTAATCCATTTGATGTGGATTTGCAAATTTAGTTGGCCAAACTTCACCATGAAAAAAAAGTTGCTGATAACTATGCCGCTCAAGGAGCCCAAATCAAAGCCTATCTCCACTGGTTGGAGGTTGGCAATAAAGCTTCGAAGGATTTCTTTCAAGCTCTTTGAGCCCATCATACCAAAGTTGGGATTAAAAAGATCAAACAAGGAACTATTGTGCTTTCTAGTCTCCTTGACATCTTGCAAGCATTTTTCATCACTATGAGAATATTTTTGCTTCATAGGGAAATTTGGTTGCTCAGGAGGAAGCTCTCAGAAAGTGTATATTTGTTACACCAAACTGGCTAACATTTGAGCAATGTACTTTCTATGAGCAACTTCTTTACCTTTGAGACCTTAAGGAAGCGGTCTACTCCATGGCTAATGACAAATCCATAGGGTGTGATGGGTTTCCCTATGAATTTTATAAATACTTTTGGGAGCATATAGGTCCTAATCTGCACAAAGTTTATCTTGAAGCCTATCATTCTAAAAGCTTAGGAGCCACTATAAATAAATGAAATATCAAATTCATACCTAAAGCTAGTGATCTAGAGGACATGTACAATTGGAGGCCCATTACCCTTCTGAATGTGTCTTATAAGGTTATTGCCAAGGCACTTTCTCTCAAAATCTAGCACATGTTGCCTTTAATTGTGTGCCCTAAGCAAACAGGCTTTACTAAGTCTAGATATATTCTTGACAACATTATTACTATCTCGGAAGGCATGGACTAGGCTCACAAGTCCAAAAAAAAGGTTGTCTTTCTAAAGATTGATTTTACTAAAGCCTATGATTGCATTGAATGGCCTTTTATTTTAGCTATGCTCTAGGCTCTAGGTTTTGGTCCCAATTTTGTATAGTTTGTGGAGATGCTCTTTGGCGATGCTAATGCTAGAATTACCATCAATAATTCACAATCAGAGGCTTTTGGCATTTTTCATTCAATTAGGCAATGTTGCCCTTTGGATCCAGTGCTTTATGTCCTTGCTGCTAAAGGTTTTGGGTATTTGCTAGCTCATTCTATGTCTTCAGGACTAGTGTATGACATTTCCTTCCCTGAATCATCTTCCCAGTTAGTTAATGTTCACTTTGCAGATGATTCCTTTCTCACTCTTTTAGAGGACAAAGAAAACATCAACAATGCTTTAAGTTTCCTAGACACCTTTTGTCAAGCCTTTGGATCTACCATTCAATGGCATAAAACACTCTACTTCTACTAATCATTCTTTCTAGCTCCACCTTGGCTTAGCCAGTTTGAACGAAAGTGGGTTATGCATGGGGAGATATTTTTGCTTTCTTGGCATTCCTTTTACTTTCCAGGCTTTGCCTGTTGAACTTTGGAATGCTATCCTTGCCAAGATTACCAAGAAGCTTGATTATTGGATTATGAAACCACTCTCCCTTGCTAGAAATTTATAGATTCTCTTGAAGGTTCTTGCGGCTACTCATGTTTATTATTCTTCTTGTTGGGTTCCCTCCAAAGCTTCTTATTAGAAATTGGAAAGATTGGTCAGGGATTTTCTCTAGGATTTTGGTTCTGATCATCATGGCTTTCATAGAGTTGCCTGGGATTTTTTTTGTCTCCCAAAAGAATTTGGTGGTCTTGGCCTACTTTCCACATAGAAACAAGGCCTTGCACTTTGTGCTAAATGGATTATTCATGCTATCACTAGAGATGAAGCCTGGAAGATTTTGGTTTGACATTGCATTTCTTTCGACTTTCCTATCAATAAGCTTGCTTGGAAAGGGATTGGTTTCCACACCCTTCTCATCATGCATAAGCTAGTGACCATATAGGGCTTGTTTGTCATCAAAAGGATATGGAAAGCCTAGAAATCTATTAAGCCTTGGCTTCGATGGGCTAGTGATGAGATCCACAATGGCCTCTCCTTAAATTAGTAGAACATTTGGTGGTCTCCCCTATTTTCCATTCAAGGTTCTCCCCTTGCCAAGACTCAAGGTGCTAGTGCCCTAAGTCTTTTCAAATGGGGTATTAGAACTCCCAAGGACCTCTTCTCGAGGGTTTCTATGAGTTTTAGTTCCTGGGAAGATATGCATGTCTAGTATTGCCTTATCCGTACAAATTGGAAAACTTTTGACCTATTGCTCTCTTCAATTTTGGTCCACTTAATTCACAAAGTGGGTTTTTAATCTATTCAACCTTGGTGGAATGATTGGAAGTGGTATCCTACCACTCCATTTTCCAATTATAAACCAAGTTTGGGTTATAGACGGCTTTCGCCCCATCTTCCAATGGTGGACATGCTCAACTAGAGATGGCATTTGCAATCTTCTCTTTTTCAATGGAGAAAATGCTTTCATAACATTTCCAATGCTATAACAGAACCCAATGTTGCCCATTTTTCTTGGTGTGCCACTACTACATTTAACATCATTTTTGACCAAAAATTTTGACCATCAACTAAATAAATTTAGGGTGGTCAAAATGTAAAGGCAAAAATTTCATTTTTTTACATATAAGACCTGTGTTGGTCAAAATTTCGACCAACATAAGGCTTATACATCCACAAAGTTAAAAAAAACATTTTCCTAATTACGTCTTTCGTGCTCGGTTTCATTTGACATTTTTGGAGCATTTTCGTATGGTTTTCTCTGAGCCTAGTTTCGTTTAAGGTTTTCTCCACCCACTTGATTAATGATGCCTACTAGCCCTGGGAATAATATGAAAGGGGGCCCTGCATTTGCATCAATATAGGGGGGGCAGAATAGTAGTTTGAAACTCTTGATATTGTCTTTCTTTCATTCTTCCTGATGTGCTCGACTTCAAAAGCTCTTCCATTCACGACCTCCAATCACACCTGCATCTCTGGTGGTTGAGGAGAAGGATTTCTCTTCAAGCATATTTCCATAGGTACATGTGTATTTTTGTTGTAGGTTTTTATGATAATATTGAAGATGGAAGTGAACACTATTACTATCATTATTATTTTTTATGCCAAAGTTCAGCCATTATTGTGTAATATAAATGAGAGAGTCTCCACTCAAGTGTTTTTTCTTAGTGATGTTTTGATGATAATTGTTAAAAAGATTCTAGTTGCAAAAAGAATGTAATGTACTTGTTGTTTCATTTTATTGAAAGTGTGTAGATGCAGATTTATCATTTGGAATGTTGGTCTATTGTAACAACTATTATACTTTTTGTTATAGTAATGAAAGAAGAGAAAGGAAATGTATATGCAGTAGCCGTAGTTGTAAAACCTTAGAAGAAATAATAATGACAATTTTTTTGGTTTATAAATATAGTTGTGTTGGTATCATATTTTTTTTGTATTTTTGTTTTAATAATACATAATTATATTGTATCATTTAGACAACAATTTCATATTCAAAAAAATAACAAAAAGAAAAATAAAATTGAGTGTGTTTCTCTCTTCAACTCTAGAACATTAAAATTAAGCATCAACACATAAAGATAATAATTTGAAATCTGGTGTGTTTAGTGCTTGGAGTTGTACCCTCAATACCTAGGCCATGTGGGTTATAAAACATGATATTCATGTGATTCTATGTTAGATGATGATGATGATAATGAATAATCACCATCTACTACTAGCTCATGTAGTGATAAAAGGTCTTCAATGCACCTCTAACTACAAGTATGCCATGGAAAACTTGTGATGGAGATGACTCCTCAAACTAATAGACTATCATGGAAATTTTTTGATGAAGATGACACCTACAAATACTGGACCATCTTCAAAAACTTATGATGAAGATGGCACCTAAATTTACTAGACTGTAAATGAATTGATGTACTTTGGATCCTTCACCGAAAGTCTCTGTCATTTTGTTAGTAGATGATTTATCTTCTAGTTCAACCAAAAGAATCTCTCTTCTATATTTCAACATTACATTTAATTGTTGCATTGCAATTAGATCTTCCTACAAGGGTTTTCATTTGGATGAATAACAAACTTGTTGGTGTTTTAAAACTACTAAGCAACAAAATGCTTAATACCAAGATGACAATACTCACACAATCTAAAGACAAGCCAATTCTTATTATCAATTTTATGTGCACACCATTTGGGCCCAATTTCTACAAAACCAAGGGTCGTTTTCTACTCTTTTGGCTCTGCAAAACTAGGGTGGGTATACCTAGGGATGATACAAGACTGGGAAAACTGTATGAGAATTATCTTAGTTTCATTCTGATTCTCATCTCAAATTATTCAATACATGTACAATTCTTGATACTTTAATAAACACATCCCATATAACAGATATTGCCAAAAATCTTCTATAGGTTTGCAAATGTTCTCATCAATAATGGCTAACTAAAGCTAAAACATTCCATGCAAACAAGTAGAGGCCAACTTTGAAGATCTACAGGAAATAAAAGTAGAGTTGATTATAATTTTGCATTTTGACAATCATGTGTGACACATTTCTCTTTCAGTTGGATTAAATTTAATCAGTGCCTAATCCATTGGGGTTTAGAGTCTACTACAAATCTTTAGATCTAATTTGTTGCCTTACAACAAATTTTATCAGCAATTCTTATCAGAAATCATCATTCAAAATCCTTTACACTACTGCAACAACCTTATCAAATTCATCAAAGCTTTTACTTAATCCATTGAATTAACAACCATGATAAATAGATATACAACCTAATTGAACTACATTCAATTGCACAAGCCTTTACTTATACAACATCAAGATAACCAAGTAATCAAAAGGAGACAAAATTCATAAAGAACTGATATGCAAACAATTCATAATGTGTATTCATTTTCCTTGAAAATTGTATACAATTTACAATAGACTCAGAATGACCTTTAGAAAGAAACACGGATCATTCTATATTCATGTATTTTCAATATTTGACAGAGAAAATACATCATGATTTTTTGCTCAAAAATGGTGGACCAAAAACAAACTAAGTGTATCACTTAGCAACTAGAATTCGGACCTTTTCTCTTGCCTTGGAATTTCACTTATATATTGTAAAATGCAACAAGCTTCAGGCTAAGAGAAACTGACAGGTGTCTTTTAAAAGGAATATCTACATACATCTATCACAAAATGACAAAACTATGGGTAATAGAAGATATCAAAATCAAATCATTCCTTTCGGTGGGTCAGCTTATGTTACATGTTTTGATGTTGCTGAGTTGGCTATTGATTTGATTTATCTTCATATGTAACTATTAAATTAGCCAATGATGAAGCTTGTTCTGACGAGGGCACATTAACCTCCACCTATAGGCTTCCACCACCTTCACTCTGCATGGTAAGGACAACTTCTACCTTTTTCTTTTCTTTAATTGTATTGGCATCTTGTGGTCCCAATTTTGCAACTGAAAGTGAGATGTTTTTCTTGTCTTCTTTTGATTGGGTTTGAGTAGTGATGGTATCAATGATTTGGAATTCCTCACCCTGCACCTCATCACTATCAGTTTCATCTACATCAAACTGTTCACTAGAAGCCATTTTTGCCATCCACCTATCAAATAATGTGTCATCTGGCCAATTGAATTGCAAAATATCCTTTTGTTTCTTTATTATATAATCAACCTCATTATCAATATCAACAAATTCCTGTTTTAAAGAATCAAAGAATATTTTGTCTTTCACCATTTCTTCTGTTGTGGTGGCCCACCGTGCATGCCCTGTTTCATTTATGACTTGATTCATTCTTAAACAAAATAAATCATCAAGTTCCTTCGCCCATTCCTCTTTGCTTTTCAAACTATTTTTCTTATCTAGGGCATGAGGAAATAAATTGAATTTTTGGCTCTTATATTTGTCTAAGTAGCCTATTATTATCTTTTGTAAATGTATCCTTTTGCTATCAAAATCTGCAAGATTAGAAACAATGTCAAAGGTTTTATCAATCTGATCACGAGAATTATTTATAATAGATAGACACAAGAAGGTTATTGCTTTCTCCCTTCTCACCCATTTGTTCACAATAGGCTTTAGAGCCTCATCATTTTCTTTTAACTCCTCCCAGATGATAATCACCCTGGCCAATTGATCATGGATTAGTGGCCATTCAACCTTGTCTCCTAGACATGTAAGAGTTGTTCTTAGTTTATCTTCATATTTAGATTCCAGCTCTACATGTAAGGCCCACAGTTTAATCTTTTCTTCTTCAAAATCCTTAGCAATGTAATACTGTGGCCCTTGGGTTGTGTCTGGTATTTCAATGAGGGGGGTAGATTTGAAAGGTTCACTAGGGGGGCGAGGGTATGTTATTTTAGGCTTGGTGGATTTTCCTAGTAGCTTGTTTTCAAGCTCAATTCTCCTTTTTACCTCTTTAATGTAGGCATCCACAACTGCCTCATATTTACTTTGTAATTCAAACATTTCCTTTTCCTCACTTTTAGCAGTAGCCAAGGAAAACTGAGAATAATCCACCTTCATGTAGGCTACCTGTACGTGTGAGGTATCAACAGCTCTCCTCACAATAATATTCCCTATCAGTCCTGAACCATCAAGTTGTGCTGATACAATCCTGGATCCTCTTCTTAATGACCACATAACAAGAGCAACTTGATCATCACTAAAAGAAGTCCCTGCAAATTCCTTTTTCTTTGGGTCTTGTAACTCCAGTCTATTAGAAATGGAGTTGAAAATCAATGCATCTGCAATATCCCAATTAGGCAACAATAGTATGTTAGAAGTTTTTACCATTTGCCTTCCCTCCTCAGGGGTAATGTTATGGAATTCTTGCATCATTTTCTCCTTTATTTGGTTTTGGATGGAGGCTTCATCCATTTCTAGATGCTCTGTTTTCATGTTCTTACATCTTTCCTCAAAATTGTGGATGTTTGCCCTCCAAGCAAATTGATGGAAAGCCCTAGACCTTACAAAACTATCATCTGACAAAAATTGCTGGTTGGCTTGTTCCAAAATAGGGTCCAATTCCCTTCCCTTAAAATCAGCTACAGTCAGCTTGAGGCTTGGCATAGGAGGTTCCTGGGGGTTCTCTTCATCAATCTCTACTTGAGTGACAAAAACTCCCCCTTGTGATCCAATTTGTTCAATTTGCTCAATAGTGAGCTGCTCCTCCCTAGTTCTCAAAGGGGTCTGTGAAGGTGAATACTCCTCAACATGAGAATCCTCCTCTCTTATTATTTTCCTCCTCTTAGGGGAGGGCTCAGTACGCCTCTCTTCCAAAACCCTACTAGTGGACTCAATTATTTGTTTTCCTTTGTCCATTGTATTCTTTTTATTTTGAACAATAGTATATCCCAACCTTTTTTGGACAGTTAATTGACCTGCCCTTATATTGGGAGTAAAACCCAATCTTCCCATTACTTCCCTGGCCTTATCTGGGTAGAACCTAATAAAGAATTTCTTCTTTTCATTCATTGCCTCTATTATTTCAGAAAAATTATTCATAAGTTTTCTCATCTTATCTACATTTGTAACTGCATCCTCCAAAGGACTATAATCTGAATCAAAACAATGAATGAAATCCAAAATTTTAGAAAAGACTTTCCACTTTTCTTTCCTAATCGCTTACTCCTGCAAGGAGTACTCATTCGTTATTAAGTCTTTAGGAAAATAAAATTCATGCTCAATTTTACCAAGCTTAATTCTCTACCTCAAAGCCAAATGATAAAATCCTTCAGAATCACAAAAAGAAGGATGGGAAGTGGCCATCTTATAAGGATTCAAAATCTTGTGTAGAGAAAGCCAACCTCCTTTTGTGATTACAAAATGATGATCCACTATGCAAGTAGGAAAAATTGACCTCTTTTGTCTTTTCAATAGAAGGGTTTCATCCACTCCTCCTAGCTGCTACAATATCTCAGCAACTCCTACCTTCAAAGGCACTTGGTAGGGTAGTACATGAGGGCTTCATTTAAAACCATATATTCTAAATATAGTAGAAACAAAATATGGAATGACATCTCCCCAATTATATGAAACTTTCAAACCACTTGGGTTGTCCATAGGCCTAATGAGGTTCATTAATGCTTTGGGGATTCTAGGATTGTCCCTTAAGAGGAGGCATCTCAACTTTGAAGCAAAATACCTATCAAACCTGACAAAACTAGCATTCTCTACATCCCAAGTCATATCTGTACTCCACAATTGAACTAGTAATGCTTCCCAACTCTCTTCTCTGTCTAATTCCATTTCTTTACTAAAATATGTTACTCCCTTGAATAAGAACATGTGCATTAACAAAGAATAATGGCCAAAAGTTTGTTCCACCTTACCCTTAGCAATTCCAATCAGTCCAATGTGAATCTCCTCAGCTAAGTAAGAAGCAAAATCAAAAATTATATCCACACCAAAAGAGGAAATCTGAGTAATCATATACATAAAATCTACACGCATGAACTCTTCTTCATCTCTCCCAAAAACTTTACACAAGGACCTATATATTTCTATAGCCCTAGAATTGAAGTATACCCTTTTGAAAGGCTCCCTGGAGGATGTTGTTATTGCTGGTAGTGTTCCAATTCTACCTATGTGTGTGCTTAGCACTCCTTGCCTAACTGCATCTCTCTTAGACATATACTCATTTTCTAACCCTTTCAAATCAATGGGCACATGATAATCAGTGATAGGCCCTAAACTAAAAACTTCCCTAATCTCCTCGACGCTGATTTTAATCAAGATTTCACCATCAGTTCTCCTCACTACCCTAAGGGCTTGGTCATAATTCTTAGCTACAGCTTCCAAAAGATCATAATCCATGAAAACACTAGGAACCACCGATTTCCCTAGAACAAAATTCCAAATGTTGGCATGTGGGGCAAATGGGTTCCTCTCTGAAAACCATTTTTTGAACAAAACAAGACCAGTATGTGAAGTTGTTGCATCCCTAACCCAGTTTCCTTTGTCATAGAACCCATCTGCCATTTTCAGCCTAGGGTTTAATGAAGTTAGCATCTTAACTTCTATAGTTTCAATAGCGGAAGAAGGGAGCAGTTCAAGCAAATCATCGTGGACATTCCTATCCAAATAGTTCTCTTGACCAGAAAATGCTTTCTATTTTGGAGCCATTTTAATTAACTCTCAAAGGTATTGAAATAGCAGAAGGATTATAATGCAAGTACTTACTTTGAATTTCACTCTAGTTCTTCTCAGTGTTACTGCAATCTTTCTACAAACAAACTACTTCACAATCTTACCGAATCCAACATGGTCTCCTCAACAACTATTTCTGATTAGAAATGCTCTAAATCTTTGTTCAAGTACGGTGGAATTAAGAAAATCTTCTGTGTTATACTCTATTTTTCTTCAAACGCGAAGCTTTCATCTCTCATAAATGCATAGGGTGGCATCACCTTCTATATTCAAATTTACACTGTAGATTTATGAAAAATCCTATGATCCAGGGATGCAAGCAAAGATGACTCATGTTCTTCTTGACAAGCTGGCAGTCAACCCAATGAAAATTTTCCATGTGTACCTTTCCTTCATTGTTGGCACCTCTAAATTGGCCCCACAAAACTCTGAGGACACGTGTCACTTAGGCGCTATCTCGCTATACATAAAGAATGAGCACCTTGCTATAGCGAGATAGTGCCCATCATTGATCCTGATTTGATCATGCAAATGACATTTGATGCATTGCTCAAAAGAAATATGGTGGGCCCCTTTTTTCCATGTCGCTATTCGTAACCTTCGTGCAACTCGCCATAGTGAGATAGCGACGATCATGGATCTAAGATTGATCTGATGATCAAAGTCTTTCATATATTTTGTGAATAGGGTGTAGGTCCAATCATTGATGACATGATGAAATCCTGCCCTGCTGGCATTTGGATTCAAATTTTTGAAGACCTGGCTATATTACCATGCTACTTGGGACCCATATTTGTTTATTTCTCGGCCAACCACTATGTCGCTAACGGTCAGAAGAACAAGTTCCTAATAGTGACATAGCGAATCTCGGTGTCTTTTCTTTTCTTGATGTATACATGTAGCCCATTAGATGCCAGCGTGTTCCAAAGCTTTATAATTGATATCTGATGGAGTACTTTCTGGGACCCACTTACTCTGAAAAGTTTCTATAGTACTATTTTCCATCTGGGTGCTATGTCGCTAACAGTGAGAGACACCAATTCTCCAATAGTGACATAGAAATTTCTAGTGACTCATCAAAATTTAGGGTTAGAAAGATAAAGGTGAGTGAAGTCATAACTACCCTCATTAATGCATCTAACACATAATAAAATAGCACATGCACCACGTAGCCTGAAAAAACTTACGATCATCAAAAAATTTAAAAGTGATTTTCGGCTATTATTTTGGGTGAAGGTGTCATGTCGCTAATGGTGAACTGCCCAATTTCTCCGATAGGAACAAAGCAACTAATCAAAAAAGCTAAGATTTCTGTTGACACCTTTTGTACCTCAATTTTGTAATTCCTTTTTAGGTTCTGACATGTCTGTGATAAATGTGATGAAATATCTCTGAAACAATACAATCTCCGATCACCATATTTCCACTTGATGATACTGCTTTTCAACTTAGCGGTGGTTGCTATGTCGCTAAGGGTAAAATACTTGTATCTTTTCATAGCGAGATAGCGATTGACGTAGATCTTTTAGGGATCGGGTGGTTAGAAACACAAAAGAAAAGATGTGACTCAGGGCACGAAAAGTATGAAAAGGATGGGAATCTTCGCATATTTTTAGTTTCGCGCCCGAAAAATTTAAAAGAAAACAAGACCTAGGGTTTTGAAAAAAAATTTTCTTCAAAGACCTACAAAATATGACTTGGCTAGGAACCCTATGTAATGCCCCGCCAAGGGATCCAAAGAATTATACTAAGTTTGCCAAACAATTTTTTTTTTTAAACATGAAAGTAAAACCATTCATAACATTCGCAGAAGCAATAGTATCATCCAACTGAAAGTAAACATAACATAACATGACAGATTAAATTCTTTAAAGATCCCTTAACGTTGAATCACATCTAATCCTAACTATTCATCTAACATCACATCCTCATGAAATAATAATGATACATCCAACATATTTAAACAATATACAAATGTCCTTTTAGAATTACATTTCAGATTGCTCAATCACCCACTGTACAAGTAACAAGGTATGAAAAGCTTGAAAGAATAAACATCCATGTAAATAAAGTTCATCGTCATCCAATATTAATCCATGATGCAATTAAAGTAAATGAAGCCACAAATCATACATGATACATCATCACAAAATATATAAACATCCATCATAAAAGATAACCATTTATTACAAACATAAATAAACTAAGTGCATAGTTCCTCCCAACCGTACATAGCATCATTAGACCATCATGGATTCTAGCCATCCCTCCGTGCGCAACATCCCAAAGCACCGAACAGATCATCGATATTATCATAGTAGGAATGTCACTCCTAACATATACTATATCATATGCATAAAGTAATATAACATGCAAATATAAGCATAAGATAACATCATCTAATGTATACTAATCATCAATGAAAGGATACATATCCACCATCATGAAGGATGCATCAACCACGATGCCTCAATGAATCTCAAATGATAAGAGTGGAAAAACACTACCACCTGACCACATGGTACCTAAGTGTTCCACTCCCACCGTGCTGAGGAGATAATCTCAAGTCCCATACAGGCTATCCAAAAACACATAGCATAAATTTCTATAAGTCCAGGAATCCTAGAAGTATTATAACTCAAAGGTTCCAATCACAACACCGACATCTAATTCCCAAAGGTACACAATGACATGTAGGAAACCTACACTGCAAGTGGCAAAGTGGCACCGCATTTATCACGTACAAGTTACCCTGGCAGTTAGCTAAACTCCACGGGTCCATATTGATCTCATGCGACCACTAGTATCCTCTCATATTGACGAGACATACTATGGAATGCAAGGTTGCAACCATGCGTTCTCTCTACTCCCATCCTAGTCTGTATAAGCACTCAAAGCATGGGTGAGAACATCAAAAAAATTATCTTTCTAAGTTCATTCAATCCCCATTTAGTGTTTAAATGTTATCACTTATTAACCAAACTTACAATGAGCTACCCTGATAGCCACTTAGGGCCCTAGCCCCCATTGCAAGCCACTTCTCGACATTACAAGTAGATAACCTACCCTAAGCTCATGGAATCATAAAATCACCCCAGTCCTATACAAGTGACTGGAAAGAAAATCCAAAAGATATTTCATAAAAAGAATGATCAAATATCCATGATAAAAATCATCAAATCTTCATGACCATCTGAAAAGCATCCATAGAAAATCATGACTACAACAATTCTCTATTGGCAACTGAAGGCGTCACTGATAATCACAAGTATCCATTGGTTCTCAATAACCAAAATATATCTCAAAATAAATCACAATATCCATTGGTTCTCAACAAGCAACCAAAAATATCTCATAATCGTACTGATCAAAGACTCCAAAATGGTTGAGTCAAATATGCCACAACATGACATCATCAAGAAATAAATCAACATTTCAGTCCCATCATGGTGATTGGAAAGTAATCCAAGGATAACTGATTGATGAATCAAAAATGATTACCTCAAGTGTCTCATACACATACGTCTCAGCTTCACACATGAAGACTGATGAAAAATAACAATTAGTAAATACAAACATTTCATAGAGCATACGATCACATTACCATGGTTGGGTTTATAAAGATCGAGACCAAATAAGATCAACATACCATCACATCTCATAACCCTCGAGCCTCTCATAACAACCTAGGATTGGTCAACACTAGTCAACCCAAAAACCCAAAACAAGAAGCATAGAGAATACATGATGCAAACACATGTTTTGGTTTACTAAAATCATTAAGTGTAGAAGTTTCAGTATTATGTTTGCACGTGTACTTCAAATGTATAGGATTTACCATTTTACCTACACGTCAACCCACTTGTTTCCTAGATAGCATTATCCTTCCATTAAATATTCTTAGAATAGCTTAAGGGTAAATACTTTTACTCATTAATTTGATCATCGTTGACCCTTAATCAACTTGTTCTCTTTATTTAACTAAGATCCATATTGTAATTGATTAACTCTTCCTTAATGTTACTTCAACTTTTCAACATAAATCAAAGATCATTATTTGCTATATTATAAGAGAGCTAGTTGTCAATCATTGAATAAGAAGATTATAACTTTATTAAAATAATCAATTAAATCAATCAATTAATATAGGCACACAATCCATGACCTTTAAATATTTGATTAAAACTTAATTAAATGTTACTAAATCCTAAGTCTCTTAATTTAATCGTTGCAATAATTAAATCATCACCAATAACCATTAAAATAACTAAAGTCATTATTCAAGTCATTAGAATAAGACTTACCAACTTTGATACTTAACAACTCCACTAAAGAATCGTTATTATCATATCAATTAACACTATATTACATAATATAATTATTAATTAAATCTAATTAACTCTAGTTAATTGATCTAATTAATAATTACACAACCATACCATCAACCCAATAAATATCAGTTGGCTAAAAACTAATAATCAACCATAATCCAATACACACATATTCATAATAATATCTTGTTAAGATTTAATGACAAGCTATATTGGAAATCTTATTAATAATTCTATAATAGCCAAATTCATCACTCTTCAACAAATTACCTATTAATACAAGTTATAATACAAACCCCAAAATGGTTTTCCCCTATGTTCGTTGGTTTATAATTCAATTAATTAATACTCTTCAAAATTATTAACCAATTCTTCAATAGATTAATTAATTAATTCAAATTGATTAATATCTTTTATAGATCTTCAATCATTAACTAATAACTATTTAAACCATTTATAGCATTATTATTTATTAATAATTTGTTAGACCCAACAAACATTAATAAATAATAAACTCATCAAAATCTAATAACAATAATGACTTGTTAACATTTAATAACAAGTATACTAATGTTTTTTTAACAAACCCGTATTATTGATAATCAACTATACTCCATTTCATTAACATTTGAGTTGATAATAATTTAATAACTAATAACAAATAAATTTATGATAGTAGATTCTTCATTATTTTGCTAACAACAATGTCACTACTAGTTGAATATAACTTCCTTAAGCTACATTCCCATTATGCGAGTCATTAAGATAAATAATCAAATAAGTAATTTGTAATTTCCTTCATGCACCTCAAAGACAATCATTTATCGAAAATAATCTTTAATGATTCTAAATATAATAATCGCCAACTTAATTTCATTCATGATAACATGAATTCATTTCCATTATATTTTCTTAATTTCAAAATATTCTTAGTAACCTTAATTAAAATAAATTCTAATTAAATATTTTGAAAACTATATTATTTATTTAAGATCTTGCATATTTAAAATTTTATTCACATTATATACATACATACATACATACATACATACATACATACATACATATATATATATATATATATATATACATATATATATATATATATATATATACATATATATATATATATATATATACATATACATATATATATACATATACATATATATATACATATACATATATATATATACATATATACATATATATAAATACATATATATATGTATAAATACATATAAATATATATATATACATATAAATATGTATATATACATATATATATATATATGTATATATACATATATATATGTATATATACACACACACACACATATATATATATATATATACTAATAATTAATATACAACCATTATTAACACACACACACACACACATATATTATAAACATTTAACATCATAAAAGAAAATTGAATTCAATTTCAAACATCATTTACAAAACGTAATAAACAAACTCCTTAAAAATTAATACATTGAAACCGCATATCATAAAAGCCCCTACAAAAGTTTTTAGCGATTATTAAATCATTGGGCCGTATAATATATACCGTGCGGCAGTAAAGGATCTGTCGCAGGTACCCTCCAGTATGCAGGTACCCTGCGACCGTCGTTGCCATGAGGACAGAGGGGAGTACAGGGTGCGGGTTCGTCCCCCCTAGTATTAATATATATGTATAACGATTTCCCTCTTCTTTTAATATGATTATAATAAACACTTTTACCATATGCAAATTCGGATTTGTAAATAAAGTTTCTCATTTCAACTTACACAAATATATACATATATATATATATATATATATGTATATACGTATATGTATGTATGTATATATACAGAATTTGTTATCAATTATCACTCAATTTAATATATATTTATATATATATATATATATATGCAGATTTACAAAAGAGAATATATAATTATATTTAAAGGGAAAAGGGCTTTTCTATACAAGAATTTTCCCTTTTAAATAATTTTTTTCTAAACATATCCATTAATCCATCCAATAGGTTTAACTATAAATCATCATTTCTCAAATTGATTCTAATTCGAGCCTGAACCTGATTCAGATCTAATTTCTCCTTAATTGGATCTAGGGGTTTCTATTGTTTTCTTCTCAACCAAATAAAATATATAGATTCTAATTTCAAGATTAAGGATTCAATCATAGAGAAGTTTCAGACACATATAATAGACACGATGAAAACAAGAAGATAAAGAGTGCAAAGGGAATATGTGAATATCACGAGTGCACCTGAACACTGATGCTAATTTGTCATGCCTCAAAAGTCCATATAAAATCCCTTCCTTCTCCATCATTTGCAACTCCTCCAAGACCCAAGCCAACTAAAAACCTCCAAGTGACTAGAAGTGCTAGAAGAAGCATAGAAGCACGTAGAAACATATGAGCATGTAGAAGCATATGAGCATGTAGAAATATATGAGCTTCTCAAATGCATGTAAGCTTGAAGCTTCCATTTTTGCTTGTCCAAACACACTAGGAGAGCCTCTATTTAAAGGCCTCTAAGATGCATCTAGAGTGTCTCTAGTAACAATAGAAGATAAGCATGACAACCAAGCATGCGTCTTCTCCAACCTGATAGATGAGTCATAAGGTTGTAGACACCATGTCCTCAAAATAAAATGCTAACTTCTAAGTGTATACAACTTGTGCTTTCTTAGAGTGCAAACTCCTGTGTTGTCTACATGACAACTCTTGAAAATTTGGAAACTCCTATGTGAGAAAACATTAAAATAATGCACAATCATTAATATAATATTTACTTTTACTCTTTCCAATTTATTTATTTATTTATTAAATCTTATGTACTAACTTTAATAATTCCACTTTTCAATCTTAATATATTTATATTTTAATCACATGAAATCTAGAATCTTTTAATAATTTTAATATATTTTTCACTTTTAAATTCCATTTTCCAAACTTAATTGCTAAAATATTTATTAGCTTTAATAATAATATTATTTAGTCATTTATTTGAAAATGAACTCCAAATATATTATTATTAAAATAAATATTGTCACATTCCAAATTTAAACTTATAACTTTTATTTTCAAATTTAATTATTTTATTTAATTAATTTTCTAATTAATTAAATAAAATAAATATTAAAAAATTATATTAATTTTTCATTAAATTAAACAATTAATTAAATCTTTTAATTAGGCTTAATTAATAGAAAATACTCCAAAGACTCACAAAGATAAAAATATGAAAACCTATCATAGCCAAAATACATACAAAATCAAACCAAGGGTTAATATCATGAATTATGTTATCCAATGTATTTAGAGGGTACTCAACTCACATACTTGTCCTAATTTCCATTTAGGACAAATGGCTTAAATGGTTGGGATTTAGACTTGAGAATTTATCTCCCCTCTCTTATCATTGAGATGATGTGATAGGGTACGCTCATCCTGGCAATTCAGAGAAGTCGATACCCGGTACCTGCAACCTGCATAAAAACCACACATGTACAAGCACAATATATACTAAGCTAAATAGGCAATGGCAGGAATTGGTGCATCGTGTAGATCCCGACTAGTAGGTGACTACGATTTCCTTCCTTAACCACATCAGACACGCCAAACATAAAAGCAAACACGCACACCATACACATGCAAGTATGGGGTAAGTATCCTTAAGAAAACACATAAGATAATAAACTATCTAAGTAATCATCACCAATAACTAGAATCACTGAATAATAATCATCATGCATACATGAAATATAAAGTACCAAGTAATCTCATCATATAATAAACTAAATCCATAGCACAATATCTGATAATCTCAAAACAATGTTACTAACCATCAACATAAAACTAGCCCTAAAAGAGTTTGACAATGATAACAAAAATGCGACCTCGGGGCAGTCACAACACCATATCGATCCGACATCCATTCTTTTAACAACTACTAAAATAGATCCCCTGATACATTCTAAACAAGAGCAACTTAATGCTTGCAAAGATAATTAAGGGCATACCACCTTACAACATAGATAATAGATACATGTTTTGTAGCTAGAATGAGTTTCAATTTTCAGTTTTGCTCATGTTTAGGTTTAAGTAGAATTTTCAGTTTTGAAAGCTAAGTGTTGAAGTATGAAAAATATGTGAGTAACAGTTTTAAGTTTTGTTTCAACTCACCTAGTTTCATGTTTTAAGATTGAAAGAGATACACATGATAGTTCAAAGTTTTCATTTTGTTCAACTAGTTAACAACTAGTGGCATTCCAATATACCCAAAGCTCCAAATGTTGAAACTTGGGCTCTGATACCAAATGTAATGCCCCGCCAAGGGATCCAAAGAATTATAGTAAGTTTGCCAAACAATTTTTTTTCTAAGCACTCGAGTAGATTTGAACCCAATGAATCTTAGGTAAGAGCCTACAACACAATGGTAAATTGTGAGACTCTTATCTAAGATGTGTTGGGTTCAAATCTATTCGATTGCTTAAAAAATAATTTGTTTGGCAAACTTAGTATAATTCTTTGGATCCCTTGGCGGGGCATTACATTTGGTATCAGAGCTCGAGTTTCAACATTGGGAGCTCTCAGTATATTGGAATGCCACTAGTTGTTAACTAGTTGAACAAAACAAAAACTTTCAACTATCATGTTTATCTCTTTCAATCTAAAAACTTGAATCTAGGTGAGTTGAAACAAAACTTAAAACTGTTACTTGCATATTTTTCATACTTCAACACTTAGCTTTCAAAACTAAAATTTTACTTAAACCTAAACATTAGCAAAACTGAAAATTGAAACTCATTCTAGTTGCAAAACATGTATCTATTATCTATGTTGTAAGGTGGTATGCCCTTAATTATCTTTGCAAGCATTAAGTTGCTCTTGTTTAGAATGTATCAGGGGATCTATTTTAGTAGTTGTTAAAAGAATGGATGTCGGATCGATACGGTTTTTTGTTTACCATTAAACCAGAATCATATTGCTCTAAGTGTGTTGTAATATCCTCAGTGGAATCATGTTTTCCTACAGAGGGAAAGGGTTCAATGGGACCCACACAGTGAGTTCTTCAGTATTATCATTCATGTAGGCTTCCAGGAGTAAGCCTAATTCTAGGGGGGTTGGATGTAGTGCTTGCCCCTAGGTCGCATTTTTGTTATCATTGTCAAACTCTTTTAGGGCTAGTTTTATGTTGATGGTTAGTAACATTGTTTTGAGATTATCAGTTATTGTGCTATGGATTCAGTTTATTATATGATGAGATTACTTGGTATTTTATATTTCATGTATGCATGATGATTATTATTCAGTGATTCCAGTTATTGATGATGATTAGTTAGATAGTTTATTATCTTATGTGTTTTCTTATGGATACTTACCACATACTTGCATGTGTATGGTGTGCGTATTTGCTTTTATGTTTGGCATGTCTGATGTGGTTAAGGAATGGAGTCGTAGTCACCTGCTAGTCAGAATCTACACGATGCACCACTTCCTGCCATTGCCTATTTAGCTTAGTATATATTGTGCTTGTACATGCATGATTTTTATGTAGGTTGCAAGTACCAGGTATTGACTTTCTTGAATTGCTAGGATGAGCGTACCCTATCACATCATCTCAATGATAAGAGAGGGGAGATAAATTCTCAAGTCCAAAACCCAACCCTTTAAGCCATTTGTCCTAAATGAAAATTAGGACAAGTATCTGAGTTGAGTACCCTTTGAATATGTTGGATAACATAATTCATGATATTAACCCTTGGTTTGATTTTTTATGTAATTTGGCTATGATGGGTTTTCATATTTTTATCTTTGTGAGTCTTTGGAGTATTTTCTATTAATTAAGCCTAATTAAAAGATTTAATTAATAGTTTAATTTAATGAAAAATTAATATGATTTTTTAATGTTTATTTTATTTAATTAATTGGAAAATTAATTAAATAAAATAATTAAATTTGAAAATAAAAGTTATAAGTTTAAATTTGGAATGTGACAATATTTATTTTTATAATAATATATTTGGAGTTCAGTTTTAAATAAATGACTAAATAATAATATTATTAAAGTTAATAAATATTTTAGCAATTAAGTTTGGAAAATGGAATTTAAAAGTGAAAAATATATTAAAATTATTAAAAGATTCTAGATTTCATGTGATTAAAATATAAATATATTAAGATTGAAAAGTGGAATTATTAAAGTTAGTGCATAAGATTTAATAAATAAATAAATAAATTGGAAAGAGGAAAAGTAAATATTATATTAATGTTTGTGCATTATTTTAATGTTTGCTCACATAGGAGTTTGCAAATTCTCAGGAGTTGTCATGTAGACAACACAGGAGTTTGCACTCTAAGAATGCACAAGTTGTCTACACTTAGAAGTTAGCATTTTATTTTGAGTACATAGTGTCTACAACCTTATCACTCATCTAGAAGGTTGGAGAAGACTCATGCTTAGTTGTCATGCTTATCTTCTAGTTTTTTCTAGAGACACTCTAGATGCATCTTAGAGGCCTTGAAATAGAGGCTCTGCTAGTGTGTTTGGACAAGCAAAAACGGAAGCTTCAAGGTTACATGCATTTGAGAAGCTAATATGTTTCTACATGCTCATATGCTTCTACATGCTCATATGTTTCTACATGCTTCTATGCTTCTTCTAGCAAAGATGACTCATGTTCCTCTTGACAAGCTGGGAGTCAACCCAATAAAAATTTTCCATGTGTACCTTTCTTTCATTGTTGGCACCTCTAAATTGGACCCACAAAACTCTGAGGACACGTGTCACTTAGGTGGTATCTCGCTATACATAAAGAATGAGCAGCTTGCCATAGCGAGATAGTGCTCATCATTGATCCTGATTTGATCATGTGGATGACATTTGATGCATTGCTCAAAAGAAATATGGTGGGCCCCTTGGTGCCATGTCACTATTCATAACCTTCGTGCAAGTCACCATAGTGAGATAGCGACAATCATGGATCTAAGATAGATCTGATGATCAAAGTCTTTCATATATTTTGTGAATAGGGCATAAGTCCAATCATTGATGACATGATGAAATCCTACCCCACTGGCATTTGGATTCAAATTTTTGAAGATCTCACTATATTACCATGCTACTTGGGGCCCATATTTGTTTATTTCTTGGTCGGGCACTATATTGCTAACGACAAGAAGAACAAGTTCCCGATAGTGACATAGCGAATCTCAGTGTCTTTTCTTTTCTTGATGTATATGTGTAGCCCATTAGATGCCAACGTGTTCCAAAGCTTTATAATTGATATCTAATGGAGTACTTTCTAGGACCCACTTACTCTGAAAAGTTTCTGTAGTACTACTTTTCGTCTAGGTGCTATGTCGCTAATGGTGAGAGACACCAATTCTCCTATAGCAGCATAGCAATTTCTAGCGACTCATCAAAATTTAGGGTCAAAAAGATAAAGATGAGTGAAGTCATAACTAGCCTCATTAATGCATCTGACACATAATAAAATAGCACATGCACCACGTAGCCTGAAAAAACTTACGATCATCAAAAAATTTAAAAGTGACTGTCGGCCATTATTTTTGGTGAAGGCATCATGTCGCTAATGGTGAACTGCCCAATTTCTTCGATAGGAACAAAGCGACTAATCAAAAAAGCTAAGATTTTTGATGACGCCTTTTGTACCTCAATGTTGTAATTCCTTTTTAGGTTCTGACATGTCTGTTATAAACATGATAAAATATCTCTGAAACAATACAATCTTTGGTCACCATATTTCCACTTGACGGTACCACTTTTCAACTTAGCAGTGGTTTCTATGTTGCTAAGGGTAAAATACTTGTATCTTTTCATAGCGAGATAGAAATTGACATAGATCTTTTAGGGATCGGGTGGTCAGAAACACAAAAGAAAAGATGTGACTCAGGGCGCAGAAAGTTTGAAAAGGATGGGAATCTTTGCATATTTTTAGTTTCATTCCCAAAAAATTTAAAAGAAAACAAGACCTAACGTTTCGACAAAAAATTGCTTCAAAGACCTACAAAATATGACTTGGCTAGAAACCCTATGTAATGCCCCACCAAGGGATCCAAAGAGTTATACTAAGTTTTCCAAACACATTTCTTTTTAAAACATGAAAGTAAACCATTCATAACATTTGTAGAAGCAATAGTATCATCCAACTAAAAGTAAACATAACATAACATAGCTTATTACATTCTTTAAAGATCCCTTAATGTTGAATCACATCTAATCTTAACTATTCATTTAACATCACATCCTCATGAATTAATAATGATATATCCAACTTATTTAAACAATATACAAATGTCCTTTTAGAATTACATTTCAGATTGCTCAATCACCCACTGTACAAGTCACACGGTATGGAAAGCTTGAAAGAATAAACATCCGTGTATATAAAGTTCATCATCATCCAATATTAATCCATGATGCAATTAAAGTAAATGAAACCACAAATCATACGTGATACATCATCACAAAAGATATAAACATCCATTATAAAAGATAACCATATATTACAAACATAAATAAACTAAGTGCATAGTTCCTCCCAACTGTAAATAGCATCATTAGACCATCATGGATTCTAGCCATCCCTCTGTGCGTAACATCCGAAAGCACTGAACAGATTATCGATATTATCATAGTAGGAATGTCACTCCTAACATATACTATATCATATGCATAAAGTAATCTAACATGCAAATATAAGCATAAGATAACATCATCTAACATATACTAATCATCGATGAAAGGATACATATCCACCATCATGAAGGACACACCAGCCACGATGTCTCAATGAATCTCAAATGATAAGAGTGGAAAAACACTACCACCCAACCACATGGTACCTAAGTGGTCCACTCCCACCATGCTGAGGAGATAATCTCAAGTCCCATACAGGCTATCCAAAAACACATAGCATAAATCTCTATAAGTCCAGCAATTCTAAAAGCATACTAACTCAAAGGTTCCAATCACAAAACCGACATCTAAGTCCCAAAGGCACACAATGACATGTAGGAAACCTACTTTGCAAGCGGAAAAGTGTTATCAAATTTATCACGTACAAGTTACCCTGGCAGTGAGCTAAACTCCACGGGTCCATACTGATCTCATATGGCCACTAGTATCCTCTCATACTGATGAGGCATACTATGGAACGCAAGGTCGCAACCATGCGTTCTCTCTACTCCCATCCTAGTCTGTACAAGCACTCAAAGCATGGGTGAGAACATCAAAACAATTATCTTTTTAGGTCATTTAATCCCCATTTAGTGTGTAAATGTTATCACTTAATAACCAAACTTACAATGAGTTACGCTGGCAGCCACTTAGGGCCCCAATCCCCATTGCAAGTCACTTCCCAAAATTACAAGTAGATAACCTACCCTAAGCTCATGGAATCATAAAATCACCCCAGTCCTATACAAGGGACTGGAAATAAAAGCCAAAAGATAATTCATAAAAAGAATCATCAAATATCCATGATAAAAATCATCAAATCTCCATGAGCATCTGAAAAGCATCCATAGAAAATCATGACCACAACTGTTCTCTATTGGCAATTGAAGGCATCACTGATAATCACAAGTATCCATTGGTTCTCAATAACCAAAATATATCTCAAAATAAATCGCAATATCCATTGGTTCTCAACAAGCAACCAAGAATATCTCAAAATCATACTAATCGAAAACTCCAAAATGGTTGAGTCAAATATGCCACAACATGACATCATCAAGAAATAAATCAACATTTCAGTCCCATCATGGCGATTGGAAAGTAATCCAAGGATAACTGATCGATGACTCAAAAATGATTAGCTCAAGTGTCTCATACAGATACGTCTCAGCTTTACACATGAAGACTGATGAACAATAACAATTAGTAAATACAAACATTTCATAGAGCATATGATCACATTACCATGGTTGGGTTTATAAAAATCGACATCAAATAAGATCAACATGCCATCACATCTCATAACCCTCGAGCCTCTGATAACAACCTAGGATTGGTCAACACTAGTCAACCCAAAAACCCAAAACAAGAAGCATAGAGAATACACGATGCAAAGACATGTTTTGGTTTACTAAAATCATTAAGTGTAGAAGTTTCAGTATTCTGTTTGCAAGTATACTTCAAATGTATAGGATTTACCATTTGACCTACACGTCAGCCCATTTGTTTCTCCTATAGCATTATCCTTCCATTATATATTCTTAGAATATCTTAAGGGTAAATACTTTTACTCATTAGTTTGATCATCATTGACCCTTAATCAACTTGTTCTCTTTATTTAACTAAGATCCATATTGTAATTGATTAACTCTTCCTTCATGTTACTTCAACTTTTCAACATAAATCAAGGATCATTATTCACTATATTATAAGAGAGCTAGTTGTCAATCTTCAAATAAGAAGATTATAACTTTATTAAAATGATCAATAAAATCAATCAATTAACATAGGTACACAATCCATGACCTTTGAACATTCGATTAAAACTTAATTAAATGTTACTAAATCCTAAGTCTCTTAATTTAATCGTTGCAATAATTAAATCATCACTAATAACCATCAAAAATAACTAAAGTCATTATTCAAGTCATTAGAATAAGACTTACCAACTTCGATACTTAATAACTCCACTAAAGAATCATTATTATCATATGAATTAACACTATGTTACATAACATAATTATTAATTAAATCTAATTAACTCTAGTTAATTGATCTAATTAATAATTACACAACCATACCATCAACCGAATAAATATCAGTTGGCTAAAAACTAATAATCAACCATAATCCAATACACACATATTCATAATAATATCTTGTTAATATTTAATGACAAGCTATATTGGAAATCTTATTAATAATTTTATAATAGCCAAATTCATCACTGTTCAACAAATTACCTATTAATACAAGTTATAATACAAAGCCCAAAATAGTTTTCCCCTATGTACGTTGGTTTATAATTCAGTTAATTAATACTCCTCCAAATTATTAACCAATTCAAATTGATTAATATCTTTTATAGAACTTCAATCATTAACTAATAACTATTTAAACCATTTATACCATTTTTATTTATTAATAATTTTTTAGACCCAACAAACATTAATAAATAATAATCTCATCAAAATCTAATAACAATAATGACTTGTTAACATTTAATAACAAGTATACTAATTTTTTCTTAATAAACTCATATTATTGATAATCAACTATACTCCATTTCATTAACATTTGAGTTGATAATAATTTAATAACTAATAACAAATAAATCTATGATGGTAGATTCTTCATTATTTTTCTAACAACAATGTCACTAGTAGTTGAATATAACTTCTTTAAGCTACATTCCCATTATACGAGTCATTAAGATAAATAATCAAATAAGTAATTTATAATTTCCTTCATGCACCTCAAAGACAATCATTTATCTAAAATAATCTTTAATGATTCTAAATATAATAATCGCCAACTTAATTTCATTCATCATAACATGAATTCATTTCCATTATATTATTTATTTAAGATCTTACATATTTAAAATTTTATTCACATTATATATATATATATATATATATATATATATATATATATATATATATATATATATATATATATATATATATATATATATATATATATATATATATATACTAATAATTAGTATACAACCATTATTAACACACACACACACAGATATATATATATATATATATATATAATCAACATTTAACATCATAAAAGAAAATCGAATTCGATTTCAAACATCATTTACAAAATGTAATAAACAAACTCCTCAAAGATTAATACATTGAAACCGCATATCAACAAAGCCCCTGCGAAAGTTTTTAGCCATTATTAAATCATTGGGCCATATAATATATATCGTGCGGCAGTAAAGGATCTGTCGCGGGTACCCTGCGGTATGCAGGTACCCTGCGACCGCCATTGCCATGAGGACAGAGGGGAGTACGAGGCATGGGTCCATCCCCCCAGTATTAATATATATGTATAACGATTTCCCTCTTCTTTTAATATGATTATAATAAACACTTTTACCATATGCAAATTAGGATTTGTAAATAAAGTTTCTCATTTCAACTTACACAAATATATACATATATGTATATATGTATATACATGTATATATATACAAAATTTGTTATCAATTATCACTGCATTTAAAATATATATATATATATATATATATATATATATATATATATATATATATGTAGATTTAAAAAAGAGAATATATACTTAGATTTAAAGGGAAAAGGGCTTTTCTATACAAGAATTTTTCTTTTTAAATAATTGTTTTCTAAACATATCCATTAATCCATCCAATAGGTTTAACTATAAATCATCATTTCTCAAATTGATTCTAATTCGAGCCCAAACCCGATTCAGATCTAATTTTTCCTTAATTGGATCTAGAGTTTTCTATTGTTTTCTTCTCAATCAAATAAAATATTTAGATTTCAATTTCAAGATTAAAGATTCAATCATAGAGAAGTTTCATACACATATAACAGACATGATGAAAACAGGAAGAGAAAGAGTGCAAAGGGAATATGCAAATATCACGAGTGCACCTGGAAACTGATGCTAATTTTCCATGCCTCAGAAGTCCATAGAAAATCCCTTCCTTCTCCATCATTCACAACTCCTCCAAGACCCAATCCAACCGAAAACCTCCAAGTGACTAGAAGTGCTAGAAGAAGCATAGAAGCATGTAGAAACATATGAGCATGTAGAAGCATATGAACATGTAGAAACATATGAGCTTCTCAAATGCATGTAAGGTTGAAGCTTCCATTTTTGCTTGTTCAAACACACTAGGAGAGCTTCTATTTAAAGGCCTCTAAGATGCATCTAGAGTGTCTCTAGAAACAATAGAAGATAAGCATGACAACCAAGGATGAGTCTTCTCCAACCTTCTAGATGAGTCATAAGGTTGTAGACACCATGTCCTCAAAATAAAATGCTAACTTCTAAGTGTAGACAACTTGTGCATTCTTAGAGTACAAACTCCTGTGTTTTCTACATGACAACTCCTAAGAATTTGGAAACTCCTATGTGAGCAAACATTGAAATAATGCACAATCATTAATATAATATTTACTTTTACTCTTTCCAATTTATTTATTTATTTATTAAATCTTATGCACTAACTTTAATAATTCAACTTTTCAATCTTAATATATTTATATTTTAATCACATGAAATCTAGAATCATTTAATAATTTTAATATATTTTCCAATTTTAAATTCCATTTTCCAAACTTAATTGCTAAAATATTTATTAGCTTTAATAATAATATTATTTAGTCATTTATTTAAAAATGAACTCCAAATATATTATTATTAAAATAAATATTGTCACATTCCAAATTTAAACTTATAACTTTTATTTTCAAATTTAATTATTTTATTTAATTAATTAAATAAAATAAATATTAAAAAATCATATTAATTTTTTATTAAATTAAACCATTAATTAAATCTTTTAATTAGGCTTAATTAATAGAAAATACTCCAAAGACTCACAAAGATGAAAATATGAAAACCCATCATAGCCAAAATACATACAAAATCAAACTAAGGGTTAATGTCATGAATTACGTTATCCAACATATTCAGAGGGTACTCAACTCAGATACTTGTCCTAATTTCCATTTAGGACAAATGGCTTAAAGGGTTGGGTTTTGGACTTGAGAATTTATCTTCCCTCTCTTATCATTGAGATGATGTGATAGGGTATGCTCATCTTGACAATTCAAGGAAGCCGATACCCGATCTGCAACTTACATAAAAACCATGCATGTACAAGCACAATATATACTAAGCTAAATAGGCAATGGCAGAAAGTGGTGCATCGTGTAGATCCCGACTAGCAGGTGACTACGACTTCCTTCCTTAACCACAGCAGACACGCCAAACATAAAAGCAAACACGCACACCATACACATGCAAGTATGAGGTAAGTATCCATAAGAAAACATATAAGATAATAAACTATCTAACTAATCATCAGCAATAACTGGAATCACTGAATAATAATCATCATGCATACATGAAATATAAAGTACCAAGTAATCTCATCATATAATAAACCGAATCCATAGCACAATATCTGATAATCTAAAAACAATGTTACTAACCATCAACATAAAACTAGCCCTAAAAGAGTTTGACAATGATAACAAAAATGCGACCTAGGGGTAGACACTATACCATATCGATCGGACATCCATTATTTTAACAACTACTAAAATAGATCCCTTGATACATTCTAAACAAGAGCAACTTAATGCTTGCAATGATAATTAAGGGCATACCACCTTACAACATAGATAATAGATACATATTTTGCAACTAGAATGAGTTTCAATTTTCAGTTTTGCTCATGTTTAGGTTTAAGTAGAATTTTCAGTTTTGAAAGCTAAGTGTTGAAGTATGAAAAATATGCAAGTAACAATTTTAAGTTTTGATTCAACTCACCTAATTTCTAGTTTTCAGATTGAAAGAGATACACATGATAGTTCAAAGTTTTCATTTTGTTCAACTAGTTAACAACTAGTGGCATTCCAATATACCCAAAGCTCCAAATGTTGAAACTTGGGCTCTGATACCAAACGTAATGCCCTACCAAGGGATCCAAAGAATTATACTAATTTTGCCAAACAAATTTTTTTTTAAAGCACTTGAGTAGATTTGAACCCAAGAAATCTTAGGCAAGAGCCTACAACACAATGGTAAGTTGTGAGCCTCTTATCTAAGATGTCATGGGTTCAAATCTACTCGAGTGCTTAAAAACAAATTTGTTTGGAAAACTTAGATAATTCTTTGGATCCCTTGGCAAGGTATTGCATTTGGTATCAGAGCCCGAGTTTCAACATTAGGAGCTCTGAGTAGATTGGAATACCACTAGTTGTTAACTAGTTGAACAAAATGAAAAATTTGAGCTATCATGTGTATCTCTTTCAATATGAAAACTTGAAACTAGGTGAGTTGAAGCAAAACTTAAGATTGCTACTTGCATATTTTTCATTTTTTACACTTAGCTTTCAAAACTGAAAATTCTACTTCAACCTAAACATGAGCAAAACTGAAAATTGAAACTCATTCTAGTTGCAAAACTTGTATCTATTATCTATGTTGTAAGGTGGTATGCCCTTAATTATCTTTGCAAGCATTAAGTTTCTCTTGTTTAGAATGTATCAGGGGATCTATTTTAGTAGTTGTTAAAAGAATGGATGTCGGATCCATATGGTTTTCGGTTTACCATTAAACCAGAATCATATTTCTCTAAGTGTGTTGTAATATCCTCAGTGGAATCATGTTTCCCTACAGAGGGAAAGGGTTCAATGGGACCCACACAGTGAGTTCTTCAGTATTATTATTCATGTAGGCTTCCAGGAGTAAGCCTAATTCTAGGAGGGGTGGATGTAGTGCCTACCCCTGGGTCGCATTTTTGTTATCATTGTCAAACTCTTTTAGGGCTAGTTTTATGTTGATGGTCAGTAACATTGTTTTGAGATTATTAGATATTGTGCTATGGATTCAGTTTATTATATGATGAGATTACTTGTTACTTTATATTTCATGTATGCATGATGATTATTATTCAGTGATTCTAGTTATTGATGATGATTAGTTAGATAGTTTATTATCTTATGTGTTTTCTTATGGATACATACCCCATACTTTCATGTGTATGGTGTGCGTGTTTGCTTTTATGTTTGGCGTGTCTGATGTGGTTAAGGAAGGGAGTCGTAGTCACCTACTAGTCGGGATCTACACGATGCACCACTTTCTGCCATTGCCTATTTAGCTTAGTATATATTGTGCTTGTACATGTGTGGTTTTTATTTAGGTTGTAGGTACCGAGTATCGACTTCCCTGAATTGCCAAGATGAGCGTACCCTATCACATCATCTCAATGATAAGAGAGGGGAGATAAATTCTCAAGTTCAAAACCCAACCCTTTAAGCAATTTGTCCTAAATATAAATTAGGACAAGTATCTGAGTTGAGTACCCTCTTAATATGTTGGATAATTTAATTCATGATATTAACCCTTGGTTTGATTTTGTATGTATTTTGTCTATGATGGGTTTTCATATTTTTATCTTTGTGAGTCTTTGGAGTATTTTCTATTAATTAGGCCTAATTAAAAGATTTAATTAATGGTTTAATTTAATGGAAAATTAATATGATTTTTAATATTTATTTTATTTAATTAATTGGAAAATTAATTAAATAAAATAATTAAATTTGAAAATAAAAGTTATAAGTTTAAATTTGGAATGTGACAATATTTATTTTAATAATAATATATTTGGAGTTCATTTCTAAATAAATGACTAAATAATTATATTATTAAAGCTAATAAATATTTTAGCAATTAAGTTTGGAAAATGGAATTTAAAAGTGGAAAATATATTAAAATTATTAAAAGATTCTAGATTTCATGTGATTAAAATATAAATATATTAAGATTGATAAGTGGAATTATTAAAGTTAGTGCATAAGATTTAATAAATAAATAAATAAATTGGAAAGAGTAAAAGTAAATATTATATTAATGATTGTGCATTATTTTAGTGTTTTCTCACATTGGAGTTTGCAAATTCTCAGGAGTTGTCATATAGACAACACAGGAGTTTGCACTCTAAGAATGCACAAGTTCTCTACACTTAGAAGTTAGCATTTTATTTTGAGCATATGGTGTCTACAACCTTATCACTCATCTATAAGGTTGGAGAAGACTCATGCTTAGTTGTCATGCTTATCTTCTAGTTGTTTCTAGAGACACTCTAGATGCATCTTAGAGGCCTTTAAATAGAGGCTCTCCTAGTGTGTTTGGAAAAGCAAAAATGGAAGCTTCAAGCTTACATGAATTTGAGAAGCTCATATGTTTCTACATGCTCATATGCTTCTACATACTCATATGTTTCTACATGTTTCTATGCTTCTTCTAGCACTTCTAGTCACTTGGAGGTTTTTGGTTGGCTTGGGTCTTGGAGGAGTTGCGAATGATGGAGAAGGAAAGGATTTTCTATGGACTTCTGAGGCATGAAAAATTAGCATCAGTGTCTAGGTGCACTCGTGATATTTTCATATTCCCTTTGGACTCTTTCTCTTCCTGTTTTCATCGTGTCTGTTATATGTGTCTTAAACTTCTCTATGATTGAATCTTTAATCTTGAAATTGGAATCTAGATATTTTATTTGGTTGAGAAGAAAACAATAGAAAACCCTAGATCCAATTAAGGAGAAATAAGATCTGAATCGGGTTTGGGCTCAAATTAGAATCAATTTGAGAAATGATGATTTATAGTTAAACCTATTGGATGAATTAATGGATATGTTTAGAAACCAATTATTTAAAAGAGAAAATTCTTGAATAGAAAAGCCCTTTTCCCTTTAAATGTAAGTATATATTCTCTTTTGTAAATCTGCACACACACACACACACACACATATACATATACATATATATATATATACATACATATACGTATATACGCATATATACATATATACATATATGTATATATTTGTGTAAGTTGAAATGAGAAACTTTATTTACAAATCCGAATTTGCATATGGTAAAAGTGTTTATTATAATCGTATTAAAAGAAGAGGGAAATCGTTATACATATATATTAATACTGGGGGGGACAGACCCGCGCCCCGTACTCCCCTCTTTCCTCATGGAAATGGCTGTTGCAAGGTACCCGCGATAGATCCTTTACTGCCACACAATATATATTATACGGCCCAGCGATTTAATAATCGCTAAAAACTTTCGTAGGGCTTTGTTGATATGCGGTTTCAATGTATTAATTTTTAAGGAGTTTGTTTATTACATTTTGTAAATGATGTTTGAAATCGAATTCAATTTTATTTTATGATGTTAAATGTTGATAATATGTGTGTGTGTGTGTGTATTAATAATGGCTGCATATTAATTATTAGTATATATATATAATTAATGTGAATGAAATTTTAAATATGTAAGATCTTAAATAAATAATATAGTTTTCAAAATATTTAATTAGAATTTATTTTAATTAAGGTTACTAAGAATATTTTGAAATTAAAAAAATATAATGGAAATGAATTCATGTTATCATGAATGAAATTAAGTTGGCGATTATTATATTTAGAATCATTAAAGATTATTTTAGATAAATGATTTTCTTTGAGGTGCATGAAGGAAATTATTAATTACTTATTTGATTATTTATCTTAATGACTTGTATAATGGGAATGTAGCTTAAGGAAGTTATATTCAACTACTAGTGACATTGTTGTTAGCAAAATAATGAAGAATCTACCATCATAGATTTATTTATTATCAGTTATTAAATTATTATCAACTCAAATGTTAATGAAATGGAGTATAGTTGATTATCAATAATACGGGTTTGTTAAGAAAACATTAGTATACTTGTTATTAAATGTTAACAAGTCATTATTGTTATTATATTTTGATGAGTTTATTATTTATTAATATTTGTTGGGTCTAACAAATTATTAATAAATAATAATGGTATAAATGGTTTAAATAGTTATTAGTTAATGATTGAAGTTCTATAAAAGATATTAATCAATTTGAATTGGTTAATAATTTGGAAGAGTATTAATTAATTGAATTATAAACCAACGAACATAGGGGAAAACCATTTTGGGGTTTGTATTATAACTTGTATTAATAGGTAATTTGTTGAAGAGTGATGAATTTGGCTATTATAGAATTATTAATAAGATTTCTAATATAGCTTGTCATTAAATCTTAACAAGATATTATTATGAATATGTGTGTATTGGATTATGGTTGATTATTAGTTTTTAGCCAACTGATACTTATTGGGTTGATGGTATGGTTGTGTAATTATTAATTAGATCAATTAACTAGAGTTAATTAGATTTAATTAATAATTATGTTATGTAATATAGTCTTAATTGATATGATAATAACGATTCTTTAGTGGAGTTGTTAGGTATCAATGTTGGTAATTCTTATTCTAATGACTTGAATAATGACTTTAGTTATTTTAATGGTTATTAGTGATGATTTAATTATTGCAACGATTAAATTAAGAGACTTAGGATTTAGTAACATTTAATTAAGTTTTAATCGAATATTTAAAGGTCATGGATTGTGTGCCTATGTTAATTGATTGATTTAATTGATCAATTTAATAAAGTTATAATCTTCTTATTCGAAGATTGACAACTAGCTCTCTTATAATATAGCAAATAATGATCCTTGATTTATGTTGAAAAGTTGAAGTAACATTAAGGAAGAGTTAATCAATTAGAATATGGATCTTAGTTAAATAAAGAGAACAAGTTGATTAAGGGTCAACGATGATCAAATTAATGAGTAAAAGTATTTACCCTTAAGCTATTCTAAGAATATTTAATGGAAGGATAATGCTATCGAGGAAACAAGTGGGTTGACGTGTAGGTAAAATGGTAAATCCTATACATTTGAAGTACACTTGCAAACAGAATACTAAAACTTCTACACTTAATGATTTTAGTAAACCAAAACATGTGTTTGCATCATGTATTCTCTATGCTTCTTGTTTTGGGTTTTTGGGTTGACTAGTGTTGACCAATCCTAGGTTGTTACCAGAGGCTTGGGGGTTATGAGATGTGATGATATGTTGATCTTATTTGGTCTCAATCTTTATAAACCCAACCATGGTAATGTGATCGTATGCTTTATGAAATGTTTGTATTTACTGATTGTTATTGTTCATCAGTCTTCATATGTGAAGCTAAGACGTATGTGTATGAGACACTTGAGCTAATCATTTTTGAGCCATCGATCAGTTATCCTTGGATTACTTTCCAATCACCATGATGAGACTGAAATGTTGATTTATTTCTTGATGATGTCATGTTGTGACATGTTTGACTCAACCATTTTGGAGTCTTCGATCAATATGATTTTGAGATATTCTTGGTTGCTTGTTGAGAACCAATGGATATTGTGATTTATTTTGAGATATATTTTGGTTAACTAGAACCAATGGATACTTCTGATTATCAGTGACACCTTTAGTTTCCAATAGAGAACTGTTGTGGTCATGATTTTATATGCATGCTTTTTAGATGCTCATGGAAATTTGATGATTCTTTTTATGAATTATCTTTTGGATTTTCTTTCTAGTCGCTTGTATAGGACTGGGGTGATTTTATGATTCCATGAGCTTAGGGTAGGTTATCTACTTGTAGTGTCAGAAAGTGGCTTGCAATGGGGGTCGGGGCCCTAAGTGGCTGCCAGGGTAACTCATTGTAAGTTTGGTTAATAAGTGATAACATTTACACACTAAATGGAGATTAAATAAACCTAAAAAGATAATTGTTTTGATGTTCTCACCCATGCCTTGAGTGCTTGTACAGACTAGGACGGGAGTAGAGAGAATGCATGGTTGCGACCTTGCATTCCATAGTATGCCTCGTCAGAATGAGAGGATACTAGTGGCTGCATGAGATCAGTATGGACCCGTAGAGTTTAGCTAACTGCCAGGGTAACTTGTACGTGATAAATGCGATGACACTTTCCCACTTGCAGAGTAGGTTTCCTACATGTCATTGTGTGCCTCTGGGAATTAGATGTCGGTTTTGTGATTGGAACCTTTGAGTTAGTATACTTTTAAGATTCCTGGATTTATAGAGATTTATGCTATGTGTTTTTGGATAGCCTGTATGGGACTTGAGATTATGTCCTTAGCACGGTGGGAGTGGACCACTTAGGTACCATGCGGTCGGGTGGTAGTGTTTTTCCACTCTTATCATTTGAGATTCATTGAGACATCGTGGCTGATGGGTCCTTTGTGATGGTGGATATGTATCCTTTCATTGATGATTAGTATATGTTAGATGATGTTATCTTATGCTTATATTTGCATGTTAGATTACTTTATGCATATGATATAGTATATGTTGGGAGTGACATTCCTACTATGGTAATACCTATGATCTCTTTGGTGCTTTGGGATGTTACACATGGAGGGATGGCTAGGATCCATGGTGGTCTAATGATGCTATTTATGGTTGGGAGGAACTGTACACTTAGATTATTTATGTTTGTAATATATGATTATCTTTTATGATTGATGTTTATATCTTTTGTGATGATGTATCATGTATGATTTGTGGTTTCATTTACTTTAATTGTATCATGGATTAATATTGGATGATGATGAACTTTATTTACATGGATGTTTATTCTTTCAAGCTTTTCATACCCTGTGACTTGTACAGTGGGTGATTGAGCAATCTGCAATGTAATTCTAAAAGGACATTTGTATATTTTTTAAATATGTTGGATGTATCATTATTATTTCATGAGGATGTGATGTTAGATGAATAGTTAAGATTAGATGTGATTCAATGTTAAGGGATCTTTAAAGAATGTAATCTATTATGTTATGTTATGTTTACTTTTAGTTGGATGATACTATTACTTCCCTGAATGTTATGAATGGTTTTACTTTCATGTTTAAAAAAAAAAATTGTTTGGCAAAACTTAGTATAATTCTTTGGATCTCTTGGCGGGGCATTACACCCTATTAACCATAGGTGGATCCCAATCTGAATTCTTCTATACCTTGGACAAAGGAATTTGATTATGCAAAAATTCAGACCAACAAAAATATCATGGAAAAATTGTGACGAAGATGCCACCTGCAACTATTAGACTATCATAGAAAAATTGTGATGAAGATGACACTAAAAACTATTGGACTATCATGTGTACAAGTCACAAAATGATTCCAACATATGAAATTAAGTGTACTACATAGGATAGTGATGACTAAATTTCCATGCCCTCCAAATTTGGTGGTTGTAACATTTATACCAATTTCATTTGTGGGATACACACTCTTGATAAGCTAGTTAGCCTTGCAACTAAGGTCGATGGGGAATTTTGACACATGCAAACTGAGCATGAGTTTGAATTTGGTATTTCCTTGGAGATATTTACTTATTTGCCAAATAGAAGGTATCATCTCCACTTTGTCTATCATCATAAGTTGTCACAAGTTTTTTGAATGAATTTATTTTCTTATGTGTATTTCTTCTCATAGAATGAACTTAGTCGAATGAAGTTGAACATGTGAATGCTTGATGACCTGATTCAAGAATATTGTGTATATAGAGGCCTTATACATTCTAGTATAATTTTTCCCTCATATAAGGTCACTTATGGATTCAGGAAAATGCAAGATGCATTTTCAAAGGGTGTCTTTTGTTAGTTTTGAGACATCAATAATTATTGAAATAAATAATTTATCCTCAGCAAGATATTACTTCAAATTATCATAATCTGTGAATTTTTTTGATAGGTTTAGACATCTCTCTCACAAGTAGATCATTGAAGCTAATTATAGATGATACCAATCCAGATAATACATACTCAAAGGAAATTTCTACTATTAACATTAGGAGTGGATAAGAGTAGGTAGTTATTAAAACCATTTCAAATGACGTGGTGATGTATGAACTCCCATTAAATTTCTCACATAAGCATGATTAAGATGTTGAATTGAGATCTCCAATCGAACACGTTCATGGTAGTGAAGCTTGCAACTCCAACAAGACTTGTCATACTGATAAATTAGGAGTACATCTAGAAAATCATCCTAGGTGGAAAGGGAGACATAATGAGAGTGAATCACAAGGGAATTTAATGGTGGATTCTACCAAACACATAGAGATCATAATCAACTTCTTTCTGGAATTAGTAGTAAGACTCTTGATCATGTACATGTGAGCCAAAAAAAATCCCTTAAGGAGATCATGTTTTCTTAGATACTTACCCTCAATTCTTTTTGATCTTTTATTTAGGGTATTTTGAATTACAATTATGCTGATAAAATTGAATTTGTATTGGAGATGCAAGAACTGGTAAATAAAGGCATATTTGTTATGGTTGTTAAAAATATCAAGCAGTGGAATTCAAACTTCTTTGAGGAAAATCTTGTGTTTCTATTTCAAATAAAGAAAGTATTGAGATGTTCTCATTGATTATAATTTTTATTATATTTGATATAAAAGGATGGTCAATTATTTCTATGTTCACAATCATGATATTTTTAGACTACTAGTTATGATATACAGGTTGAGTTTCTTAAACTTGTAAGAGACAGGGATTATATGGAGACTCTTAGAGTTTCACGATCTGGCATTGGTCATTTTTCTTAAAGATATTCAAAAATTTTGAAACCTTTGAAAGAGATAATACTGACATTGAAAAAGCTAGATTATAGTGCATCAATAAATTAGTGCATTTTGTTAATTTTTCTTGTGACTTCGCTTCAGGTATGATCTAGAATTTTAATTACACAACTATTAGTGATGTTATGACATGAAGGACTTGCTATTTTGGTGCATCATTTTCTTATTAATAAACTTGTGCTATATCAAAAATGCTATCATAGTACAACATGATTATTTTATCTCTAGCTTAACAATTTTTCTTATTTTATCACCGCATATTTCATCTCTAATAGTGGACCCTACTTTTCAATCCATGTCATTTCTCAGATTACATACCATCTTATATCTATGTTGTATATTTATATTTGATGTCTTCATTGTTGTGTAGAATCTTTACTCCTCTTCCATGAGAATGTGGCAAGCAGATTCCATTCATCCATATCTGATGCACCACATATTGCCTTCAACGTAAGACTCATTTCACACATGCAGATATTTCTTTGTCATAATCATCTTTACCATAATCTTCATGTTGTAGATGTGCTTTAAACTCGATGAGATTAAAGACTTCTTTTACTAGAAAATTTTAGTAGAATATAATCATATCTTTCTGACATGCCCATGTAGGGCCATGTCCCTACATGGCTTCACCCACATAGCATCTTATATATCCTATCAAGATCACTATCGATTGGAAAATGCAGAAAACAATATTGAAAGTGATTTCAAGAAGATACTTACAGTTCTAGCAGTCAAACTATGTATGCAAAACCTGCAAGAAAAATTGATTAATCACATCATCAAGAAGATACAAGTTAGTTGATCCATCACATTAAGGGTATTCATATAATTTAAGAAGGTATTAAATCTAATGCTAATTTCCTTAACAAATTCAAGCCAGGGACAACACACATTAGTAATAGAGGAATCTATTCATTAAGCATCTTTCCATGTTGCTATATTTTCCACTAACATTATGAACACCCACACAATGCATACAGAAGCAAGCATTGTATTAGATTTACAAATATAATATGAGACCTAAACCTATTCATGAAGATCAAAATTAGCTAATACTTCTGTAGTTTCTTTTGCAACAAATGTTTCAATGCAATAGTAGGTTGATGTTTTAATTTTGAACACCCCTTTTACAAACAACTTTATTTTTTACTCAATTTTGATCAGTTTAAAAAGCCATTGAAGATAAATTGATGTAATAGCTCAAATGTTCAATTAGATTTACAAGGAGATTACTCCAAACTTTGGTTTGGTTTGGATCGATGACCTAAAAATTTGGCTTGATCTTCACAAGGAGAGTTACTAACACTGTGTGATTTGTCTAGGATGGTAAGCTTCCAAGAGAAAAGAACAACTTACCAAAGATTGGTTGAATGGTTTTTAGCAGTTTGGTCTTGTTGTGGAAACTTGACATCATTAACATTACCTTCATGAATCTTAAGTCAATATTCAGTTGAAGATCTTGCAATCTCACTGTTTTGATCCTAAATTAGAAATTGATCTCAAACTGTATTTGAGATCAACTGAAGCATAAATATTCATGCATATTGTGTAGTATTTGACATTTTATTGTTAATAGAAATGAGCAGAAAGAGTAAACAAATGTGTCCTGTCACCCCTATTCGACATGCCCATATTGTTCTTTCTCCCTTCAGATGGTTCACCAAAGCCATGAGGCTCTCTGATGGGCTTTTTGATGGTTTTATGTATTTTTATTTAATATTTATCTAATTAATAATATTATAATTTGATTGATCAACAAGATAATAAAAGAAGTGCTAAAGAATTACTATGTGGAACCATTATAACGAGCGATATAAATACCAATCATGGAATTCCTCAAAACTAAAAGAATTGATGTTCATTCTTTGAAAGTTTCAGTAATTTCATCTCTGTTCAAGTGTCCATTATAAGAAACTTTCAATAATAATTTCAATACCATTACCGAATCCTCAACACAATTCTATGGCAACCTCGAATCCTAAGTCTCTCTTGTCATATATTACTTATAACAGTACTCCATGTACATACAATATTTGTTTATAAATACAATATGTTCAGCCACTTATGTCAAATCATAGGAAATTCAATCAATTGTAAATGCCTTCCATTAAATACCACACTATTGTGTTATCATTGGAGACAACAAAAATTCAAGTTCACTTTGAAATACACATATGCATTCTCCTGAACTTGCAATCTACATTGCAAAACAACAAATAGTTAATGGTATGGAGTCTAGAGTTCAATTTATATACATACAATAGATACAAAGTCTAGTTCTTGTTACCTTTATCAACTCTGTTGGGCATAGTACAAAACTTATTAATGCTCCACCAAAAGTCGTAGAAGGAACAACAATCTAAAGTTTGGGCTTGCCGCTGCCAGGATCTCCTCCCTTTCTAAAGAACCCCAAATAGAAAAAGCAAACAAACAAATTCAAGACTGTTTAAGCTTTACCCAATAATAATATCCCAAGATTACAAGAACAACATTTGACTATAAGGGTGGTGATGAGAAGTGTGGGGCAGCATCCCTTCAGACCATATAAATTCTTCTATAGTTTATGTTTTGAATGCCATAAAAAGCTAGAATTAACATTAGTATCCATAGTTTGAATAATATAAAGTCTTAGAATCAATCAATACAAAATCTATGGTTTGATTGCTATGAAAATGTAGGACCAGTACTAAATTTCATGCTTTGAATGCAATAAAGACTCAGAGTAGTCATATAATGTTTTGTAACTCAACATTGCACTCTTCCTTGGAACATCCAATATAAAACCCTAGGTCAAATTGCACTCTTCCCTGGAACATCCAATATAAAAGTCAAAACTCATAAACAAAAAATCAATCAATTTCATTTCTAGGGCTTTCATAATTCCTAAATAAAGTTTGACTCATGAGGCTTCACCAATATGCCACTTTAATGACTTATATAACTATTTTTTGTGTTTGAATTAAGTTATGTCATTATTAAAGGCATACTTTTCCATTAAATATAATGGCTCCTCAATAATACTTTATGAAGATAAGTAATAAATTTACAATATAACCATTATAAATATCTTTATTACTGTTACTATAATTTTAATATCTCATTGATTACTCATCATCTCTTTGTCTCATCTGAACCAGTTGGTCAACCATTGCTTCCATCGCACAACCAACTGCCTTACTAAAAATATTAATGGTTCTCTCTATTAACTCCTAACCTACTATAACTAGTAATTCCCTGAATATTTGATAAAATCAGTAGTGCCAAGGGTCATCACTACATTGAGATTGGTCCAGGTGCCTTGCCAAATGTAGAAATGTTGGATACATAGCTTACTATAAATTGTAAGTGTACCTAACTAAAACAAACAAGGAGCAATCGTAAACACTTCTATAGTATAGAAGGGAAAGATCCTCTTGTTTTGCTAGATGGGGCCCTCTAGCCATCAACCTTAACCTACGATGGCCAATAATAGGTCAATCCAAACATAAACCATGGCAAGCTAAAATGAGGACATTACACTTTATAACCAATCCTACTTGTCAAAAAACATGTAGGATACTTCAACAAACACTTTGACAAGCCCTCTTAACTTCAACAAGCTCTATGCATCTTTAGAGATCCCATTTTTCATCACCAAATCTCCATTAAATGATCTCTAGCTTCTCATGGAGTTCCTATATTAGAAGCTTCATACATAGTATCGCTTCCATCATCTACAATAGTTGGTGATAATCCAGATGTAACCAATGCAAGATTGCCAACTAAAGAAATACTAGAGCCAATGTTGAGATCTAACTCCACAATAATAGCTAATGAGTTTCCATTTTTTTTTATCAATGGGTTAATCTATTGAATTATTAGAAAATTTATGAGTCAATAAAAAAAAACTCATCAAATCAAGCTCGGCGTTATTCTCAATTATAACAACAACCATTTAGGCCAACTATTCGTAAACTACATATTGATATTTGGTTGAAACTCAATAGTTTGGATGGTGAATCTAATAATGTTTTTATGGTTGTAGAAGAAGAACTCATTTTTATCATATCCTTGCTCAAAATAGTTTCCACAAAAATTAAGATCCACCAAATATTCTACACCTCAAAATAGAAAACAATCAAATGACGCTAGTTGTGCACACCATGTTTACTTTGGTTCTAATTATCTTCCTACTAAATAATAGTATAGGGCTTTTCTATAAAACAATGCTATAGCTGCCACATTTCTAAAATGATCAACTGCATGCCACTATCGACTATACTCTTGCACCTATGCTTGGTGCAAGCACTAATATATAGTACTTAAGATACCACTGAATATCTAAATCATTATTTTTCAAAGAAGCTGTAAGGCATAATTTGAGTGAATTTAAATACTCTAGGAAATTCCTGAGTGTGGATGTTTCAATTCCTTAGTGTCAAAACTTGAATATATTTCATGCTTATCATTTCCTCTAGCAATTCTTACGTAAAACATCATTAAAATAATTGTTCCCTTTGATAGAGTCAAAGAGTGTATATATACAATATTTTTGAAGTTGTTTTGTGCTAAATGAACCTTTTGTGATCAAGTCTTCTAAATATCTTGGTTGGTACAACTGTAGATTTCTTACTGGCTTTGTACTAGTACCCAAGATTAACATTGATGACATTAGTAGAATTCCAAGTTTTGCTCTTGTATTCCTATTAATTGTACTTGATTGTCGAATATGTTAAAGAAGAAAAAAATGCCAGTTAATTTACAGATTGTAACTGACCTGTATTGTTTGATGTATTTTTTAAATGTTGAGATGCATATACTAAGAATTTTTTGTTGCTACAGACCAAGCCACAGCTAACAGATAGGTCAAAGCTTCCAACTATTGTGGATCCTATTATTAAAGAGTTGCTGAACTTGAAATATCTTCAGCAAGTAAGTTGCATGCAAAATATTTCTTTTGAAGGGAATTAAAATTATTTTTAAAAATACATGTAGTTTATACAATTTTACTCATGTTTTGGTGGATAAAAAATTAACATTCTTCCACATTTCTTGCCCATTGTATTGCATATTTGAAATAAGACATAATCTTGCCATTTTTCAATATCTAAATGTCTTTAACTGTGATTGGAATTTGGCATAAAATGTATTTTTTAGGTTGGATTGTCAGCTAGTTCTGGTTGATGGCCATTTGAAAATTAGAGGTGCTAATCCTTTCATTGAAGATAAAATTTATAGTGTACTACATATCATCACACTTACCCAAAAAAGTTGAGCCAAACATTTGATTATCTAGATTGAAAGTCATTGTCCACTTCATAATCTTAGCAAGAAGAACACCATAAGCGCTTGTGAACCAAGTATTTATGATGAAGCAAGAAGGAAAGAAAAATGAAAAAATGTGTTGAGTCGAGAGATAGACATTGGAAAGAAAGCCATTGATTATAAAAAGTATTAAGATCAAGTTTAAAAATAATGTTTTAATTGACAAGAACAAAGCAAGATTAGTAGCTAAAGAGCAACAAATTTTCCTTGTACATCCGTGCACTATCTCCATGATTCCATGTTTGGTCCTTAGCCTCTTTGCAATAACCACATGATCGATGATTGCCAAATAGTGCCAACATACTATGTGGAAAGGCCCTTTCTAGATCATATTTCAATGCAACAATTTATAAAATGATGGTGCTTTGAGGGGACAATGATCATCTTCAACTGTGTGACTTTGGCTCATTGCTTCAAATTTGTTAGAGGATATAGAAACTTACTAACTATAAACAATAGGTATGTTCTTAGAAAGAAACCCATACTCATTGTAAACAACAGGTATGGACTTAATGCATATTTCATAAGTTGTGGTTCATAAAAACCCATACTCATCATCCTGAATTGTTTTTTTAAAACCCAATGCATTGAGGTGACACTTACAATTTGAATTCATAACAACCATTTCTCATCAACTTAAATTGTTTGTTTAGTACCCATTGCATTGACATCACACTTGCAAGGTTGAAGTATTGCAACTTCCTAGAAGGTCTGCCTACTCAATTCCATGATGATCCAACTTTCCTTGATCCTTGGGAGAATGATGTAGGAGCATCAAGGTCAAGGTTGAAGGCATGAGAAGACATTAAGGTCTCAAGATAACCAACATGACCATGTTAGAATAGTTGATGTAATAAGACCCTGTGAAGGTCCTTTTTGATATGTTTGGAATCATTTTAGTTACATTTGAAAACATTAATTAACAAAAACCATATGTGCAAATATAAAAATTAATCACAACATGTCCAAATTATTTGTAGGTATATTTTCCTATGAAGAAAGACTACACCTGATAATATGAATCTAGAAGAAAATAATGAGACAATGGTTGCATTGTGGGCTCGATTTCGAAGAAAACCTGATCAATGTTATTGTCCTTACAAAAAGTGTAAGGGTTTAAAGAATTGAAGAATTCTAATCACAACAACCTAGAGTCATTGGAGGTAATATGGTCATGTTGAAGGGGGCCACAATTTTCATCCATTGCTGAATGTGGATTTCCTACTAGAGGAACATGGAGGTGTGAATATCCAAGCTGAGGATAACACTCCCATGGAAGAAGATGATAATGTGTCAGAGGACATGATTGAAGAAGATGGTATTGGGGCAAGTGATGAAGAGGCTCACATTGATGGTACTAGTGAATTAGATAATAATGATGAAGATGGTCTTGATATACCTTTACTTGAGAAGGCACACGAGTCTTTATACCTAGGCTCTCAAACAACTCTACTGTCGGCTATAGTGTTGTTGGTGAACTTAAAGGTTATGAATAGCATATCCAATGTAGCAATGTCATGTACGCTAAGGTATGTCATTTTTTTCATCTTCAATGTTAGCATACAATTACTATTCATTATATTAAAAATGCATATTTGTTGTTGTAGGTTGATTAGTGAGTTTTTGTTACCACCATCAAACATTTTGCCTCATTCGTACCAAGAATTATCTAACATTATGGATCGGATTAGAATGAACTATCAGACAATACATGCATGTCCCAATGATCACATTCTATATCATAAACAACATGAATTTGTAATAGAATGTCCTGATTGCCATGTTAGTAGATATCGGTAAGATCAAATAACAAAAAAAGTGCCTCACAAAGTTCTTCGGTACATTCCCATTATTCCATGTCTGGAATGATTATTTAGGTGCACTAGCTTGGCACAATTTATCGATTACCATGCACGCAATAGAAGTTAGGATGATATTATGCGAATTCTTGCTGATGGTTCTACATTTAAAGAGATAGAAGAAATATGGTCAAACTTTAAAGAAGAACCTCATAATCTAAAACTTTCATTAGCAGCGGATGGTGTCAATCCATATGGAGATATGAGATTTGTTTACTCAGTATGGCCTATTTTTGTTATTAACAATAACATTCCTCCTTGGATGTCCATAAAGAGGGAGCACATAATGTTGTCAATGATTGTGCCAGGTATTTTTTTTTAATAGTTATCTAAATTAATTTATAAATAGTGCATGAAAATGGTTATAATAATTACATAATGTTTATGTTCATTCAATTGCTAGGTAAATACCAAGTTAAAGATATGAACGTGTATATTGAGCCCCTTATTGATGAGTTGTTGAAGTTATGGAATGGCATCACTATGTATGACATCTCTAGACCGATAGGATATCGACAATTTCAATTCCATGCAATGCTTGTATGGACAATACATGATGCCCCTAGGCTAACTCATTTTTGCGGTATGTTATATTGTTAAGATCACATATTTTTGGTCTATTATAGTGCTTACACATTACTATCGAATGCTTAAGTTGCGCATGATAATTGTACATGATCCAATTATAAATGATCTTTTAGGTCTTCAGACAAAGGAAAAATTTGCATGTCCAGTTTGTGGTCCAAAGATGAAATGTCATCATTCGAGAAGTTTAGAAAAGCAGGTGTTTGATGAGTTTAGACACTTTCTCCACAATAATCATAGGTATCGAATTGCTGAAAAAATATCTTTTCAATGGGAAAGAAGAGACATCATCAAGGCCAAGAAGAATGACACCTCATTTATGGAAGTTGGAATACAATCGACTAAATCGTTGAGGTAATGTCCAATTTGTCATCCGAAGTTTACAATTTGTATTTCGATATTGTCTTATATTTACTAATATTGTAACTGATGCTCGTGAAGGTCACCAAGGCATCAATGACCAACTTCTTAGAGGAATGAAAAGTTATCCTACTCAATTTAGTAGGTTACCATACTACAAGGATCTCCCAATCGCACATTTGTTTGATGCTAGGCATATTAGAAAGAATGTAACAGAGACACTATGGAAAATGTTGGATGAAAGGTGTGATAGAGAACAAATTGTTAAAATTTGTACTAAAATTCATGAATCTAATCATGCACTAAAAGCTTTCATTGAATCAAATAGGAATGGAGATCACATAAATACAAGTGCCCTTCCTTGGTTATTAATGAAGCAACAAAGTGATGCATTAAAAGAAGTCATAAAAAAAACAAAATTTCCAATAGGATTTGCTGCAAATATAAGCACTCTTCTATCAAAGAAAGGTGATTTTGGGCTACGGTTGAAGGCACATGATTGGCATACCTTCCTCAAGGTAAGTCATGTTTTCTATTTATAGTATATTTGTAAGATTGAATGTAGTACCAGTTGCATTATTTAATAATATATTGAAATGATCATTTTTTAATGATTGCAGTTTGTCCTACCTCTATCCCTTCCACAATAGTTTGACAACAGTATTAAACAAGTTATATATGATCTTGGAAAATACATGAGGTTAGAAGAGTGTTTTTTCTTAGATTTGTAGCTTTTTATCTGAAATCTATAGTATAATTTTATTTGAAATCTCCTCTATGTGTTTTTGCGTGTTGAATCTCATTTAGGTGGTTATCATCTAAAGAAATTGATAAAAAAAATATAAAATATTGGAAGAGAAAAATTCCATAGCTTATGTGTAAAATGCAAAAGTGTTTACCTCCAACGTTTTTCAATGCTCAAGAACACTACCTCATACATCAAGTTGAGGAGATTGAATTGTGTGGACCTGTACAAGCTAGATCAATGTGGATGGTTGAGAGGCATTTGAAATTTATGAAGGGCTTGGTTTGACAAAGAGCATGTCCTAAGGGTTCTATGATAGAGAGATATATGATATACCAGACCATGGTGTATATTAATGAATATCCTCCAAAGTTTGTAGCAGGTATCCATCTAGATCGCATTTGGGATCCCAACTGTAATGACAAATTCAAAGGGGAGTACCTAACAGAGAAAGGTAGATTGAGGAGGGTGAGAGGTAATTATAAGTTTTTTTTTGTAATTTAACAATTCTTATCCATCATCAATATATATAATTTGTTTCAAACTAGTATAATTTTCTTCTTTATAGTTGGTTGTGAGTGGGATGCACTACACTTGTATATTGCAAACAATCTTGATTGGATGATAGTGTGGATTGAACAATCTCAAGAAAATGGTCACTCATTAACATGGAATGGTGTTGCATCATTGGTTAAAGAAGCTCATCGTGATAGAGATCCCAATGTTACACCAATGGTACTTGATCTAATATATGGCTTAAGAGATACAAAGGTATGCATAAAATTACTAATCATGAGACATAAGTTTAATATCAACTCATAGATCAATGAGACGATTCTTGACATGTTTGAATAATTGTAGGTCAAACAACACAAAGCTATGTACTACCATGGCTATAAATTTTGCACAAAAAAGTTAGATGAAACGAAGAAAACGTGTGATTCCAAGATAAGTGATGTCTTCACAGTCACCAATATTTTATCTAGAACTGACATACATCCTCAACAATCTAAAAATTGATACTATGGTATTTTGGATGATATAATTGAGTGCGAATTTAATTCATTCAAAATAGTTCTATTTGTCATTAAATGGTTTCGATTACGATTGAATCAAAATGATCCCGATAGGACTGTTATTGAGCATGACAGTGGATTTACTATGATTAATACAAGGTCATTTGAGCCAGTCGAAGATGAGCCCTATGTTCTTCCAAGTCAATGCGAGCAAGTGTTTTACTTTGGTGTTCCATACAAACCAGGTTGGTCATTTTTTGTTAGACATGACCCAAGAGGAAGGCCGATAAAGTGTAATGTGATCAAAGAAGAAGATATTGAAGAAGCATAAGAGGAAGTAAATGATTATCAAGAATGACAGTTACCCAATGATGAAGAAGAAGAAGATGGTGATGATTTTGGTCATGCTAATGATAATGGTGATAATGATGATGATAATGCTGATGACGATCATGATCATGGTGACGAAGATGGTGATGATGGTCATGATGATGATAGTGATCAAGAGGATGATTATGGTGATGAAGATGGTGGTGGTGATGATGACAATCAAAGTGATGAGTATGATGCTGATGATGATGATGATGATAACATTGATGACGATCATGATGATCAATGAAATCTTTAGGTACGATCAATGTCAACTATGATGGGGTCTTGTATGAACAATATATTTCTTTCCAAACTATATGTGCACATATAAATATTAAGTAGAACATGCCAAATTTTTTTTAGATATAAACATTAGTTACGCTAAATTTTTAACTTAAGAAAAATGATTTACATATACAATCTACTTTATTATTAATTATTTTTTGGTAAGTCTATTACTTTAATTTCAATGTTGATTTCTAAGACTTACTAATTTTTTTCACAGGGCGATATGGATGCACCATGTTAGACACCTTCAGTAGAGGTAACCATTAATTATTGTAAAATTTAATGTTAATATAGAAAAAAATGTCCTATTATTATGTTCTTTTCTTTATGGCTTTGGAGTTATTTTGATGAAAGTATACAAATATTTGATGTCACAAATGATAGGAAAAAGCTATAATGATCATTGATCAAATGCAATCTGAAATGCAATCTGAAATACGGGCATCATATCTACATGACACTGGCCTTAGTACTAACTTTGTATTCATCACCTAACAAATTACACAAAGATACACTGATGAGCTTGTTCAAATTATCATCAAGGGTGACAGAAGTGAGGAGAAAGAGGCACTGAGAATAGAATTGGACCGTAGAATCTACTCTTTGAAAGTAAGCAGTAATTTGACTAAAGCAATAATAGAAGCTCAATAGATATTAATATTTTATAGTATCTTATGGATCATGATCTTTGATTTTATGTGTTCTTGTATAGAAATATGTGACAGTTGTGACATAACATGCTGAACATGGTTAGGGTTGTTTCACAGTACCTTCGTGTAAGTAACACTTTGTTTGTTTTGATCAACATTATAACACTTACCTTTTTTTTTGTCGACATTTCTCGCTAGTATCCCATTTGATCTTTATCCATTGCAAATGTCTTTGCTAACAATATTCTATTCTTCAGCTCATGATGAAGTGTGGACTCCTCCTTCAGTTGGCGGTCCACTATTGTCTGCTGCATTGTTGGCAATAAGGACCATGCAAACATCATCGCCTATGCCCAGTAGAACTGGTAAAACCTTGTTTTGCTATATTTTGTAATGTGCTATATTTTGTAATTTCTTTCTACAAGTTGATGAAAAAAAAGTAGCACATTAGTGCTTAAATGATGTCTACAGAAGCTTGCATACACACAAACACATGTATACACATACCACGCATACATACATACATACATACATACATACATATATATATATAGCCACACATAGAGAGACATGGACATAGGTAGGGAGGTAGACCAACAGAGAGCAATACCAAAATTTTCATTTAATTATTATGATGTTTCAGTTGATAGAGCAACAGAGAGCAGTACTACTGAAGTTGATCCATTTCCTGAAGCAGTTTGTGTGATTAGTACTGGTTCATATGAAGGGACATTGTTGCTGAATAAGAAAACTATGTTTCTATTAAGAGAATGAAAGCTTTTAGGTGCTTTAAAATTGATATTATTTAAAGTGTAAATTTATTTTACTTTTACATTACTCATTTTGGACTGATAAATCCTTTATGTTTTTGTAGGTAATAATGCTTTCTTTTGACCATCTTTTTCATATGACATTGAGACTGTTTGGACCCACCATATGTAAAAGGTACGTAGTTTCATATCATTGCTACATAAATTTTCTTTTCTTCTATTTATTGTAATACATTAAAGTTATTTATCTAACAATCTATTTGCTTTTAAAAAGGTGGAATTTACAAGCTAGGGAATTAATAAATCAGCTGATTGCATCCATTGAGGAGAAATTTGGGAAAAACATTTTTGACACTGGCCTACTTCTGAAAAGAGAAGCAAAGCATATAAAGACTATGAGGGATCAATATAGAAGGGGTCTTAAGAATAACCCAAAGTATGACCATCCTCCTATGATTCCACCAATGGAGTGGAATGAAATAATAGAAGATGCAAAGGAGAAAAGGCTATGTGAAGATAGAGATAATGAAGCAACACAAGGCAAAAAGAGGTATGTCATTATAGTATTAAGTACATTGTAATCATGCACTTATTATTGATATTTGTAAATATAATCTAAGATGTTTGAAATTGTTCATAGATTGCAAGACACATCCATGGCTACAAAAGCGAGAATAGAAAAGGTTGGCCAACACAAACTTGGCTCTGGTGGCTATATGAATCTACAGCCTCGACTTGTAAGTAAAGCAATGAATTTTGTTTTTTTTTTTTAATATAATGTTGCAAACAGTTTTGTTTAATGAAACCATACATGAAAAATTGATGTTATCAAGAAAAAACCATAGGGCACAAATTTCAATGTGGAGGTCACAGATGAAGATAAAAAATTGCCTTGAAGGAAGGCTATAAAGTTGTGTTTGCATGCCTACGTGAAGAATCTGTAAGCCTTGCCCAAGAATCCAGTGCACCAAATGATATCTCACAGGTAAATTGGTCAGATGAAAAGTAAATGAAATTAAATAGTTGAGAAGATTCTTTTTTGGTATTAGTTTTAAACGTAAATTGACTACATAACAGCCTTCATATCCTACCACAAAACGTGCTCCTGACAAAGGCCATGATGTGCATTATAGTGGTGGAGGTATTAATTTTCTATTGGAAATTAATTATGCAATTATGAATACAATTTAACATCTTCAATTGGAATTTGACATGTATCCTTTTTTTGAATATTTCAAAGCATGTTGAACATCATGTTGAAGGACTGGACCATGTTTCAAGTGTTCAACATGTTGACGTGGTGGCAAATCAAAATGTTAATGTACATGATGTGGCATTGTCAAGTAAGAAAAATGCATTTTCTATTGTACTCGTACTTAATTACAAACTTGTAACAGTTAGAAAAAGAAAAAGAGTATGCCAATTTATCGCATTCACTTGTTCTTGCAACAGAGCCCCCTTTAGTGTAGCAACCTCCTACTCCTCCAACGAGAAGGAGCCATCATAGTTTGACATTACACATACTAGAAGAGGAGGAGAATGAAGGAGATATGGATGTCCCTATGAGCTCTTTTCTTAAGAGAGCTCAGAAAAACAAAAAAAAGAAATGATGTTTTAAAAATCTTCTTTGATAAACCTTGTTGGATAATGAAAGAACTTTTCTTAAATTAATTATGTATGAATGATATTTATTAATACAGATTTTTATTTTATGTTAATGAATATTGTTATGTGTTAATGAATTTTTGATTAGTATTGTGTATTAATGAATTTTATATCATATTAATGAATGTTATGTGATTGTATTGATTGAATGTTATAGTTCATAAATGGATGAATGAATTAATGAAGTATGTAATTAGATGATAATGGGTTCTTTATATTGATGTTAGGGGGAGGGGGGTGAGGCCAGATGAGCTTCCACCTTCATGTGGTTGGCCTTGTTAAGTAGAGAACATTATAGTATTCTTGAAACCAAGTGAAGCTCAAATTTGTTAAGTCTTCAAACACACATCCCAATTCTCTTTAACGAGACTGAAGTTTTTTTCCTTGTAATAGTCTCATTGTAGTCATCTTTTGGTTCCTTGAACATATAATTCTTGCTTAGTTTAAATCCCAATTATTAGATATTTGTCCACATTGGAGTTAGTTTGGCATATAAACCTGCATATTTTATTATATATATTTAGTCAACTGAAAGCAATGTAGAAAGCATTCACATAGTTGATGTCTAACAAAAGAAGACAAGATGCATATACTATTTAGCATGGAAATCCTTGTAGGTGAATTGTGTGTGTATGTACAGACACACACACATATATATGTATGTATATAACTTCAAACAAATGTGGACTCAATTAGCAAGAGACACCAACCTCAAATCTTGCAATGCAGAGGGAATTGACTTTTGAAATGCAAAGTGTTTATAATGTAGGTAGATTTGCCTTAAATCTCCTTCGAGGTAGATTTGAAATAGTGTTTTTCAATAAATGCTCTAAACTTGGAATATACCTTCATAAAAATTCTACCTTAGATCTGCTCATCATATTCAAAATAAGCCTTCACATGTCTATTCACTTAGGTCGGATTTACGTCTTCCACAAATTTGGCTTATAATTATGCTCTTGAATCTCTTAAAATCTTCTTTGTATTCAAATGATATTTAATGAATTGATTGATACAAATTTCCTCATACTTGAATCCAAATATCATTGTCATTGTCAAACATAACATAGACATAAAATCATTTTGGTTATTCGCTTGTTATACAAGTTAGTCTTATCTTTTTGGTTTTCACAAGTCATGCACTTATGCATCTTTGCGATATCCACAAGCTATTAGAGATGTTTGGATGGTTCATGTCCTTATTTTTTTGTGTTGTTTGTAGGGATTTTGCCATGAAGTCTAAGGATAGACATGTTGGATGTTTGTGATATCCACCTATAAGAAAAGTATCAAATGTAGAAAAAATGCAAAGAAAAGCTTGTAAGGGTTTTAGGTGTCTTTAGGCTTAGTACAGCTTGTAAGGATTTTAGGTGTCTTTGGAAGGGTTAGTGAAGTTATAAAACCTTTAAAAAGGTTAGTGAAATATATTAAAGACATATATGATTGTAAGTTGTCGAGTTGACACTTTGTGTCAACTTAGACAACAAATTTTAGTTTATAACTAACTGGTAACAGTCAGATAGTTAGACAGTAGTGGTTGTTTACTGTTGTTTGGTTATTTAGAAGGGATTTATCGAGTGTTTAAGGGGAGAAGTAGAGTTGGGGTGGTGAGAAAAGGCATTGTGAAAAATTATAATCAATAAAATAATCTTGTTCTCTGCAATTTAGTCTCTGTCCCACAGAACAGTGAGTTCCTATGATGTATCAAATGCATTTTTGACTAATATTTAATGTGAGAAAATTTTATTATTTTTGTTACCTTGTCCATGCATTCTTTTAATTTTCATTGCAGGTTGAGTAAGGAATAATAGACTGGTGCATTCAAACCAGTGACTAGTTAGGCACAATCAACTGTATTTATTCTGAAGTTTCCAATGTAGATTCTCTCCTATCACCTGTCTTCACTGTTATTGGTGGGAGACAATGAGGTTGTGATAATTTATTTTTACTATATTAACCAAATTTAGGAGAGTGGGAAAACTTGGTGCAAGTGCAATGTTGGATGGTAATTGCTGATGGAGGTTTAACTTGGATTAGACACCAGTCTAATAGACAGTGGATCATTTCATGTTTGAAGATGTTTGGGGGGTGAATCCTTCATGTTTGGGGGGTGTCTCTGTTACCAAAAATGAGATAGTAGAGCATTGTTAGTGTTATGATGGGCAAAATATGTCTTTCATTGTGATAGACTATTTCTAAGTCATCTATGTTGTTTCTTGCTATTGTCAAGCAGTCTTTGTTTTCCTTGAGACCATGAACAAAATTATCTACCATTTTTACTAATGATAAACTTTTGACTTGAACAATGATAAATTTCATTAGTAATCATTATAGTGGAACAACTTTTGACTTCTTCAAAAAATTTAGTCGAAGGTGTTGGAATTGATAGTGAGCCCAAAGTTCCTAGAAATCACCTGCAACCAAAATGCATGTTACATCTGTGTCTAAGAGAGAATATGATCCAAAAATTATGCCTACTTTGGTGATTTGGCTATTATTGCAGCACTACAAAGTGTCTTAGAGTGTTTCTCATTTTCTTAAACAATAGGCAATTAGTTCATGATTTCATCATATCTTATAGTGGAACAACTCCAAGAATCTTGGGTAAATTGCTTGCTATAAGACTTTCTTGTATAGGACACTCAATAATGTGGGCTAAGTGGTGGGAAAAAAGAGGAACAAGAAAGGATCTGTACTCATAAACCTTACTGATTTACTGAAGCATTTGTATAATTGCTTGAATTAAAAGCAACAATAAAACCAGCATACAACCCATCCAGACTACATTCAGCCAAATAAACCTTATTTAAATGACTTCAAAGTAAACAAACCCATAAACTAGAGATAGAAATTAATGACACAGATATAGTGTAAATACCCCTTTGTATTATCCTTTTCATATGACTAATACAATAACCAATAGAAAACCAATTGAATGCCCAGAATAGATTGCCATTTCTGTCATTTCAATTTGCTTATCAAAAAGTACAATAGAAGCCAACTCAAAAACTTTACATACTATTGGACTAACTAAATATGTACGCTTCTTGAAAGAAACAAAAAATTGCACAAGTCTCAAACCATCACAATGCCTTCAAAACTCATTTATATAGCATGAGTTGCAACAAGCAAAGGGCAATTGCGATCTGACAAGTGTCCAAGGAACAAAGCATCATAAAAAAGACAAAAACAATCACAATAAAATGCCAGACGTATCAAATATTCCTTCAGGTAGGCCCATTCTAGTTTCTATTGTGAATCATCAACTTTTGATTCATCTCTCATTATTCTACCTCCTCAGAATATGTGGCTACCAAGCTGGCCAAAGAAGGATGATCTTGTGATACCTCCAAATCGGTTTTCTCCTGTAGGTTCTCACTGCTTTCAACCTAAGCAGGCATTAGTACCTTTTCCCCTTCTTCTTTTTTTAGTTCTGGTGCAGAGGTGTCAATAACCTACACCTCACCTTCTTGTTTCTCATCATCATCTAAATTTTCCTCCTCTAACTACTTGTCCAATAGAAGATCTGCTATCCAAGTGTCAAATTATATATCATTCGGGCAACTGAACTGTAGGATATCATTTTTCTTTTTTAAAATATAACCAGCCTCCTTTTCAAAATCAACAAATCCTTGCTTCAAAGAATCAAAAAATAATTGGACTTTAACAAATTCCTCTATTGTGGTGGCCCACCAGGCATGCCCCTTTTCATTAATAACTTTATTTATCCTTGTGCAGAAAAGGTCATCCAATTCTTTACTTCACTCTTCCTTATTTTTGAATTTCTTCTTTCTATCCAAGGCACAAGGAAATAGATCAAAATTTTCTATTCTTGTACTTATTCAAATAAAAAACATTTTTTAGTTGTAGAGCAACTCTCTTGTTATCAAAATCTGACAGGTCATTAGCAATATCATACAATTTTTCAACATGGTCACTGGAAGACTTTATAACTCAATAACATAGAAGGGTGATTCCTTTCCCCTTCTTCCCCATTTATTAACATTAGGATTCAAGGTATCATCATGAGTTTTCTATTCCTCCCATATATCTATTACTTTTACCAACTGATCAAAGAATAAGGGCCACTCAATTTTGTCCACTGAATACATTAGAGCCTTTCTAAGCTTATCCTCATACTGCGTATTTAACTCTACATGGAAGGCCCATAGTTTGTCTTCTCTTCTTCAAATTCCTCAACTATATAATATTCAGGCCTTTGAGGTGTGTCTGGTATCTCTACAAGTCGGGTGGATTTAAAAGGTTCCACTAGAGGATGGGCGTATGTTATTCTTGGCCTTGTGGATTTCCCCATTGCCTTGTTTTCAAGTTCAATTCTCCTTTTTACCTCCCTATTATAGGCCTCAAAAAGTGTTTCATATTTATTCTGTAACTCAGACATAACCTGTTCCTCCTTTTTAGCAGTGGCCAACACAAACTTAGAAGAATCCACATTCCAATATGTTGCCTGTACATGTGAAGTGTCAGAAACCCTTCTTACAAGTATATTTCCCATCAACCTAGACTCATCTGATTGTGATGGTGTGGCTCTAGATCCCTTTCTCAATGACCAACTAACCAATGCAGCTTGATCTTCAATGAATGAAGTGCCTTGGAAGTCTCTTCTATTTGGGTCTTGCAACTCCAATCTACTTGAAATAGAATTGAAAATTAATGCATCTGTAATATCCCAATCAGGCAATAATAAAATGTTAGATGCCTTTATCATTTTCCTCCCCTCCTCAGGCCTTATATTCTACAATTCCTTCATCATTTCTTCTTTAATTTGGTTTTGCATGGATGTTTCATCCATTTCTGGATGCTCTATTTTCATCTTTTTACATTTCTCCTCAAAAATATTCATGCTTGTCCTCCATGCAAACTGTTGAAAAGCCCTTGATTTCACAAAACTATCATTAGTCAAAAATTGATGACTTGCCTACTCTAATATAGGGTCCAACTCCCTGCCTCTATAATCAGCTATTGTTAGATCCAAACTTGGGAGAGGAAGTTCTTGAGGGTTACCCTCATCTAATTCTACTTGAGCAATAAAAATATCTCCCTGTGATCCCATTTGTTCAACCTATTCACCAGTGAGCTACTCTTTTCCAATCCTTAAAGGGGTCTAGGTGGGTGAATATTCCTCATCTCGAGGCCTTTCTTCTGTCATTACCTTTTGCCTCTTAAGACTAGGCTCTTCAGGTCTCTCCTCTTGGGCTATACTGGTAGATCCTATTATTTGTTTTCCCTTGTCTATAGGAACCCTTTTATTCTGAATTATAGTATATCTGAGCCTCTTTTGTACAATTATTTTATCAGTTCTCACATTTGGAGTCAAAGCCAACTCCTCGTGATCTCTCTAGCCTTATCAACATATGAATCAATAAAAAAATGTTTCTTTTCATTCATGACCTCCATTATTTCAGGGAAGGTATTCATGAGCTTACTTATTTTGTCAGCCTCTATAATAGCATTATCCAAAGGATCATATTTATTATCAAAACAATAAATGAATTCTAAGACCTAGGAATAAAGTCTCCATTTTTCCTTTTTAGTTTCCTACTCCTACAATGAGAATTCATTCCTTATAATATCCTCTGGATAATAAGAAACGTGCTTGACCGGTCCCAACTTGATTCTATGCCTCAACATCTGATTGAAAAATCCCTCAAAATCACAAAAATAGGGATGAGAGATAGCCATCATAGACTACCCCAAAATTTTATGCAAAAAATCCATCCCCCTTTTGTAATCACAAACTAATGGGCCACTGTGCAGGTAGGGAAAACTGACCCTAATTTCCTTTTCAACAAAAATATTTCTTCCACTCCCCCTAACTGCCATAAAACTTCAGCCATTTCTAGCTTCAAAGGAACTTGGTAAGGCAAAACATGAGGGTTCCCCTTGAAACCATAGATTCTAAAAATAGTAGAAATAGCATAGGGGATGATATCTCCCCAATTATGTGAAACTTTCAAGTCATGGGGGTTATCCATAGGCCTGATGAGACTCATTAGTATCCTAGGGAGTTTGGGATCGTCACTCAATATGAGGTATCTCAATTTAGCAGCAAAATATCTATCAAATCTGACAATACTAGCATTACTTGCATCCCAGGTCATATCTGCACTCCACAACTAGACTGGAAATATTTCCCCATTCTCCTCTCTATTTAGTTCCATCTCATTACCAAAATATGTCACTCCTTTGAACAAAAGCATATGCATTAATAGAGAGTAGTGACCAAAAGTTTTTTCCACCTTGCCCTTCGCAATCCCAACTAAACCAATGTGAATTTCTTTAGCCAGAAAGGAAGCAAAATCAAAAATAACATCTACACCGAAGGAAGCAATCTGAACCATCATGTACATGAAACCGATGGGCATAAATTCTTGCTCATCTTCACCAAAAACTCAGCATAAGGTCCTGCATATCTCTACAGCCCGGGAAGTGAAAAGACTCTTCTTAAAAGGCTCACTAGAGGTTGCAGTAATTACTGGTAAAGTTTCTATTGTACCAATATGTGCCCTTAGTGCACCTCCCCTAATTACATCCTTCTTTGCTTTATATTCATTCTGTAATTCTAGCAGATTGATTTGCACATGGTAATCTGATAATGGTTCCAGGTGAAAAACCTCTCTAATTTCTTTAGGAGTAATTGAGACCAGAGGCACACCATCCTTTCTTCTTACAACCCTAATGGCTTGGTCATAATTCTTAGCAATGGCTTCAAGAAAATCATAATCCATGAAAACACTTGGGACTACTAACTTTCCCAAATCAAAATTCCAGACATTAGCATGTGGGGCAAACAACTTTCTTTTCGACAACCACTTTTTAAACAAGATAAAGCTAGTTTGAGCAGTTGTTGCATCCCTAACCTAGTTCCCCTTGTCATATAGGCCATCACCAATTTTAAGTCTAGGGTCTAAGGAAATTAAATTTTTAACTTGTGTAGGCTGTACAGTAGATTCTCGGAGTAATTCTAATAAATCATCGTGGACATTCCTATCCATATAATTAATTTGCCCAGAGAATGGTTTCTTAGGAGGCATTTTGACAATATTGAGAGAATTGGAATGCCGCAAAGGTTATAATATGAGTACTTACTTGACTTGCTGAACTTGTTCTTCTCTAAACTTCTAAAATTTCTCTCAAATGATAGAAGAATAGTTTCACATCTTTACTAGGCTTAACACGACACAATCAATCAGGCTCTTGTGCTCAAAAAATTTGCAATCTCTATTCGCGTGGGACTGGAATTAACAAAAATCTCTATGTTATACTCTATTTCTCCCAAATGCAAAGCTTTCAATTATCATAAATGCACCGAATAGAAAAATAGAGTGGTGTCGCACTTTATTTTTTAAACTTGTGCTGTTGATCCTTGAAAAATCCTATGATCTAGGAATGACAACTAAGCTGACTCAGCTTTCTTCTTAACACATTGGCAGTCAAGCCAATAAAAAACCTCCACCTGTACCTTTCCTTCAAGGCTGGCACTTCAAACTGGGCCCATGGATGACTACGGACACATGTCATCAACTTGCTAACTCGTTATAAATAATTCTCGAGCACCTTTCCATAGCAAGCTAGCGATGATCACTGATCTTACTTTAATCATATGGTAGACAATTAAAATAACCTTTAAGAACACGATGGTGGGTCCATTTCTCGTTAACTCACTATACCTAATTTTTGCACATCTCTTTATAGCGAGTCAATGAGCATTGTCAATCCAGACTTGATCTTGGGGACACCAATTTTACTTCAACAGTGGTGGGCCACACTCGCTAACTCGCTATACTTAACTTTTGAGCACTTCTTCATAGTGAGTCAATGCCACCCTTTGATCCAGGCTCGATCTCACGATCAAAAATCTTCATACCTAGTACACGGGAAGTGGATCCATGATATCGCTATCCATGATATGAGCCCTACAGATTTCTACCAAGCATTGGTTGAAAGTTTGACCAATGAATGGTAGAAAATGTGCTGACAATTCCAACATTTTTCGACCACCGTATTGGTCAAAATTTTGACGAACCTACTGGATGGTCAAATCTTCAACCAAAAAGTTTTCGACCAATGCCATCTAGGTTTCCACCATGCATTGGTCGAAATTTTGACCAATGTCCTGCAGATTTCTACCAAGCATTGGTCGAAAGTTTGACCAATGAATGGCAAGAAATGACCTAACAACTTCAACATTTTTTGACCAACGTATTGGTCAAAATTTTGACCATTCAGTAAGTTCATCAAATTTTTGATCAAAAAATTATTCACCAATTCGTTGGTCGAATTTGGTCAAAATTTGGTAGAAAAATAGGTCAAAATTTTGACCAATAAAGGTCAAAAAATGTGCCCAAATGTACTAGTGTGCCTTGCCTTCCAAGGTCTTCCTCTAGGGCCTTGGCTCAAGCATATTGGGGTTCTAGATCCCAGATGCCTTTTTTGTGAACAACCACAGTCTTTCTTGCATATCTTCTAGTTTTGTAAGCATACCCAAAATTATTGGCACTAGATTCATAATTTTTTCAACACATTCTGACCTAAACCCATTTCTTGGCACATGATTCTGTTGGGTGATTCCCCCAAAATCCCTTGAAAATTCATCAGGATTTGGCATACTTTGAAGATGGAAATTTTTTTTACTCTGTGGAAAGATAGGAATGTTGTTCTTTTCACACAGATTTTTTTGGATATCAATATTGCCATCTACACTAAGGTGTGCATTTGTAATAATGTAATTATGCAAATTCAAGTGCAAGCTAACAAAGTTTCCCTTGAGGTAGCTTACTTGTAGGAGCTGCTAAACCACTATGGCAATGCCCCCTACACTATTGCTAGAGTTCCTCTTGATGCCTCGTAGCTGCCGTCTATGGCACCATTACTTAGGTCACCACTTGTACACCCCACACTCCCAGGCTCCCCACCCTCACTCTCCTAGTGGTGGTGATAGTGGATGGAGGTGTTTCTTAGCTTCCCTACCCCATGGTGGCTCTAGTTGGTCCCCAACTCCTCCTAGTGCTTGTCGGACACTTTCTAGGAAATGGCTTCACCTAGATCTAGTGATTTCTCCTCCACAGCCAGAGATCAAAGAGGTGAAGGCTGTCACTAATCCTCTTGTTGCTCCTCTTGTTGCTTCTAAAGATAATGGCTAGAGTATTCCTAGTTTACCCCCCAATCCCAAAGATGATTGGGGTTTCATTATAGAGATGAACTGCCACCCTCGGCTGGCACTACTTTGGTCGTCTAAGGTTGCCTTATATATATATATTTTAATGAATAGTTTATGATTTTGATTGTGGCTATGTGAACTTATTTGCAAGGTGATCTTTTATCCCTTGGCGCTTTTTGTGAATTGTATTCTTAGTATATTTTTATTAATAGAAATGGACTATTCATAAAGAAAACAAAGTCATGCTACTTTTTCTTGTTAGCATAGTATCATTTTATTTTTCTTGTAGCATGGTACTTTATTTTCTTATCAATTATCTTTATCATTAATTTTTTTTGTCTCTAAGAACCTCTATATTTATTGGCATGATATTTTCTTGGGTTTTTACATTTAATAATATTTTTACAGTAGTGTGTTATGATTATTAAGTCTTGTTGTCATTTTTATGAAATTATATGTTTCACAAGTGATGAAATATACTATTTTGTAGTTCGAGTTCAAGATATTTTCCTCTCTTAAAAATTTATATATTCAATATTCATCCCTTAATTTTTACTAATGTCACCTGAAACATGTGTATTATAGTATACAATTTTTTTTTACTAGTTTCATATATGGGATTTTTTGTATGAATTATTTTTTGATTTTTTTTCTAAAGTATTATATGTAATGAAATCTAATTTTCTATGGCACTCTTTATATTTTTGTGTTGTTTTTAGAAAATGAGAGCAACTATCAGAATTTTTTTAAGAAAATGATAGCATCTTTTAGAATTCAAGGATAAATAGGAAAACTATATGCATCAGTGTCTACACTTAGAAAATAAATTATCTTGTATTTAAACTTATTAGGATTATACTTGCATTAACTGGTCAACCTAAGCCTAAAAATATCACCAATCAGATTGTTGTTATCTCTTGGATGGTATTGTCCATCCTTGATCTCTATGGATTAGATGAAATTATCTAAGATCTGAGGATATGAATGAATTGTTTAGCATGTAATTATGTTTGATAATAATTGGATGCATTTTTAAAAGGCACAATGGTTAATCCATAAAATATTAGAATTTTTTTGTTCACCTTCACCTCTTTGATAGGTTTCTCAATGAGTGACTTGAGCTAGTCCTCTTCTAGGAAGTTGTAAATAGAGTGAGTAGTTTCACTCTCCTTACCTAGATCCTTCTCATCCTTGTTCATTTGATGGCAGTAGAGTGCATGAGCATCATGGAGAATTCACCAAGTTTTTTAACATTTTGTAGATGTGAATGTGGTTCATTGTGATCTCTCTCATCAAATTCTCTAATTTGTCTAGCCCTGCCTTACTATGGCTTTGATCATGATTTATTTATTAATTAGAAGTTTCCAAGACATTTGACTAAACTATCACAGCTATTTTTCTTTATATTTTTTTAATGCACTATATATGTTGATTTATCAGAAAGAAGAGATCATTGAAAATAATAAATGAAGTCTCTCTATCTATATCATAATTATATTTTAGTTCTAAATATTAAGATATTCAAATTTATATTATAGTGCTCACATTAATAAAAGAAAAGAAAACTAGAAGCACTTCAATTTTCATCTATGCAACAACACAAATAACACCTGCAGGGTACCCAAGTTTCTGCCAAAGATGGTACAATGCAAAGTTTCCAGGACTAACTATAGTAAGAACTAAAGGATGGTGGTGATAGCTATTAAACTTTCTTCTCTTCTCATGACATATTGGATAATATCTCTATGTAAGAAGATGAATCTAAAGTATTTAAGAGTTAGTAGAAGACATATGAGAAGTTTAGGAGCAAGATCAAAAGTGTTGGAATTTCTACATTTAATTATTTTAACCCATATGATTAGCTATGCATAAGTTCTCCATTTGGTTCTTGTCAAAGCTGAGAGGGTCATGATGTTATAAATTTTAATACATTTTATGCCCCATGTGTTTAGCCATTGATTTTTGTCTTTAGTTTGCTTAGCATCAATGATTATATTTTTTTTTGTTGGTCTAACTCATAAAATGCTTGTTGCAAGCAATGAAAAAAATGACAATGGAAATATTATTATGTTAAGCCTTGAGTAGTGAAGTACTTAATGTTCATATACTAGATTGTATAATATTGTCATGCCTAAACTACAAGTATTTTAGAACTAGAAAAATAGATTTCATTGAAACATATTTATTGTCTATATAACCTGGATTGGGCACAATTTGGGCAAATTGTATAATCCCATTCTTGTTAGCATTACAAAAATGCATTGTATCAATTGAGAAAAGAAAGGGAGATATGTGAACTATTGGTGATGAAGAAAAAAATTGAGCTATTTCAAAATGAAACAAAAAACCATGACAAAATGATATGGTCGTGTATATCATCATGCAAAACATAGAATTTGTTGAAACCATGGCATATTTGTAGTTCTGCTGGCATTTTTACTAGTATGGATGCATTTATTTTATAAAAAAATCCAAGGTACAGTTCTTTGTAGGAATACTAGATTCAAGGAAAATGCCTATATCAGTGATGAATGCAAATGGTGAGTAAATATGTTTCAAAGATTGGGTTTCACAAGGATAGACATATTGTACTGGATAAAGGAAAGAAAAGTAACATTTTAATAGTGAGAAAGCTATGGAAAAGCCATGAACATGCCAAAGATTACAAAGACTCAAGCTTCCTAGAAGAGGCAGATGTGTTTGGAACATGGAGATAGAAAAATATAGTGAGATTGTTGGGCAACTATAAGTTCAATGCTCATCTACAAGTACATGCCAAGTGGAAACCTATTAGAAATGTTGCATAGAAAGGAGGCTTCACAAAACATGTTGGTCAATTGGCTTACACGATATAATATTGCAATGGGTATCACCCACGGATTATGTTATCTTCCCCATGATTATTTTCCCTTTGTTGTACACATAGAAGTCAATCCAAAAAATATTCTCCTTAACACAAAACTTAATGCACATATTACTAACTTTAGAGTGAAAAAGCTTGTGGAGAGCAATGAATCAATGTCAACTATTACTAGCTCCTATGTTTACATTATTCTAGGTTAGTATGTACCTTTGCAGTAACCCTACACCTACAAACTACAAACCCAAAACCCCAATATGATAATTAGTAGGGTATGGGATAGATTTAAGACATGAATAGATGGTTTGAATTCTAGATTTTATTAAATAAATAGTAGATTTAACTTTCTTACTAATTTAAGTGAGACCATCAATAAAAGAAAGTTACCTTGGCAACTAGTGGTCATGCCCTCTTGGTTATGCTCCTTAACACCTATTATAGTGTTATTTCTTCTACATTGCTAGATTTCCTTTAGATAACTAAAAATAAAAGGAAGCCATGATGTTGAATTTTTAAAATTCTTTTTAATGTAATTTATTTGTGCATTTAAAAGATGCATCAAATATGGGGCTAATTTTTTGGCACATTCTAAATCATTTTCTTATTTCAATTTTCCATCAATTTTTTTATTAGAAAAATATCTATATAGAGAGATATTCATATTTATATTATAGAGCTCGCATTGATGAAAGCATGAAAAGATAGAAGCACTTCAATTTTCATCTATGAAACAACACCAACAAGAGTTGCAGGGTAGCCAAGTTTCTGTCAAAGATGGTACAAAAGTTTCTAGAACTAACTATAGTCAAACATAAAAGATGGTGGTGATTTATTTGGAGCTTAACTTTGCATGACATATTTGATAGTATCTCCATGTAAGTATGTGACTCTAATGTATTTAAGAGTTAGTCGAAGACATATGAGAAGGTTATGTGCAATATCCAATTTTTTTGAATTCCTACATTTAATATGGCTACAGATAAGTTCTCCATTTGATACTTTGCAAAGCTCATAAGACCATGATTTTATATATATTAATACATGTTATGCCTCATGTTTAGCTATTGATGTTTTTATATTTTGTTTCTTAGCATCCATGATTATATACATGTTTTTTTGGCTACCGCATAAAGTGCTTGTTGAAACCAATAAAAAAAGTTGGAAATGGAAGTATTATTGTATTTAACCTTGAGTAGTGAAGTCCTTGAAATTTCATATAGTAGATTGCATAATATTGTCATGTCTAAACTACAAATATTCCACCACTATAAAGATAGATTTGATGGAAACAAATTTATTGTCTATAAGAGACTCATTTATCTCTTTTATTTAAATTTTATTGTGCGCTTTCAATATGATTGTGTGATAAATATATGAGTATTAAAAAATGCTTTGGATTGGGCATAAATTAGGAAAATTCTATAATTTGACTCTTGTTAGCATTAAAAAATTCATTGCATCAATTGAGCAAAGAAAGGGAGATATGTTAACTATTGGTGATGGATAAAACATAATTGAATTGTTTCAAAATGAAATAAAAAACCATCACAAAATGATATGGTTGTGTACATATTCATGTAAAACATAGAAGTTTTTGAAACCATGGCATATTTGTAGTTCCTCTAACAATTTTTCTAGTAGTGATGCATTTATTTTACAAAGTTTTTAATTTAGTTAGGAATATCAAATTCAAGGGCACCACCTACATGAGTGATGAATGGCAATGGTGAGTGAATACATTTCAAAGATTAAGTTTCATAAGTGTAGACATTCTGACCTGCATAAAGGAAAGAAACCTTAACATTTTAATAGTGAGAAAGCTATGGAGAAGCCATGAACATGCCAAAGATTACAAAGACTCAACCTTCCTAGTAGAGGTAGATGTGTTGGGAGCATGGGCATAGAGAAATATAATGAGATTTTTGGGCTATTATAAGTCCAATGCTCATCTATAATTACATGCAAGATGGAAACCTGGTAGAAGCATTGCACAAAAAAGAGGATGCACAAAACATGTTGGTTGATTAGATTACAAGATATAATGTCGCTATGGGTATCACCCATAGATTATGCTATATTTGCCATGATTATTTTCCCTTTGTTGTACACATAGAAGTCAAAATAAAAAAATATTCTCCTTGACTCAGAACTTAATGCGCAACTTACTAACTTTGGAGTGACAAAGCTTGTGGAGAACAATGAATCAATGTCAACTATTACTGGCTCTTATGTTTGCATTGTTCTAGGTTAGTATGTACCTTTGGAATAACCCTAGACCTACAAGCTACAAAGCCAAAACCCCAATATCGCAATTACTATGATATGGGATAGATTTAAGACATGGATATATGGTTTGGATTCTAGATTTTATTAAATAAATAGTAGACTTAACTCTCTTACTCATTTAAGTGAGATCATCAACTTAGGAAAGTTATCTTGGCATCCAATAATCATGCCTACTTGGTTATGCTCCTTAATACCTATTACAGTGTTATTTCTTCTCTATTACTAGATTTCCTCTAGTTAACCAAAAATAAAAGAAATTCATGATGGTGACTTTTTCAAATTCTTTTTAAAGCAATATATCTGTACATTTAAAAGTTGCATCAAATATGAGGCTGACATATAGGCACATTCTATATCATTTTCTTGTTTCAATTTTCCATCAACTTTTTGATTATTCAAATAACTATCATAACAAATTACATAGTGAGAAGGCCAAAGAATCAACTATATAATTTCTATATCCATATAAGGAAAAAATGATAGTGTAAGCTATATAGTTAAAAGGTAATATTGTAGATGCTCCCATAGAGTAATGAGATTTTTACTACTATAGTTTGTCTTTAGCACAACAAAAGATAAGCAACATTTTCTATAATATGTTCAAGAAAGTTTTAACTTCTCCATTATATATCATTTGTTCTCTTTTTCAAGAAGATTTCTAAACTACATTCTTTTACACATAAACTATGAAGTGAATAAACCGAGTCTAGCAAAACTATACCTCACTATTTTTTACAAGCTGGAGGATCAAAAAGTGAGTGAGGATTTTAGCAAGTATCAAAAAACATAGAAAATCACCCAGTTGATAACAAAAATGATTTGTCAATTACCTAGTTTTGACAACAATATATCCAAGGATATTAGAAACATAGATGACAATAACCTAATTAGTTAGGGGAATTGAATCAAATAAGGATAAATATGTTAGAATATTAGCTAGTGACCAATATGAATAACACAAATTCTCATGAATCCACAAATAAAAATTGGATTTTGAGAATCACAATTGGAAGAATACAACAAGTATCTTTATAGGTTTAAACTTAGCTATGCTTAGCTAACAAGAAAGTTGACCCTCAAATTGGCAAGGTTTTATAACTTGAGCTTGGCATCACTTGACCTTAGTAGCTATTCTCTAAAATATTATTTCAAAGTGGAGCAACTATAGGAAATTGAAGTTCCTACATTTAATGCTTGTGGTCAATATCTCCAAAACCCTAGCAAGGCTCACTAGTCAAGTTTCCCTTGACTTTGAACGTAATCTATTGAATGGAAGCTAACTACTAGAATCATAGCAGTATTACCACCACTTTGTCTATTTCACACAACCATATTATCAGCTATGTGTCCTCCAAATGTAGACATGGAAAGGATTGCCTATTTTTCCTTAGAAATCTAATAAATTCTAAAGATGTCTCAAGTGTTAACTTGAATGAAAAAACAAATCCTAAATGCCAATTGGACACCCCCAATACCTCCATTTGGCAGTCTTTTCTTTGTGATTTTCAATTCTATGGCATTGAAAACTAAAATGCCTCTAAATCATGCTGCAACTTCCTGACAATTTAGGATCAGGCCTCTATTGCTACAACTTCTTTTGACTTGTAATGTGTAGAGCCTCTACTAGAAAAACTAAAAGTCTACAAAAATATCCTTAATGATCAATAGGGACTTGCCAAAGCATACATAGTGTTGACCATTGCTCTTTGGCAAAATGCATTTTAAAATAAGTTTGACCAATGAAAAGGTGGTAAACATAAAATGGAAAAAATGTGGTATATTATATGATATGAGGCAATATTAAAAGGTTTTGTAACATGGGATATTCAAATCAAAAGAAATTTTGAAATGACTTATGTCTACTATTTTTGTCGGTAATATTTTAAAGGAAAAGACTGATGTTATCATTTGGGGTCTTAAATGTTCATCTGCATGTCTTGCCAAGTGTTTAGTTTATGTGGTGGACTTGAAATAATTGTGGAATACAATTTCCTTTGTGAGTGTTTTTTCATTTGAAAGAAAACTTTTCACTATGAAAAGTTCATTTTGTGAATACACCAGCAAATGTATTTTGTTGAGGAGGTTCAGTTCAAATATTTATTATAATGTGAAAGTTACAGTCTGGTAATTCCGTTCTTGACACCTTCCATGAAAATTTTGAAGAATGTCTTCACTAGGTGAGGATTCTTTCCATTCTCATTGATTTATTTTGCATGTGTCACCAAGGCAAAAAGTATAATAATTTTATCAAAGAAATAAAAGGAGTCTTTAATGGGGTTTTGTGTAAAGAATGGCAATCAAATAGCAAAGGTAAAAGAATATTGTTCTTCTCATAGGTATGCATAATGGCTAACTCTTGCATTTATTTTGACTAGAATATTTGTTAAAGGAATAATAATGAAGTTGTTCTTGATAGCAGCGGTAAAGAAAAAGTTTTTTTTTTTCTTCTTTGAAAGATATGGTTTTTTTTCTGATAAAACCCTACATCACCATTTTAAGAAATTGATTTTTGTTGTATAAAAATGAGAACACTATTTAAAAAGGATTTTCTTTGAACCCTAAATGCAAAATTTTTTAAAAAGGATTTAATTTTTCTTTAAAAGGCATAAGGGTTTTCTTGGCTGCAGTGAAAATCTATAAATCTAGTATCTTTTTGAAAACTGTTTTGAAAGAAAAAGAGAATAATCTGAAACTATTATCAAAGGAAATTTTTGTTTTAGTTTTTTTTTGTAAAAAGGGTCACTAGTTCAAACCCTAAATGGTATGTTTGTGAAGTTTTGTGTTGGAATTATTTTTACAGGTTTCAAACTTGGAATAGTACATGTATAGATTGAAGTTTATATTGTTGAATATGATCAAATCTAAGGCTTATCAGTTGGCTTTAATAAATTGCATTTCAAAGAGGTTTTGAAAAAAAACCTAACTAGTTCAACTAGTTCTATAACTGATTCATTTCAAACTTCTTCTCTATATATAGAGAACATTGTAAAATCTGAAATGTGTGTGAAGAAGGCATTGAAAGAGACACATATACATTTGTGAAAGATTTGAAAAGATTTGTATTTAAAAGCTATATTATAAGCTTGTATACATGTATAGATGTAACATATACATTTGTATGTGTATATGATATTGTAATAATAGCAAGAGATAGAAAGGGTTGAACACCCTGAGTAGTTCTCGCTACTAATTATAAAGGAATTGAAGCAATAAAGATTACAACTTCATGGAGTAGTTTTTCTCTCTATGATGAATCCCATTTGAGGAATTTTGAGGGTTTCCCACTCAAAAAAATCTATGTCTCCATACTTTGTGATTTGGTATTTTCTTTCTGTTCATGGTGAATGATTTTAGTTTCCAGCACTGGTTTATATTTAGTTATGAATGGTTAAAGGATTGAAATCAATATTTTGAATTAAATTTATATAGTTTTGATTCACCCCCTCTCAAAACTCTAACACTTCCAACAAGTGGTATCAAAGCATAGGATTCCGTTTAGGAATTGTTCCAGGGATATTATTTGGATGTTATGGCAGAAGCTGAAGGAGCTTCCCTTAATAGGGCTCTACTATTTGATGGAAACAATTATGTTTTCCGGAAAGTAATGATGGAGGCCTTTATACTCTCTTTAGATGTAAGAATGCGGGATGTTGTTATTACATAGTATATTGTCCCACCAATAGTCCCTATTGATGCAAATGATTAACTAACATTTGAGTTGGATAAGAAGGCAAGATATGCCCTTCTTTTTGGTCTCATAAAAGATATTTTCACTAAAGTTGTCTATTGTAAGTCAGCAAATGACATTTGCATCAAACTTGAAACAATCTAGCAAGGAGATGAAAAAGTAAAAGAATTCAAATTGCTAACTCTCAAAACACAGTTTGATAATCTGAAAATGAATGAAGATGAAACCATTGTGGCATACTTCTTAAGAATTGATGAAGTAGTAAATGCTAGAAAGGGTCTAGGTGAATAGATAGAAGAATGTGATATAGTTTCAAAAGTCATTAGGTCAGTATTACCTAAATTTGAATGTAAAATATCTACATTAGAAGAAAAGATAAGCTTTTCAAAAATGACCCTGCATCAATTACAAGGAACTCTAACTATATATGAAATGAGGATTAGCAATCAAGCTAGTTTGTCATCAAAAGAAACAACATTTAAAGCTGAAAAACATGATGAGAGTGATTCAGACCTAACATATGCTTTAGAAGCATTGCTGGTCAGAAGCATGAGAAAAAAAGTACAAAGGAAAACCTAAATGTTTCAGCTATGGTTAGCTAGGACATTTTGCTGCAAAATGTCCAAATGTTGAACTAGAAGATTGTGATGAGAAAAAAGAAATATTTTCTAAAAAGAAACCTTGGAATCAAAACAAAAGATTCAAGGAATTCAGAAAGAAAATTCTTCTATCTAAAGAAGATTCAAATGAAGATTCTAGTGATATTGATGAAGAAGGGGAAAGAATGTTCTTGGCTGAAATAGTTCATGACCCTAAACCTGAAACTAGTGAATCTGAATCTTCATTTGATTCAGATAAATAAATAGATTTTGAAGAGGAATTTCTAAAGTCTTTGTAAGAACTTAAAAGGTTAAAGAAGTTAACCTCAAATCATGAAATTGAAAATCAAAAACTACAAGAAGAAGTAAAAGAAGCAAATTTGATTATAGAAAATAAAAAATTCTTACTTGAAGAAAAGGATAAGAAATTGATTGCTTTGCAAAGCTCATCCAAAGAGTCTTCAAATTAGAAAACCAAATTCTTCTTTAGTGGTTATTGTTTCAACTATAATTTTTTTGGGCACAAGGCTATTTTCTATAAAAACATCACAAATCAAGACAAAAGAAAAATTATTAGGTGCTTTAGAGGTTTTCACAATGGCCATTATGCAAATCAAATCAAATTGAATTTGAGAGCTAAATAGATCTGGAAGCAAGTAAAGAAAATTGAAAAGTCTTTAATTGTTGAAATAACCCTATTTGCTAAAAAACTTGCAACATGGGTTTTGGATAGTGGCTGCTCACAACATATGACTAGGTGGAAAAGAAAATTCAAAACCTTGGAAGATTTGATGGAGGGTTTATACAATTTGGTTGTAATTTAGAAGCCTATATAATAGGAAGAGGCTCAATAATTTTAAACAAGGATACACCAATTCATGGTGTATACTTTGTTGAAGGCTTAAAACATAACCTTCTGAGTGTTAGTCATATTTGTAACAATGGGTACTCTATTTTTTTAATGCAAAAGGATGCTATATCAAAAATGGAAGGGATAAAGTCATTGCAAGTGGGTTAAGAATAGGTGGAAATCATTATAACCTAATTGATTCTACTATTCAAGAAACTTCATTGGTCAATACTTTTCTTATGAGTCAAGTAGAAGAGAATTGCTTGTGGCATAAGAGATTGGGACATCTAAATTTTGATAATCTTGCTAGAATTAGTAAGAAAAAAAAAGTTAGAGGACTACCACAAATAACCAAACCAAAAAATATTTTTGAAAATGTGTTAAGGGAAAAAAAGAGAGTATCTTTGAAAACAAAAGAATACTTGTCAAATAGACAACTTGAGCTGATACATATTGATTTGTGTGGTCCAACTAAATCTGCTTAGTTAAATGGTGAAAAATATTTCATGTTATTCATAGATGATTATTCAAGGATTGTTTCGGTAACATTTTTGAAACATAAATCAAAAGCTTTTGACCGTTTAATTTTTTTTAGAAAAATGGTAGAAACACTAATTTAAAACTAAAATGTTTAGGATCAGATAGAGGAAGAGAATTCACCTCTCAAGAATTCATTGAGTATTGTGAAAAGCATGGCATAAAAAGACAATACTATACTTCTAGGACACCATAGCAAAATGGTGTTGTAGAAAGAAAAAATAGAACCATAAAAGAAATGGCAAGGACCATGCTGAATGAAGAAAAACATCTTGATAAATTCTTGAAATAAGTTGTTCATATAGCTGTCTACATCCTAAACAGAGCACAAATCAAAGTTAGAACAGCTTATACTCCATATGAATTATGGAATGGAGAAACAACAAGTGTCAAGAATTTAAAGATTTTTGGATGTAAATGTTTTATCAAAAAGAATGATGATTCTCTAGAGAATTTCAACTCAAGATTTGATGAAGGGATTTTTCTTGGGTACTCCAGGCATAGCAAAGCTTATAAATGCTATAATAAAAGACTAAACAAAATTGTAGAAGCCATAAATGTAATATTTGATGAAAATTTTGTGTGCAGTAATGAAAAAGAAGATCATGAAGATTCAACTTTCCATAAATCAGAAACTTTACATGATGAACATCCTGAAAATGATAAAACTAAACTTGCTAATGAAAATGAACTTGCTGACAAAATTGAACTAGAAAATTGTTCAAGTCCCAAAATAACAATTGTTGGTTCAAGAATAAAAACTTCTTCTACAATAATAGCTAAGAGACATCCTGAGTCTCAAGTTATTAGAGATGTAGAAAAGAAAATTTTAGCTAGAAGAAAAGCCAAAATAGGTGAACAAGCGAATATTGCTAAACATTTTTGCTTGATATCAAATTTTAAACCAAAGAGTGTTGTTGAAGCTTTATCAAATTCTTGTTGGAAAAATGCTATGTAGCAAGAAATAAATCAAATAGAGAAAAATAAGACTCAAGAACTTGTTCCTAGACCTAGTGACAAAAATGTCATAGGTGAAAAATGGATATTCTGTAACAAACTAAACGAAGATGGAAAAGTGGTTAGGAATAAAGCTAGATTTGTATGCAAAGGTTATGCTCAACAAGAAGGAGTTGATTTTGGCAAAACCTTTGCACCGGTTGCCAGGATGGAATCAATTAGTATCTTTCTTGCATATGCCAATTATAAAAAATTCATCATTTACCAAATGGGTGTAAAAACTACATTCTTGAATGGGTATCTTGAAGAGGAAGTCTATATGGAATAGCCAAAAGAGTTTGAATCTTTTGACAAACCTAATTATTTTTATCGACTCAAAAAGGCTTGATATGGTTTAAAATAAGCTCCTAGACCTTGGTAGTCTAGGTTGGATAAACATTTAATTGTAGATGGATTTTCTCATGGAAACGCAGATAGTACTTTGTATATCAAAGTTATAAATTATGACATTTTGGAAAAAGAAATCTATGTGGATGATATTATTTTTGGGTCTACTAATGATGAATTAGCATAAAAGAATTCAAAAATTATGGAATCTAAGTTTGAAATGTCATTATTGGGTGTGCTCACATTTTTCCTTGGTTTGCAAGTCTCATAGCTTGAGCATGGACTATTTCTTTCACAAACAAAATATGCAAGAGCAATATTGCGAAAGTTCAATATGGTTGACTATAAACCAACAAGTACTCCTATGGAAATAGGCTATAAACTAACAAAGAATGATGACTCACCTTTAGTAAATCAAACTTTATATAGATCCATGATTGGAAATTTGTTATATCTAACTACATCTAGACCTGATATAATGCAAGTAGTATGTATGGTGTCAAGATTTCAATCTAATCCAAAGCAATCTCATCTAAATGTAGTGCATAGAATACTGAAATAAATCCAAGGCACACTTAATTATGGTTTATGGTATCCTCATAGAAATGATTTTACACTTTTTGGTTATACTAATGTGGATTGGGTAGATCTAATGATAAAAAGAGCACCAGTGGTGCAACCTTCTTTCTTGGTGAGTGTTTAGTTGCTTGGCATAGTAAGAAATAGGATTGTATCACTTTATCTACTTGTGAATTTGAATATGTTGCTACTACAACATGTTTTAGTTAGTTAATTTGGATGGACTATCAATTATCTAAATTGGGTATTTAGATTTCAAAACCTATTTCTATCATTTGTGACAATATAAGTGTTATTTAATTAAGCAAAAATCCAGTAATGCACTCACGTGCAAAACATGTGGCCATTAAACTTTATTTTTTGGGTGACAAAGTTTTGAATAATGAATTCAAACTGATCTGTGTGCCTACTCAAGGATAGGTAGTAGACATTTTTACCAAAGCTTGACCTAGGGAACTTTTTGAACAATTAAGAACTTGATTGGGAGTTTCCTCTCAATCAATGCTGATATAAAATTCTCACCAATAATTTTTTTTGTTAGGTTTCTACTCCTCATCATAGTAATTCTTTTCATGAAAAGAAGATGGTCAAATTTTTTGATGCAAAATTTTTGGACGAGATATCAATTCATTAGTTTTTTTCAGGTTGATTCATATTTTTTTTCTACTGACAGCATATTCATGTTGTATTTAACACATGTTGTTCATTTCAGTTGGCAGTTGGTTGGCATTTCAGTTGGCCATGGTGTTCATTTTAGCTGGCATTTGAGTTGGCAGCTAGTCGGCATTTCAATTGGTAGTTGGCATATTTTTTAGTTGGTATTTGGAATATCAGTGATTTTTTATAGTTGGCATGTTTTTTCATATCAGTGCTATATCATTCCGGTTTCATTTATTTTTTATCAACATTATATGATGGAACTTGTTTTAGCATAATCATTCTTTGTTCATTATCTTGTATATATGAGATGGAACTTGTATTTAAATTTTTTATATATGTTTCATTTTGTATATATGAGATGGGCAAAATGTTTTCCTCAAAAATGGGGGAGATTGTTGACCATGTCTCATTGGCAAAATGCATTTTAAAATAAGTTTGACCAATGAAAAGGTGGTAGACATAAAATGGAAAAACATGGTATATTATATGATATAGGTAATATTAAAAGGTTCTGTAACATGGCATATTCAAATCAAAAGAAATTTTGAAAGGACTTATGTCTGCTATTTTTTTCAGCAATATTTTAAAGGAAAGGACTGACATTGTCAGTATGGGGTCTTAAATGTTCATCTGCATGTCTCACCAAGTGTTTAGTTTATGTGGTGGACTTGAAATAATTGTGGAACAATTTCCTTTGTCAGTGTTTTTTCATTTAAAAGAAAACTTTTCACTGTGAAAAGTTCATTTTGTGAATGCACCAGTGAATGCATTTCTTTGAAGAGGTTTAGTTGGAATATTTATTATAATGTGAAAGTTGCAATTTGGTAAGTCTATTCTTGACACCTTCCATGAAAACTTTGAAGAATGTCTTCACTAGGTGAAGATTCTTTCTGTTCTCATACTAATCATTGATTTATTTTTCATGTGTCACCGAGGCAAAAAGTATAATGGTTTATCAAAGAAATAAAAGGAGTCTTCAATGAGGTTTTGTGTAAAAAATGGCAATCAAACAGTGAAGATAAAAGAATATTGTTCTTCTCATAGGTATGCATAATGGCTAACTCCTACATTTATTTTGACTAGAATATATGTTGAAGGAACAATAATGATATTGTTCTTGATGGTAGTGGTAAAGAAAAAATTTATTTTCTTCTTTGAAAGATATGGTTTTTTTCTGATAAAACCCTACAACATCATTTTAAGAAATTGGTTTTTGATGTATAAAAATGACAACACTATTTTAAAAGGATTTTCTTTGAAACCTAATTGGTAATTTTTTAAAAAAGGGATTCATTTGTCTTTAAAAGGCATAAGGGTTTTCTTGACTACAGTGAAAATCTATAAATCTAGTACCTTTTTGAGAAATGTTTTGAAAGAAAAAGAGAAGAATCTAAAAATATTATCAAAGGCAATTTTTGTTTTAGTTTTTTTTTTGTAAAAAGGGTCACTACTTCAAACCCTAAATGGTATGTTTGTGAAGTTTTGTGTTGGAATTCTTTTTAAGGGTTTCAAACTTGGAAGAGTACCTGTAAAACTTGAAGTTTATATTGCTGAATATGATCAAATCTGAGGCTTATCAATTGGTTTTAATAAATTGTGTTTCAAAGAGGTTTTGAAAATGAACCTAACTGGTTCAGCTAGTTCTATAACTGATTCATTTCAAAATTCTTCCCTATATAGAGAACATTGTAAAATCTGAAGTGTGTGTGTGAAGAAGGCATTGAAAGAGACACATATACATTTGTGAAAGATTTGAAAAGAGTTTTATTTAAAAGCTTTATTATAAGATTGTATACATGTATAGATGCAACATATACATCTATATGTGTATATGAGATTGTAAGAATAGCAAGAGATAGAAAGTGTTGAACACATTGAGTAGTTCTTGCTGCTGATTGTAAAGGAATTGAAGTAATAAAGATTATAGCTTCATGGAGTAGTTTTTCTCCCTATGATGAATCCCATTTGAGGAATTTTGAGGGTTTCCCACTCGGAAAAATCTATGTCTCTATACTTTGTGATTTGGTATTTTCTTTCTATTCGTGGTGAATGATTTTAATTTCTAGCACTATTCTATATTTAGCTATGAATGGTTAAAGGATTAAAATCAGTATTTTGAATTAAATTTATATAGTTTTGATTCACCACCCTCTCAGAACTCTAACACTTCCAACACATAGTACATGAAAATGTTAAATTCCGATCAAATTTTAGTAGTAAAAGTTGAATAATGGTCTTGTAAAATAAAAAGGAAAATATTTAATTGGTTGTTAGAAAAATGATTAATCACTATCCAAAGAAAATCCCTTCGCAATAATTCTTGCCGAAGCATGGCATGAACTAACAAGATGGTAGTATATGTTCTTTTCATATTGTCAAATATACACCAGTCTGAATAATAAGTTTTATTTTCATTTACATAGTATCAGAGCCACATTCCTTTGAATGAAGTTGTATAGCATAAAACGATTCTTTCTTGTTAGCAAAGAGAAAGAAGGGAGAGCCTATCAAATCTGTGGCATTGACCATTCATGGGATTTCAATAATCTATGAATGCAAATGTTGAATAACTTAATTCATGGAAAATGGCAACGCAACATATTATCTTGTGAAAAATTTATTCAGGTAGATTATATGGTCTTGAATTGTTGTGAGGAAATTTTTATGTAGGAAAAGGTTACTACAAACCATTTGAAGAAAGCTAAGATGACAACTAGAATTCTATATATTTTCAAGTTGTATAGGGCATATGTTAATGGAAAGGTTGTACTTGATATTTCATAGCAATTCATATTTTTTTTGGGCTATCATTTTTAGATAGATACTTAAACATCAATCTCAACAATGAGACATTTTGTTATGTTTTTAAGAGATGTTAATTATTTTTACTCCGTTGCAATGATGTGATGAGGTTGGCCATGTGATGATTGTCCATGCTGGTAACCTCAAAAGCATTGATATGTGAAGATGGTATGATGATTGTCCATGCTGGTAAGTGAATAGTGTTTTTGTGATATGTGACCATCCATGTTGGATAAGAAGCAATTAGTTTAATTTTTAGCAATGTCTCAACCCTACCATGGTGACCTTGATATATAACTAGTTGGCATGATCAATACTAAATTAAGTTTATCATTTAATAAAACACAACATTGAACTCATGAAATTCATACTATGACATTGGGTATTAATTTTTATAACATATAATAAGGTGATATCTCTGCTGAAAAAGGCATTTTCTTTGTCCCTCATTTATTAGAGAGCACCCAAAAGAAAGGGGGGCTGAACCTAGGCTACATTGGGATAAAAATTAGCCGACAACCATTCAACCTACACCATTTATAAACATCAAGAAACAATTTATATTCACAAATATATCATTCTGTATTTTCAGCAAAAAACAATATTGCAATACATAAATGGAAATCTTCAAAGTTGTAGCCATAACCAAGCAATCCACATGAACAAGAATGAATCTACACATCCCATGATATGCTTCAAACCTTCACAAATTCTCATTTGGCTAACCTGTCAAGCTTTATCCCACTGGACTCTTATGTTTTCACCTTTTCCCCTTTTATGATTTTTTCCATCTTTGTCTCTACAATTACCCTTGTGGCTGCTTGTAGCAAGTCCCACAAAACCACCAAATGATATTACATATATCATGTGCTCTCTAACCCATTGACTTGCCATTTAATATCGCACATTTATTTATTTTTGTCAATATAAAAAAATTATATCAACTATTATCACAATATAATAATACAACTCATCAAGTATATCCTATGAGAATCTTTGCATGTTACATGTCCATATAGGTGCTCCTAGATACAAAATTCCATAATAAAATAAAATAATACAATATAACAATATTATGCAATGTTCTCCGGATTATCATTGAATTAATTTCACTGGACCCTAGATTTGATAGGATTAGAATGCATCATTTTGTCTTGTTGAATCACTTTAGGCATGGTATCAAAATCTCTTTTCCTTCTTAGCTCTTCACTTCCATGAGCAAGGGTATTGAGGGTTTCAAGAGGAAACCAACTGCTAACCCAACTCTTCATGAGGGATTACTCCTCCTAGTTTACAAGTATCTGAAGTCTCAAACTAGTGGAAAATCCCTTGGTGATACTACGTGTACATATGCAAAAATTGGGACCTCAGACTCCAAGGATGTGCAAAGCATAAAATTAGAAGGAGAGTACATTGTTTCATCTAAACCCAAAGAAGAAAGGAAAACCTCTACCTGCATTCCCTACAAAAAGAGCCCCAGAGGTTTGCCCCCATTCCCCCTAAGCTTGAGCCTCAAGAGGAGGATGAGGATAATGATCATGAAAAGGATACTGACTTGGAGGAAGTGGAGAAGGGGGAGGATGAGGAGAAGGAGCAGAAGAAGGGGAGGGGAAGTGAAAAGGAGGAGGAGAATTCAATTGATGTGTCAAGGAATCCTAAGAAAAGGAAAGCAAATGTGGCTTTAGAAACCAAAGACTAGATCCCTGAGATTCCTGGCCCTAGCCCCACTTCCTCCCCATCTATAGATATTTTGGGAAAAGAGAGTGGGGAGGTGACAACAGAAAACAAGAGGAGGCCGTGCAACAATTTTAATTTGAATATAGCCAATTTGGGGATTGTCAGGGAGTCCTTAAATATTCAAGTGATGGAGGACATTGATGGCAAAACTCACTATGATGATCTCAATGATCTTGGTCTAGTTATGATCTTTGATAATGTGAGGGAAACTGGGCTTAACCTTTTGAACAACATGATAGACAACTTCTGGCCTATCAAATGGTTATTCCATGAAATTGAAGAACTTAAGGGGAGGAGAAGCCAGGAAGGTAACCAAAAAATTGGTAGCAACCAGGGGCACAATGAAGAGGATAGAAGCCAAGATGGAAGCTAACACTTCAACATCTAGGAACACTGGATGGACTAGGAGGACATAATCACCAAGGAGGAACAAAGAGTCCAAAGGATGGAGTTCTCCCACCATAAGCTTGCAAATTAGGTGATTGCAACTTTGCATGCTCCAAATGAGATCATTAATAGCCTAGATGAATCACTAATTAGTTCTAGATTTGGAGGGGAAAAGATGGAGAAGACCAACCTAGAAATTGGGTAGGATGAGGATGATCTGAAAGAAACTAGTGACCAAGTGGATGCTCAAAACTAGGACCAAGAGGATGAGGACAACAAGAAGACCAAAGAAGTTGCAGAGTCCCTGCAGGTTCTTGAGAGAGAATTGATGGTTAGTGCTCTTGTTTTTGTCTCATTCTTTGGTAGTGTAGCTGGTTTTTTCTCTTGTTCTAGTTTTGCGGGTTTTTTTTCCTAGTTGTGGGCTTGTTGTCTAGGGTTGGATTTTGTTAAGAAATTTTGGTGATGCTAGACTTTTCTGAATATCTTTATTTTTGATATGTTGTAAAAACTTTCAAATTTTAGGATCCCTGTAAAACTTGTTTTACTTAATCAAAAAAAATATTATGCAATGTGTCCAACACACACAATCTTAAAAGATAAATGTTTTAATAGTTGGATAACTAATTCATCACTCTTGACCATTCTCAGTTATCTTGGTAGAGTTTACTTTCTAACAATTTCTAACAATTAGTATCTGAGCATCAAGTCCTTGAAGTTTTATAGCTTAAGGAGAATAGTGGTAAGTCAGTTCAAAAAAGAAAGTCCTAAATTTTATGGAGTTAACTATGATAGCTAGAAAGAATAGGTGAAGACCTATTTGCTATGTATGGGTCCAAGATATTGGTTGATGACAAAGAATGAAAAACAAATTATGGAAGAAATAAAACTTGAAGAATGTAGCAAAGTTGAAAAAGATTTATTTATGTCCAAAATGCTTACTAAAGAATAATTATTTCCATCTCTTCATGAAAATGAATACAACTAGGTGAGTCATTAGAAGGACCTCATACAATTTGGAGAATTTTAGAGTCTATTTTTAAAGGTGATAGGCTTACTGAAGGAATCATACTACAAAATTAGATATGTTTGTTTCAAGATTCTAAAATGATGGAGGATAGATTTGTAAGAAGCTAATTTGGTAGAATATCAAAAATTGTTGATGGAATTAGATCTTGTGAAGGATCTAAAGATGAAGAGAAGATTATATAAAAGATCTTGAAAAATTTGACTCCACTATTTAGATAGACAACATAGATGATTAAGAAAGTGATACCTTGTACTAAGAAGTATACTAGAGAGACACTTAATGGAAGATTGGAAGCAACAAAATTAATCTTGAAGTAGTCAGTAGAATTATAAAGAGTGGAAACAAATTTTAGTGGATTAAGTGTTCGCCCTTTCTTTTAAAGAAGTACATTTACTAATGGAGATAATGCCAATAATTATAGAACTAGATCTGAGTAGCATAGAAGAATTAAAGAACAAATTTCCCAACTTGAAAAGAGAGAACTAGACTGTAAGAGAATATTTAAATATTGAATCTGCAATGAATTTGGTTATTATGCTTCTAACTATCCTAAAAGATTGAAAATTTATAAAGATAATTTCAAGTCTAGAAGGCTTAGAGATTGTTTATGTGTAAATGAAGAAAGAGTTTAGAGTGAAAGTGACGATGAGCTAGGAATTGTAGCTATAAAGAAGATGATTCTAAAAAGAAAGTATGAGTAGAGAAAGCCCTAGTTTCATAGGGTGAAAATAAAGATGCTTAGATCATAGACAATGGATAAAATAAAGATGATTGGATCATAGATAGTGGTTTTTCACATTGTATGAATAGTGACATGAATATGTTATCATGATGGAGGAATTGTTATAGTTGTAATAATGCAACTTGCTGTATCAAGGGTACATGATATATTAGTCTTGATGGAAATACTAATATTGATGATGTTTATTTTTTGGATGGACTAAATTAAAAAAATATTAAGTGTTCCATAGTTGGTTGATAAATGGTATCATTTATAATTAAGAGAGAAGACATGCATTATAAAGGTTAAATATTATAAGCTAATTGAAACTAATACATGATCCAAAGATAATGCCTTTCAATTAAACCCTATTGAGATGACATGTTTTCTTGAAAAGGTGGATAATAGCTGGTTATGACATATAGGATTTTATCATATAAATTTTGATAATATTATGAAGGGTTGTAGTACATTTATTGCTAGAGATTTACTTAAAATTATGAATCCTACTAATATTGTGTACAAAAAATTTGTTATGTCTAAAAAAAAGAAAGTTTTCTCTCCTAGAAGGAAGTTCTCCACTACACTAAAATTGGATTCTATGGTGAAAGATACTTCATGGTCTTTGTTGATGATTAACAATTCTTGAATAAAAATCTAAGGCATTTGAAAAGTTTAAGTTGTTTAAGAATGGAGTTGAGAATGGATTTGGAGTAAAGATTGAATGTTTAAGATTAGATAGAGGTGGAAAGTGTACCTCAAATGAGTTTAATACCTTTTGTGAAGTGAATGACATAAAGAGATAACTATCAAACCCTAAGACCCTTGAGCAAAATGAGATTTTTGAAAGAACTAATAGGTCTATAATATAAGCAACCAGAGCTATGATATTTTAGAATGATGTATAATATACATTTTGAAGAAAAGTCAATACAATAATATACACAATCAATAGAGTGTAGCTCAGGTAAGGTATAAATAAGACTCCCAATGAATTATAGTTTGGATATGCACCCTCAGTAAAGTATTTTAGAACTTTTGGAAGTAAGTTCTACATGAAGATAGATGATGATATTAGTAATTTTGATGCAAAAATTGATGAAGGTGTGTTTCTTGGTTACTCATTTAAAATCAAAACTTATAGATACTTTAATCAAAGAACTAAGACTATTGTTGAGTGTAAATATGTAAAAGTGGATGAGAAGTTTGGATGTAAAGAGATAATATTTGATTATAATTATGATGAAGAAGAAGCTCATCCTAAGTCTATTATAGAAAATGTTGAAGTTTTCTTTGAGATTGATAATTATTTGGGGAATAATGTTCAATTTGTTGAATAAAGAGTAGAATCAAGATATGAATATTGAGAATAAATAAGAGTTAAAATAGTAACACCTACACCAAAAAAGAATTTTACAAAAAACCACTCTAATAATCAGATTATTGGAAGCAAAGAAAGAGGATTTATGAAAAGAAAGAAAGTACATGAAGAATTATGTTTGATTTCTTAAAATGAACCAAAATGTTCATATGAGGCATGCAAGGATGATCAATGGATTCAATCACTCAAAGAAGAACCAGATCAAATTATAAAAAATAAGACATGGGAATGTTTCCCAGACCTAAAGATAATAATGTAATAGGAATTAAGTGAGTATTCAGAAAAAAGATGAATAAGGTCAGGATGTGAGAAATAAATAAATATTGGTATTCAAGGTATATTCATAGCAAGAAGGTATATGTTATGAAGAGACATTTTCCCCAATTGTTAGAATAGACACAATATTGATGTTCTTGGTTTGTATAGAAAATAAGAAATTCAAAGCATATTAGATTGATGTAAAGTCAACATTTTTGAGTGGAGAACTTGAAGAAGAAATCTAAATTGAGAAGGTTCAAGGATTTAATTGATAGAAGAAAATAATATGACATGTAGACTGAAGAAAATATTGTATGGTTGAAAAGACATTTACAACTTGGAATACAAGATTGGTCAAATATCTTGCAAAGTTGGGATTTTCTATAGGTGTGATAGAATTTGTATTTGAAATAAATTGAGAATAGATTGTTGATTATTGTGATATTTGTGGATGACAAAATCTTTGGAGGAAATGATGAAGCAAGTGTCAAATTTTTTGATGAAATGAAGAATGAATTTGAGATGAGTATCTTTGGTGAGATGAAATATTTGTGAAGTCAAAATAATGATGATATTTTATTATAAAAATGTAAGTATTTGAAAGACTTGTGGAAAAGATTTACTTTGAAAAGTTGTAAGCGTATTGATAGACCTATGATGACTAGTTAAAAGTTATCTAGCAAAGATGAGGCACATATAGTTGAGATAAATAAGTACAAATATATCATTAGAGGTTTGCAATATCTAACTCACATCAGACCAGAAATAGAAAACACAATTGATATAGAAATATTTTAAGAAGATCTTAGAGAAGAACACTGTGCACAAATAAAGAGATTATTCAGATACTTGAAGGGTATATCTAACAATGGTATGACAGATCAAGTGACTTTACTTTGTATCCATGTACTAATGAGGACTGAGAAGACAATATGGATGATAGAAAAAGAGCCACTGGTTGAACATTTTTTCTTGGAGGAAGATAGGTTTAATCTTTAAGCATGAAACTAGTATTTATCTTACATATTATAGAAAATCTACAATATATTGCAGCAATAAGCCTACATTCAAAACATATGTCCACATTTAGTACCTAAGGCATCTATTTATTTCTAAGACTATGCATAATGATGTGGAAATCATTAACTGATCTTGTGGTTTTCATATGGGGGTTGAGACAACCCAAAGTACTATTGATGTAGCACATGTTGATGACTAGAGCACAACCAATGGAGTCCATCTACTTAAGTTTGTCGAATGCAATACAAGTCATATTGTACTTTATCCTACATTGGGTAGCAGGGATGTGGATTTCTGCCTTATACTTAAAAACAAATTTGATCTTGAAGTAGAGGGTGTATTTTAGTTTTTGGAGCAGTGATAATATGAGAATTTATTATTTTGTACTAACTACTATAGAGGATATTAGGTAATAATTGATTTCAAGGACCTCCAAGGAAAAATTGAATAGGGAGGAATTAAGAATCCCATCATTTTCAATGTTTGGCCATGGCATAATAATAAGCTCGAGTAGGGGTGCAAGAAACATCATTCTCATGAGCTCTTCATAGTAAAATATATTGATCCAGCATTTATGATCTGAGTTGCGTCGACTAGTGCTACTTTGTAATGTCCCCATCTTTTTAGCAGCTGAGTGGAGTTCTTAGCCTTCACATTCTACAAAGGCTAAGTGGGGCATAAGATGAAATTAAATTAATTTCCTATAAATTTATTAAATATATTAAAAATTAAAAGGTAACTTTATACTTAATTAATTTAATTAGTTGTTGCATTACAAGGGAGAAGCTTCTAGAGTGTGTATTAATTATTGGAAAGGGGGAAGCCTCTAGTAATTTAAGTTTCTAGAAGCACAATTATTTATTGTATTGCAAGGGAGGAGTTTCTAGAAAATGTATTAATTATTGGAAAGGGGAAGCTTCTAGTACTTACAATTAATTAATATTTGAATTCCTTCTAGAAAGGTGTAGGGAAAGTATAAATAGAGGTGGAAGCCTCATTGTTTAGCAATAGATTATTGTGAATTGCATTTGATAAAAGCTTGGAGGTGTGAGTTAGAGATTTGGTCTTGGCATTAGAGGACGTTCATCATCTCTTGGAACATTCTAGACATCATTCCCTTGGGGTTTGGCCTTTGGAATAAATTACTATGAATTTGATTTTATCATTTTGAGAACTAATATTATTTCAGCAATGGTTCAATCTTCAATTTGCATAAATTCCTTCTTGCTCATGTTATGTGGATTGAAACCTATGCAAAGACATTAAAATTGCTTTTAGTAATTGGTTTAGTTCTTGGGTATTTCCAGGGTGCCCATTATAGTGGTATCAGAGCTATAAGTCATGCCATCCTATGGAGATCTTAAGCATTTATGTTTGAGCATGTGACAAGGGCTTTATAATTTCTGCAATACTAGAGCAAGACAAAGTAGGAGTTCAAATTTGCAAAACAAATAGGGTAGTTCATTTGTGTAGAGGGACATATGATCCAATCATATAGACATAAAGGAGATATTCTTTGAACAAATCAATAGTATGGGTGACCAAGATGATAGGATACTGGTCTAGATTAGGAAAATGTAATGTTCAAGTTACTATGTACATTAGAGGAGGGGCAGCGAATGCAATAGGAGCATAATAGGTGAATGGATATGGTGCAACAAGAGTAGAATAGGCAAATGGATATGATGCAATAGGATCAGAATAGGTGAATGGATATGATGTTTTAGCTAATGGCTAAATAGATGGGCATTAATATTTATCTAGGTAATGCCAACAATAGAAACAAAAATAATAGGGGCAATGATAATGGAGCCCAAGGAAACATTAATGATAATAATGGACATGATAAATAATGGGAATGAGGCTAATAACTTTAGACATGTTGCATGCCCAGCTCAAATAGCCAGCTTGAGACGTCTTCTACCCACCTTCCCACCCAAAGATCTAGTTTAGCTAATTAATGAACTACAAATTATGGAGTTACAGGATCAGTTCAAGAGGGATTGGGAGGCTAGTGGACTAGAGTTTCAGGTGGACATTTCACTCAGAGATTACTTGGAATTGAGGATCGGACACATGCCCAGATCAAGAGGATGAAGTCAAAACCTTGAGTTGAGAAAGAAAGTTGGGAAACTTTCTTTACCTTATTATGATGCTTCAAGGAAGATGACTGCACGAGCTTGGGTGCAGAAGATGGATACATAATTGTAGCTAAATCCTATGGCTGAAGACAAGGCTATTAAGTATGTGGCTATTCACTTGGATGGACCAACACATGAGTGGTGGCACCATGGCATGGCAATCTTGGGACATAATCATATCACATCTTATGAGGATTTTACTGAGAAGCTCATAGAGAGATTTGATACTAGGGATCCCAAATTACAGTTAAAGGAGTTGGCACAACTCAACCAATGGGGATCAGTTGAGACATATATCAGTGAGTTTCAGAGGTTAGCTATGTTGATTATAGATATTTCATAGAGGAGGTTAATAGTGTTGTTTATGGATGGAATCTCAAAACCTTTGTGAGGTTAGGTCAAGGGGCATGACCCAACTACATTGTGGGAGGCTACTAAAAAGGTTCATGACTTAGCACCTTCTTTATTTAGGAGAAAATTTCAGCACAAGGATTCTTATATGAAAAAGGACAAGGAGAAGGACAAAAGAACTTTTGACAAGGATACTCAGACAAAAAGAGATAAGTTGGATAATGACACCTTGAATGATTTAAGAAAGAAGAAGTTATGTTTTCATTCCAAAGAGCCTTGGGATTAATCTTAAAAGTCTCCTCTAAAGGCTAAAGAAAATAAAATGGAGTATTTCTTAGTAGAGAAGTCATGGTCAAAAGGCAATCGCATTTAAGGTCAAGGGTACTATCCAAAGGCAGAAATTGATCTCACTCATTGACACTAGGGCTACACATAATTCTATATATGCACAATTGGTAGCCAAGAGAGGTCTACAGACTGAGGAACACATCGGGTTTATAGTCATGGTAGCTAATGGTGACAAACTTTTATGACTCAAAAGGTATCTAATCTTCACATCACGTTTGGATATGGCTATGAGTTGGAAAATGAGTTCTATGTGGTAGACATGGGAGACTATGATGTCATCCTCAACATGACATGGATGGCCTCGCTAGTAGAGTTTACACTTATCCTAGAAAAATTGGAGATGAGGTTTCAACATAAGGGAAAAACTATTGTATTTAGAGGAATTTTAGATAGGAGTTGCAGAATAGTTTCTCTAAGGAGAATGCAGAGACTATTTCAACATAATAACATAGAGTGGGTAGTAGAATATTTCACTATGCCAACTTCACAAGAGCCACAGGTGAAGAGTCATCCACTAGATATCTAGGATATACTTGATAGGAACACTAAGGTATTTGGTGAGATTTTACATGGGGTTCCTCCTGATAGAGGGATAGAGGATGTTATTGAGCTCAAGAAGGGAGCCAAACTTGTTATGATTACTCCTTATCATCATCCTAAGAAACACAACAATGAGATAGAGAGGGAAATTAAGGAGTTGTTGGAGATGGGGCATATCAGGCCTAGTAAGAGCCCCTTTGCTTTAGCAGTAGTGTTGGTAAAGAAGAAGAATGGGGTGATGTTCATGTGCATCAATTACAAGGCATTAAATAAGAAGACCATTAAAAACAAATATCCCATCCCAAAAATAGATGAGCTGATTGATGAGTAACATTGTGCATGCTTTTTTGCAAAGATTGATCAATGGTCAGGGTATCATCAGATTGGGATGAGAGAGGAGGACATTGATAAGACAACTTTTTGGTGTCGCTATGGCCACTTCAAGTTTTTGGTTATGCCATTTGGGCTAACCAATGCCCCTACTATATTCCAGAGTTTCATGAATCACATATTCAAGGAGTAGCTTAGGGGATTTGTCTTGATTTTCTTTGATGACATTTTAGTATTTTGTAAGAGTTGGGAGGAGCATTTACAACATCTTGAGATGGTGTTGTCCACTTTGGAGAAAGAGTCACTGTATGCCAAGGAATCTAAGTGCAAGTTTGGGATGACTAAGCTACTTTACCTTGGGCATATCATCAGCACAGATGGAGTTCGGGTAGATCTTAAAAAGATTAAGGCTATTGTTGATTGGCCTACTCCTACGAATCTTACACATCTTAAGAGATTTCTTGATCTCTATAGGTTTTATAGGAGATTTGTTAAGGGATTTTCATAGATCACTACAGCCTTAACAGACCTTACTAGGAAAGAGGCCTTCACATGGATAGAGACAACTCATAGAAGTTTTAATCATTTTAAGAAGGTGATGTGATCATGTCTAATAATAGCTCTACCATATTTCATGAAGCCATTTGAGCTTCATTGTGATGTGTTAGGAGATAGGATTGGGATAGTCTTGATGCAGGAAGCTCCATGGAGTAAAGAGGAGCTATTCCATCTATGATTAGGAGATGTTGGCTATTATGCATGCATTGGCTAAGTTTTAGCCCTACCTAGTTGGGAGGAATTTTGTTATAAAAATTTATTACAACAAAATCAAATACTTCATGAGCTAGCGTGATCTAAATGATAGACAACAGTAGTGGATTACAAAGTTACAGGCCTGTGACTTTCACATTGAGTTTGTCAAAGGTAAGAAGAATGTGGTGGTAGATGCTTTATCTAGGAGACCTTATATTTGTGTTCTACCTGAGATCACAAGATATTGGAGAAATAAGATCATAGAAGAGTGTGTGAGGGACACTTTGGCTTCTAGAGTAATTGTAGGCACCATACATGATAATTGTTACATGGTGATGGATGGATTGATTAAGTTACAGGGTAGGATATATTTGATTCCTTCATTATAGTTTAGGGAAGTAATACTAAAGGCATTTCATGATGCACCTATAGCTGGACATCCAAGGGTGTTTAAGACCTATAGGTAGATCTGTGAGTGGTTCACATGGAAAGGGCTCACGAATGATGTTCGAAGGCATGTTAGGGAGTGTGTAGTTTGTCAGCAGAATAAGGGAGAACACATATATCATGTAGGGTTGTTACAACCTTTGCCCATTCTAGACAGGAAAAGGCAAAGTATTTCTATGGACTTCATCACTAGGTTACCATGAGTACAGGGGAAAGATTGCATCTATGTGATTGTTGACCAACTGATGAAGTATGCTCACTTATTTGCTATTCCATCCACTTACATAGCAACATAGGTGGCTGATTTTTTCTTTAGAGAGATATTCATGTCACATGGGCTACCTAGTTTTATTGTCAGTGATCAAGATAGTAAATTTATGAGTACTTTTTGGCAGGAACTATTTAGATTGTGTGGTACAGATCTTACACCTAGCACTAGTTATCATCCACAGATAAATAGGTGGATAGAGGTTGTGAATAAATGGGTCGAAGGATATCTGAGGAACTATGTGACTACACAATAGAGGGCTTGGGTCAAATGGAAACATATGGGAGAGTACTGTTATAACACCATTTATCATATGTCCATCAAAATGACTCCATTCATGGCACTATATGGTTAAGAAGCACCTAGTTTCATGGATCTAGTTTTAGGGGATAGTAGAGTGCCCAAAGAAAAACATTTCTTGCAGGATAGTTAGGATATTTTGTGAGTGCTCAAGGAAAATATACAAGTCCAAAATCAGAAAAAAAATTGTACGCTAACCAACACCAGATAGAGCACAACTTTGAGGTTGGGGATATGGTTTACCTGAGGCTACAACCATACAGACTATCATCACTCAAGAAGACTAGAGTAGAGAAGTTGAAGTCTAGGTTTTATGGCCCCTACAAAATGATTCATAGGGTGGGCAAGGTTTCTTATGAGATTGAGCTTCGAAAGGGTAGTTGGGTGCATAACGTGTTTCATGTGTCAAGACTTAAGAAAGCCATCATTTAGAGAGTTGTGCCTTCAACAAAATTGCCACCACTAGATGAGGAGGGAAAGCTTGTATTGATTCCTAAGGCTATTTTGGATACTAGGAAAAGGACTATAAAATAGGCTGATTAAAGAATATTTAGTGGAATGGAGATATTTGTTAGAGGAAGATGCTACTTGGGAGAGTGAGTAGGTGCTATAACAAATAGGACTAAGATTGCTTGAGGACAAGCAATTTCAAGGAGGGTAGACTGTAATGTCCCCATCTTTTTAGTAGCTAAGTGGAGTTCTTAGCCTTCACATGCTCCAAAGGCTAAGTGGGGCATAAGAGGAAATTAAATTAATTTCCTATAAAGTCATTAAATAAATTAAAAATTAAAAGGTGACTTTATACTTAATTAATTTAATTAATTGTTGTATTACAAGAAAGAAGCTTCTAGAGTGTGTATTAATTATTGGAAAGGGGGAAGCCTCTAGTAATTTAATTTTCTAGAAGCACAATTAATTACTGTATTGCAAGGGAGGAGTTTCTAGAGAGTGCGTTAATTATTGGAAAGGGGAAGCTTATAGTACTTGTAGTTAATTAATATTTGATTTCATTCTAGAAGGGTGTAGGGAAAGTATAAATAGAGGTGGGAGCCTCATTGTTTAGCATTGGATGATTGTGAATTGCATTTGATGAAAGCTTGGAGGTGTGAGTTAGAGATTTGGTCTTGGCATTAGAGAACATTCATCCTCTCTTGTAACATTCTAGACATCATTCACTTGGGGTTTGGCCATTGGAATACATTACTATGTATTTGGTTTTATCATTTTGAGAACTAATGTTATTTCAATAGCGATTCAATCTTCAATTTGCATAATTTCCTTCTTGATCATGTCATGTGGATTGAAACCTATGCAAAGACATTAAAATCACTTTTAGCAGTTTGTTTAGTTCTTAGGCATTTCCAGGTTGCCCATTACATACTTACAATACCTACTGCACTCTCCTAGCTAATTCTTCCATACATGGTATCATCTCAAGATGTACATGCTTTGTTTTCTCCTTCTTTTTCACATTTATAGGATAAAACCACAAGCTTCAACTTCACAAAATAACCACAAAAAGGGAAATATATTTGTTATAGCTAATTTTTCAAAAGTTCAAGAACCCTATGTATAGTAATGCTACCATCATTACTCTTTTTGAAATTGTCAAAGTTTGTGATGAGGTATATTTGTTATCTCAACTGAGTGTGGACATCTATTTAATTTGTATAAATTGGGTCCATGATAAGGCATTTAAGAAAAGAACTTCAACACTTGGTTTATTGAAACCGATAGATGCATAGAGTCACCATGGTGTTGAATGAGTGCCTTCAAAGGTTGATGGCACTGAGAAAAAAACCCAATTTCTCAGTGAATGGACCTTCAAACTAGCTAACTAGTGAACTTATGAATCTATATTTGTCCCATTAGGCATGTCAAAAACTATTTTCACAAAGGTTTGCACCCTTGTCTGATGTTTGACTTAAAGGAAACCTTGTGAAACATGGAAACTATCTCCAAGCTATCAAACTTGAACTATAAGATTGAGTCTCCAAAGAAGGTTGGCTTCCTCATTATTAGGATGCACCTAACTCTCAAAGGAAAAGGGAGAAAGGAATGCATAAAATCAAGCTACCTAATCTAGTCTAGAGGGGTGATACACCAAATAGCATGTCTAGTCTTATCTCTACCTAGGACTACATAGTTCATCAATATAATCCCAAAGTATACAGATTCAATCTTTTCTTTAACTCAACAACCACATGAAGATTAGAAACCAATAGAATTCTATAAGGAAGGAGCTTCACCCTATATCATTTAAAGGAAAAATAGATACAACATACAAGTTTAAGAATGGAAGAAAAACATTATAAGAAGGCAAGAAGATATTGTAGAATATATTAATGGAAGAAAGAGGTACATCAAAGAAGTATATTGATTCATAGGGAAAGGAAATTATAATTCTAGAGTATGCAATATAGTTGATACAGAATTAGAGAATTGACCAACCCTTTGAAAGAGTCACAAAATTTTCCTTTATAGCTTAGGTATACCTGAGATGACTACAACTAAAACCTAAAAATAAACTATTTTCTTCAAGTTGTAGAGAATACTAAATACTAATTTGAGAAATATTTGATTAGATGCAGATCCATATGAAGAAAACTTGATTTCTACATACAAACTCAGGCCCTGAAGAAACATAAATGAAAAACATAACTAGTCTAACTGGTAGATGGATAACCATGGTGGTGGTAAAAATAAAATTTGCATTTATTCACCATCAATAAGATTCTTGATAGTGTTTACAATAGTCAAGTCAAATTAATTCACAGGTCAACCTCACCACATGGCCTTATATCTTTGAAGCATTCCACTAGATCATCATATTTTCTTTAACTACCATGTCAAGCCTATGATGAATCACTTGCTCTTGTTTTCTATTTTGCAACCCTATTTATAATGTAGTATTTAAAACTAGCAACCAAGTGATCAAGGTTCCACATCTTTATTGTTGCTTTGTAGTCTGGTTAATACTTTAGGCAATTAATTGTGTACCTAGGTGACTTAAGGATTTTAACCCTTTTCAAAAATTTGATCGCATGGTCGCTCCTTCTTATTAACAATCATGCTTATTATTTGTGAATGCGTAATTGATCGGTCACAAAGTCGTGGCTTTACAAATAAATTCTGATTTCAAACATTCCTTTCTGCAAAATTCAAGACTTCCTAGGTTCACAACCTCTCTTATTTCATTAAAATCTTACCCTACAACCATGTGAGAAAAGGACTCTTGGTGCATTATTAGCCTAGTCACTGCTTCATTGTTTATCCTAGCTAATATCTCTTGAACATCATGACAACACTACTTGTTATGCTCTCTTTTCAATCTAGCCATATCACATGGTCACTGGCTTCATAGCTCTTATTCACTTCAATTACACAACTATGTAAACAAACAAATTTATACACATTATAGTCATATTTTCTAGGTTGTGGCTTATCTTGCATGTTATGACCTAACTTCTACGATTGCATGATTGGAAGTAATCCTAAATGCTTTAACCTCATTGATGCTTTACAATTTAAACATTTTACACCTACAACCATGTGAACAGAGTTTTCCTTAGGTGCCTCTAACCTACTTCACCCCTTCATTGTCATCTCAAACTCTTTGGTCTTTAAGGCTCTGACCATACGAACACAATAGTTTTCACATTCATTGCTGAAGTTTAAAGTATCCTTTCCACTTAGGTGACTGCGTGACTAAGGCCATACTAACTACTTTGCTCACTCACAATATAAAAAGTATTTAGGCACTGAACTGCCATGACTCATCAAACAAAAAGAAAGTTGGCCACTTTGCTAGCCTAATGGGAACCAAACAGGAGGGGCCAAAATGACTAGCAGGAACCCCACATTCAAAGGGTAATTTTTTCTTGTAACCAAGATTTCTTCATGATAGAATGTGTTCTTATATGCTAGGAGGGTATGGCAAATTTAGAAGCAAGTTACTCTCACTTAATCAAGGAACCATCTTTGATCAAATCAATAAACTATGAGATACCACTCTTTCACCCATGTTTGGCAAAGGGTCCTTGCAATAGGGCTAAAGGTTTGTCATTTCTCTCTAGATTCCACCATGGGGATTTTTGTCTAGTATGCCAATTATGTAACTAATTATGTGTTTCCCTACTTTTACACCTTCCAGAGATTGGATTTTTTATTGAGGAAAACAATTTTTATATTATTTATTTATAATTTTGAAATAATAATAATAAAATAGATAAAACGTAGTTTATGCTAAAGAAATAAAACAAATATAAACAAATATACCTTCTATGTTTAAAATAGAAAAACTTAAAATTTACACTACTCTAAATTCTTTGAATGCAATTTTCAATCACTTGAGACTAGTACATTACAAATTTGTTTTCTTATTTTTTAGGAAACTAAAAATAGTCATACAATAAAAAGAGATCATTTAAGCTAAGGCTAAGAAAAGGACAAACTCGAATCCAATGTATAGAAAATCATCCACATATGTTAGGGCTAAGCAAAAGTATTTAACATTCAAAAAGTAAGGAGATGTTTTGTGTACAAAAGACAAACAAAACCAATCAAAAAGGCCAAAGTAATGGTTTTCAGCAAATGATCCCATAACATACCCTATTATGTAGAAAAATAAATAAATAAACCAAAGAAAAGCTATTAATGAACCCTAGTCCTTGTTATAAAATATCACCCAAGGTTAAAGGTTACAAATAAAACAAACAATTAGAAATTTAGTCGTTCACTATATATCGTCATGTAAAATACACTATTGTAGGCCATGAAAAAAATAGAAAAAATGTGAAGTTCAAGATAGGGATGAAACCAAATCTTTTGTATAAAAAAATATTAAATTCTATTAGGGTTAAGCCAAAAAAAATTCAAGGGATAAAACTTAATAAAACTCCAACAAACTAAAGCAAGCCTGAGATAAAACAAACCTATTTTCTATGTATAGAAAATCACCCACATCACTTAGGGACCAACAAAAGTTAATAGTCAAGAGATTTACCTGTAATACACTATTTACAAGAACAAGGCTATGATAAAAATGACACCAAATCCAATGAATAGAAAATTGGAAATATTTATTAAGATGAAGGAAAAATAGTCAAACTTCACCTTAAATTTTTTTTTTTTTAAAATGGTCCTAGATTAAGAAAAACTTTGAGAACCAAAAATTATAAACAATATTTTATGAATAAAACTAATAAATGAAAAAATAAACAACCAAATATGCAAAGGCCAAGTTAAGGACGAACCCAAATTTTATGTATAGAAAATCATGCACCTCGTTGAAGACCCAGAGATTTAAAGGTTAGCATACACTATTATAAATAAAGGGTTAGCGAGATGTATTTGTAGCTTATTGTACCGAGAGGCAGTTACCATCTTTTGTGGATCTTGTCTGTCTGCATCAAGTCTCCTGTTTTGAATCCCAAAATCATCCATGGCGATGGAGGGCAAAGTGCAACTGAAGAGCTCAGACGATGTGGTGTTTGAGGTGGATCAGAGCATGGCATTTGTGTCTGGAAAAATCAGGCAAATGGTTCTGGATGCGGGCGTGGAGGGCGTCATCTCCTTGCCTTAGGTGCACAGTAGCATCCTCCAAAAGGTTATCACATATTATACATAACATGTTGAAGCTGCCAAGAATGACTTCATTCCAAAGGAGGATGTGAAAAAGTGGGATGAAGAGTTCGTGGAGGTAGATCTGTATACCTGTTTCCGTCTCGGCACGGTATGTGCCATTTTCATTTCCCTTTTGGATAATTAGGGTTTAAGAAACATAGCTGAACCTTTTTATTTTGGAAAGTTCGACGGTTCAGCCATTTTTGTGGTCGTTGCTTAGCCAACTTTTTTGTGTTTTTGAATTTCGTTTGTGGATTTTCAAAAGCTTTTAAACAATTTGTTTGGTGGCCTTGAAAATTAGGAGTGCATTATTTATGTTCGTCGAAGATAGCTAGATCTCTTGTTTTTTATTTAATGTAGACCATATGTTTAATGGGCAATTCTTTTAGGGCAATGTACTTTACAATATGTTTAATGGGCTATTCTTTTAGAGTAGTATACTTTACAATATGTTTAATGGGCACTGAGATCATTTATTATTTTCACTGAACTAAGAATTAATTAGGGTTAGTTTATATGTCTGTTAAATTGTGTGAATTGTCAGTTTTAACTGCTGTTGAAATAATGTATGTAGAATGCATTATTAAGAGCCTGCAACCTGTATTATGTAGAGTACAGAATGTAATGTTTCTGAACAACCTGCAATATGTAATTAGAATGAGAGATTAATAATTAAGATTTGGGATAATGTGTTTTGAGAGCTATGAGTAAAACATTTATATTTTAGTGTACTGTTTTTTCCAATCCATTTAGTTTACCCCGTCTTAAATCTGCATTTCTTTTAATGTCTGCAGATATGGGGTAAATATGACGAGTTCTTATTAATGTTTCTTTGCTTTGAATAGGCGGCAGATTATTAATAGGCGGTAAAAATGACGAGTTCTTATTAATCTTTCTTTGCTTTGAATAGGCGGCAGATGATCTCAAAATCAAGAACCTTTTTAATTTAATGTGTTTAACGGTAGCTGACATGCTCAGGACAAAGACCGTAGAAGAGCTACGGGCGACATATCACTGTCCTGAAGAAGAGGCGGGCAATAAGATGTGAAAATGCGGGCATGGACTTCAGAATAAATTTCGATTCACAGACAAATTGTTTTACATATAGTATTTTCGCATGGTACGGATTTTCTTATCAAATAATGACCAGAACATTGTGATATTTAAGGACCAGGTATTTGCCTGGTCTCTTCCATTTAAATAGTGTTGGTTGTAGTTCTGGGGATCGACTGATAAAGTTTCAATCAAAAGTACTCTGAGATTTTATACTATGACCGTCTTGGAAAGATAGCGATGAAATGTTTTGCAATTATAATTTGTTGGTACATTTGATATTTCAAAGGAAAATATCAAGCAAATGCAAAGTGATGCTACTTTTTCTTGTTAGCTAACTATCTTTCTATTTTCCTTGTAGCATGGTACTTTGTTTTCTTGTCAATTATCTTTATTATTATTTTATTTTTTTGTCAAGAACTTCTATATTTGATGGCATGACATTTGGTTGGATTTTTATATTTAATAATAGTTTTATAGTAGTGTGTTAAGATTGTTATGTCTTCTTGTCATTTTCATAAAATATCATGTTTCACAAGTGATAAAATATACTATTTTGTAGTTTGAGTTCAAGATTTTTGCTTCTCTTAAAAATTTATATGTTCAATATTCATCATTTAGATTTTACTAATGTCACCTAGAACATGTGTACTATAGTCTACAAATTTTTATTTATTAGTTCCGTATATAGGATTTTTCTGTATGAATTATTCTCTGATTTTTTTTTAAAGCTTTATATCTCATGAAATCTAATTTTCTATGGCACTCTTTATATTTTTGTGCTTATGTTAGAAAATGAGAGCAACTATCAGAATTTTTGTTAGAAAATGCTAGCTTCTGTCAAAATTCAAGGATAAACTAGAAAATTGTATGCATTTGTGTGTATGCTTAAAGAATAAATTATCTTTCCATAAAACTTATTAAGATCATCCTTACATTAATTGGTCAACCTAAGCATGAAAATCTAACCAATCAGATTGTTGCTATCTATTGGATGGGACTGTCCATCCTTGATCAATATGGATCATATGAAATGATCCAAGATCTGGGGATATAAATGAATTCTTTAGCATGTAATTATTTTTTATAACTATCAAATGTATTTGTAAAGTCACAATGGTTAATCCATAAACTATTAGATTTTATATTTTATTTTTGATGTATTAGATAGCAAGCAAAAGAAAGGGACCCTGGTGTACCACAAGGTTGATCAAAGTTGTGCATTATCACCCATCTATCTAACCGATACTACTTTTAAACTTCAAAAAAAGAAAAACCATTCCAGTAGCAAAATGGCTTATTATTTTTGTTATTCCAAAGGCCAAAACATTTTTTAAAAAAGATTAGGGCTAGTTGTCCGCACCTAAAGCTCTTCAAGGAGAGCCTTGAGCTAGTCCTCCACCAAGAAGCCATAAATGGAGCCATTGGTTCATTCTTGTTACCTATATTTTTCTCATCCTGGTTCATCTGATGGTAGTAGACCTTCATGAAGAATTTAGTAAGGTTTTTAACTTTTTGCAAATACCAATGTGGTTCTTTGTGAGCTCTCTAATTGAATTATCCAGCCTCTCTAGCCCTACCTTAGTATGGCTCTAACTTTGATTTCTTTATTAATTAGAAGTTGCCAAGATATTTGACTGAACTATCACATCCATTTTTCTTTATGTTTTTTCAATGCACTATATATGTTGATTTACCACAAAGAAGAGATCATTGAAAACAATAAATGAACTTTCTATATCGAAATCATAATTATATAGTAGTTCATTTATATTACAATGCTCACATTGATAAAAGCAAGAAAAAATAGAAGCACTTCAATTTTCATGTGTGAAACAACACAAACAACACCTACAGGGCAACCTAGTTTTTGCCAAAGGTGGTGCAATGCAAAGTTTTCAGGATTAACTATAGTAAAAAATAAAGTATGGTGGTGATTTCTATGGAACTTTCTTCTCTTCTCATGACATATTGGATAGTATCTCTATGTAAGAAGATGAATCCAATGTATTTAAGAGTTAGTAGAAGACATATGAGAAGCTTAGGAGCAAGATCCAAAGTGTTCAAATTCCTAAATTTAAATTTTTTAACTCATATGATTGGCTATGGATAAGTTCTCGGTGTTTGTCAAAGCTAACAAGGCCATGATGTTATACATTTTAATACATTGTATGCCTCATGTGTTTAGCCATTAGTTTTATTTTTTAATGTTGCTTAACATCCATGATTATATACATTTTTTTGTTTACCTCATAAAACACTTGTTGCAAGCAATGAAAAAGATGGCAATGACAATATTATTATATTTAGCCTTGAGTAGTGAAGTACTTGAAAGTTCATGTAGTAGATTATATAATATTGTCATGCCTAAACAACAAATATTCCAGCACTAGAAAAATATATTTCATGGGAACATATTTTTTGTTTGTATGCTCTGGATTGGGCATAAATTAGAAAAATTGTATAATCTAACTCTTGTTAGCATTAAAAAAAATACAGTGTATCAATTGAGCAAAGAAAGGGAGAAATGTAAATTATTGGCGACAGAGAAAAAAATTGAACTTTTTCAAAATGAAATAAAAAACCATGAAAAAATGATATTATTGTGTACAGAGTTGTGTACAACATAGAAGTTGTTGAAACCATGGCATATTTTGAGTTCCTCTAGCAATTTTATTGGTATGCATGCATTTAGTTTACAAAAAATTCCAAGCTAGGATTCTCTATATGAATACTATTTTCAAGGACAATGTCTATCTCAGTGATGAATGGAAATGGTGAGTAAATACATTTCAAAGATTGATTTTCACAAGCATAGACATACTGACCTACATAAAGGAAAACAATGTAACATGTTAATAGTGAGAAAGTGATGGAGAAGCCATGAACATGCCAAAGATTACAAAGATTCAAGCTTCCTAGTAGAGGAAGATGTGTTGGGAACATGGAGACAAAAAAATATAGTGAGATTCTTGGGCTACTGTGAGTTCAATGCTCATCTAAAAGTACATGCCAAATGGAAACTTGAAAAAAGTGTTGCAAAGAAAGGGGGCTTCGCAAAAAATCTTGGCCAATTGGCTTACATGATATAATATTTCTATGGGTACCATTCACAGATTATGCTATCTTCCCCATGTTTGTTTTTCCTTTGTTTTACACATAGAAGTCAATTCAAAAAAATTCTCCATGACACAAATCTTAATGCACACCTTACTAACTTTGGAGTGACAAAGCTTGTGGAGGACAATGAATCAATGTCAATTGTTACTGGTTCCTATGTTTACATTGTTCTAGGTTAGTATGTAACTTTGCAATAATCCTACACCTACAAACTACAAAGCCAAAACCCCAATAGCATAATTAATAGGATATGGGATAGATTAAGAAATGGATAGATGGTTTGGATTCTAGATTTTATTAAACAAATAGAAAACTTAACTCTCTTACTAATTTAAGTGAGACCATCAACTAAGGAAAGTTATCTTGGCAACTAGTGGTCATGCCCATTTAGTTATGCTCCTTAATGCCTGTTATAGTGTTATTTCTTCTACATTGCTAGATTTCTTTCATTTAAAGAAAAATAAAAGGAAGCCATGATGTTGAATTTTTCAAATTCTTTTTAACACAATATATTTGTACATTTAAAAGTTGCATCAAATATGGGGCTAACTTTTAGGCATGTTCTAAATCATTTTCTTATTTCAATTTTCCATAATTTTTTTTATTAGTCAAATATCTATATATAGAAATATTCACATTTATATAACACTGCTCACATTAATAAAAGAAAGAAAATCTAGAAGCACTTCAATTTTCATCTGCAAAATAACACAAACAATAGATGAAGGAAAAACAAGTTTTTGCCAATGATGGTACAAAAATTTCTCAGACTAACTAGCTTCATATCGAGTTTATTCCTATGTTCAACTTTATAGAGGTCCCTTCAGCTTCTAGGGTTTGTTTTCCTGGTGTGGGTGGTTTGACCATTTCGTATGTTGATGTGGCTACCTTTGAGGCTGGTCTTGGTGGACTTGCTAATAAGCCAGGGCTTCATGATGTGAGAAATATTAATACAACTTCAAAACTCACAACCTAACCCTAAAAATCTTCTCAGGAACAACTATTACCGAGTGTCAAAAAAATTGCTCAGTAACCAAAGAAACCAATTGGCAGGAGTGTTTACTGAGTGAGCTCGGTAAATGAAGAACACACAACTCGCTAACCAAAGGATACCGAGTGAGCTCAGTAGACAATGTGATTATTGAGTGAACTCGGTAGACAATGTGATTACCAAGTGAACTCGGTAGCTACTGGAGAGAGAAACCTAGTAGATGAAGATACTGAGTGAACTCGGTGAAGACAGTAGAGATGAACTTTTAAGAAGGTTTCACTGAGTGAAGATATATTGTGTGAACAATGTTCACCATTAAAACCAGAGAGCCAAAACTTTAAACTTTCAAATAAACTTTCCAAAATGCAATGAATAGAAGAAGGACAACAATGGATTCAAGTATGCCTTCTTGCTTTCTATTCAACTAAGATTCAAACTATTACAAATTTAGGAGCATTCAGCTTCAACTAGAAAACCCTAATATAACCTTAAAAATTCAAATTTCATAAACTTTAAACTTGCAGTTCTAATGGCTACATACAATAATGCCTGGAACAATCACTACTTCACCAGGACAAATGAAAACAATAAACTATAAACTATGAACTTACAAAATGATAGGTAGAACCATGTGCAACTGCAGGCATGACAATGATTCCTTCTCTCTCTGCAACGACTGATCTGCTGATCACTTTTCTCTCTACCTTCTATGCTCTGCAACTTCTAAGCTCTTCAACTTCTTCTCCTTCTTCTTACTGGTTGAATGAAACTGATCATTCCTTTTGTTATATTTGCAAAATGTTTCCCCCCCATTTTTGAATTTCAAAATTTCACCTACCATGCAATAAATTTATTTGATCATTCTATAAGCCGTCAGGGAGGTAGGTGGGCATTTGGCTCCAGGGACAACAAAAACTGCCTTAAATTTCCAACACTCCACCTTCATCCCAAGCCAAACAAACAAGGATCACTACTGATCCAAATCAACTACACCAAGACACTCTCTTAGGTGTACAAAGGTTCCAATGCTTAATGGCTTGATAAAAATGTCTACTAGCTGCTACTCAGACTTACAAAATTCTATTTTGATATCCCCATTCTCCACCAACTCTTTGATGAAGTGATATTTGATTTCTATGTGTTTGCTTCTCTCATGGAAGACTGGATTCTTAGACAATGCATTTGATGAGATGTCACAATAAATTGTGGCTCCATCCTCTTGCCTTTCATTCAAATCTGTCAAGATCCTTCTTAACCAAATAGCCTGACATGCTACTACATTTGTTGCAATGTATTCAGCCTCTGCTGTAGATTGAGCAACAATAGGTTGCTTCTTGGATGCCCATGAAATTGCACCCGATCCCATAGGAAACATGTATCCAAAAGTGCTCTTCCTATCATCTATACTTTCAACCCAATCACTATCAGTATAACCCACCAACTTGAATTCATTATTTGCAGTATACAAAATCCCAAATCCCTTGGTACCTTTCACATACCTTAGGATCCTCTTTCTCGCTTGCTAATGGGAATCCCTTGGTGTTTCCATAAATTTAAAAATTAGACTTACTGCATGCATTAGGTCTAGCCGAGTTGCATTCAAATACATTAAACTTCCAACCATACTCTTGTATAGTGTTGGATCCACTCTCTTGCTAGAGTCTTCCTTGCTCAACTTCAGACCTACTACTGTTGGTGTGGGGGCTACCTTACTGTTCTGCATTTTAAATCTCCCCAAGATTTTCCCTGCATATTTTTCTTGAGAGATGAAGATGCCATCATGCACTTGTTTTACTTCTATCCTAGAAAATATTTCAAGAGACCTAGGTCTATCATTTAAAATTCACTTTTCATGGCCTCTTTAAACTCACCAATTAGAGCCTTGTCATTCCCAGAAAAAATCAAATCATCTACATACAAGAAAACAATCAACACATTACCATTTGCTTCCTTGATGTAGAGAGTAGGCTCACCATTGCTTTTGCTAAAGCCATTGCTCATCAAATATGAGTAAATCCTACTGTACCATGCCTATGGAGCTTGCTTGAGCCCATAGAGAGCTCTCTTCAATCTATATACTTTATGTTCTTCACCTGCAACTTCATAACCAGGTGGCTGCTCCACATATACTTCTTCTTTCAATACACCATTTAGGAAGGCGGACTTCACATCCATTTGAAATACCTTCCACTTGTGCTGAGCTGCAATTGTTATGACAGCACGCACAGTTTCCATTCTTGTAACCAGGGCATAGGTCTCATCATAATCTCTACCATACTGCTGTTTGTAGCCTTTGATGACCAACCTTGCTTTATGCCTATCAATTTTGCGTTCAACATTGCATTTGGTCTTGTAGACCCATTTCACTCCAATCACTTGCTTCTTGGGAGGCAAATCAGTTAGCTTCCATGTCTCATTCCTTTCTATAGCATCTATTTCCTCATCCATGGCCTTACACCATTTCTTCTCCTTAATAGCTTCTTCAAAATAAAGTGGATCACTATGAGAAAATAATGCAAAATTAACACTTTCATCATAATCTTCATACCTTTCATCTTGGTATATCTCCCTAAGACTCTTGGTCTTTCTTGGTAACAGGGAGGAGAGTGTGGGATTAGAATCCTCACTGCTACTACTTTGCACTGACACTCGGTCATGCCTAGAGGAGCTTGGTAATGACTGAGGTTGCTTACTTTTTCTTCTATCTGTTCCTTCTTCTTGATGTTCATCAGCATCTTCTTCACTCATAATTGGCACTTTACTTGATGTGCTCGGTGACTCATCAATTTGTCCATACTAAGATTGATTTTCAAGAAATTTCACATCTCTTGAAAGCATCATCTTGTTGTTCAAAGGATCATACAATCTGTATGCCTTTGATTCTGGGTTGTACCCTGTGAAAATGCATTTCACACCTTTATCATCCAATTTTTGCCTTTGCTCTTTAGGCACATGTGCATATGCATCACATCCAAACACCATTAGGTGTTCAACTGTCCATCTTCTTTGTGACCATGCTTCCATTGGAATTCTATCATGAACAACCTTTGTGGGACACCTATTAATTAGGTAAACTGTTGTTGTCATAGCCTCTCCCCAAAATTCAGTTGGGAGACCTTTCTCTTTCATCATGCTCCTTGCCATTTCAACAATGGTCATGTTCTTTCTTTCAGCCACTCCATTCTGTTGTGGTGTATAGCTGGGTATGAGCTCTTTCTTTATGCCATGTTTCCTACAAAAATTTGCAAAAGAATTGGAGGTATACTCCCCTCCTCTATCTGATCTAAGGACCTTGATATAATGTCCACATTCTCTTTCAGCCTGGGCTTTAAATTCTACAAATTTATCAAATGCTTTAGATTTGTTCTTTAAGAAATAAACCCATGTCCTATGATCAGTAACTTGCATATTACCGACTAGGTCAGTATGCACTAACTCTAATGGATATCTAGCCCTCCTAGAATTTCCAGAATTAAAGGGAAGCCTATGTTGCTTACCCAAAATACAAGCCTCACACTTGTCACATGAATTTCCAATACATGGAAAACCTTCTACCATTCTTTTATTTGACAATAAATTTAAACCAGCATAGCCAAGATGACCATACATGAGGTGCCATAGCCATGAGGGATCTTCAATCACACTCCTTAGAGCTGATTGTGTGAGAGGTGTAGCACTAACTTGAGATGAGAAACATGTCTCAATCCTCAAGAGAAACATTATGTTCTTGGTCATTTGAACTATTGCAAGTAAGTTCTTGCTTCCATCCTTTTCATGAATGATACACCTGTCATTCTTCATGAGCACTTTGTATCCATTTTGAATGAGCTGACCAATGCTCATAAAATTGTGCTTCATACCAGGGGTGAAATAAATATTTTGTATTTCCCTTCTCTCACCTTTCTTGGTGTAGACCATAATAGATCCTTTGCCCACAACTGGTAGGGTTCCATTGTTACCCATCTTAATTTCTGATTTGAAACTCTTGTCAATGAATGAAAACAAGGTTTCATTACCACTCATGCGGTTGCTACATCCACTGTCGAGGTACCAAACCTCAAGACTTCCTTCTTCACCTACATTACACATGATGAAGGCAACAGGATTGGGTCCTCCTCCCATATTCACATCAGCCACATTTGCATGTCCTGACTGATCACTCTACTTCTTCCAGCATTCATTTGCATAATGCCCATATTTATGACAGTAGTAGCACTCTACATTACTCTTATTAGAGTTGTAGTTTTTCTTACCTCCTCTTGAAGTATTTTGTGAGCTATTTGCTCCATCTGCTCTTCCTGAGCTTTCTGTTGCAGCATTTCTTTGTCCTCCATTACCTTGGCCTCTACCTCTGGAGTTCCTGCCTGAGCCATTTCTTCCTCTCCCCCTTCCTCTTGGATTTGATTGAGCCTTGAATTCTCACTCTTGGGAAGATGAAGAAGTAGATCTGTTGATCCTATGCTCATGGGTTTGAAGTGTACCCATCAACTCATCCATTGTCAAAACAGTGAGGTCTTTTCCCTCTTCTATGGTCATGACCAAATGGTCATATCTATGAGGTAAAATCCTTAATATCTTTTCCACTATCCTCTGCTCTTGATAGTCTTCTCCATTTGACTTCAGCTAGTTTATCACATTGGAGGTCCTTGAACTGAAGTCTGCAACTGATTCATTTTCCTTCATTTGAAGGTTCTCAAACTCCCTCCTTATATTCTGTAGCTTTACTGTGCAGACTTTATTAGTACCCTTGAAGCTTTTCTCAAGGATATCCCAAGCTTCATTTGCATAATTTGTTGCTGCAATCTTGGGAAAAATAGTTTATGTCATTGTTGCTTCAATCAAACTTAATGGCTTAGCATCCTTCCTCCTTGACTCTTTCAAATGAGTCTTTTGTGCATTTGTGCGAGCATCATACTGAGTTGGATCTGTCACATCATTGAATCCATTAATCACAAACTCCCATAAATCATTTGTAACTATAATGGTCTTCATTTTCTTTGCAAATGTATCATAATTCTATCCATTAAATGATGGAGACTGCTGCCAAATCTTTCCTGCATCTCCTGCCATGATAAATATCCCAAGGAAACAAATTCCCTAACTCACTGTGGATGTGGGGCCTCAAAGCTCTTATACCATGTGACAAATATTAATACAACTTCAAAACTCACAACCTAACCCTAAAAATTTGCTCGGGAACAACTATTACCAAGTGTCAAAAAAATTGCTCGGTAACCAAAGAAACCAACTGGCAAGAGTGTTTATTGAGTGAGCTCGGTAAATGAAGAACACACAACTCGGTAACCAAAGGATACTGAGTGAGCTCGGTAGACAATGTGATTACCGAGTGAACTCGATAGACAATGTGATTACTGAGTGAACTCGCTAGCTACTAGAGAGAGGAACCCGGTAGATGAAGATACCGAGTGAAATCGGTGGAGACAGCAGAGATGAACTTTTAACAAGGTCTCACCGAGTGAAGATATATTGCGTGAACAACGTTTACCATTAAAATCGGAGAGCCAGAACTTCAAAATTTCAAATAAACTTTCCAAAATGCAATGAATAGAAGAATGAAAACAATGGATTCCAGTATGCATGCTTTCTTTCTATTCAACTCAAATTCAAACTATTACAAATCTGGGAGCATTCGGCTTCAACTAGAAAACTCTAATATAACCCTAAGACTTCAAACTTCATAAACTTTAAACTTGCAGTTCTAATGGCTACATACAATAATGCCTAGAGCAATCACTACTTCAATATGACAAATGAAAACAATAAACTATGAACTATGAACTTATAGAATGACAGGTAGAACCATGTGCAACTACAAACATGAAAATGATTCCTTCTATCTCTGCAATGACTGATCTGCTGATCACTTTTCTCTCTGCCTTCTCTGCTCTGCAACTTCTGAGCTCTTCAACTTCTTCTCCTTCTTCTTATTGGTTGAATAAAACTAATCATTCCTTTTGTTATATTTGCAAAATGTTTTCCCCCCATTTTTGAATTTCAAAATTTCACCTACCATGCAATAAATTTATTTGATCATTCTGCAAGCCGTCAGGGAGGTAGGTGGACGTTTGGCTCCAGGGACAACAACAACCACCTTAAATATGCTAACACATGATACTGTGCGTTCTGGGGCTCCGATTGCAGTAACTCTTTAGAGATTGATTTAAAATTTGATATTATTGAAGAGATCTCAAGCTATATGGCTGACTTCTCAGCCAATGCTGCTATCTTTTATTTTAAGGGTTTTTGGCCTTCTTTGTTGGACTTGCATGCCTGGATTTCCCATTTTTGGGACCCCATAATTACATAGATAGCCCATATTTACCCTTTGCTAAGGGGGTTGTTCATTGTTAAATTTGAATCTGCTACTGATAGAGATGTTATCCTTCACCATGTTTTCTATTGGGAAGCGAAGTTTCCCTTGATGGCTAAACCTTGGGATAAAGATTTCAAGCCATTGATAGAATCTTTTAATATGTTCCCTCTCTAGGTTAGGCTGTTGAATCTCCCCCTTCACCTTTGGGTAGATTCTATTTTGGAGGAGGTGGGGAGATCCCTTGGTGCATTCTACTTGATTGATAAGGATTCATCCAATGTTTTTCGAACACTGCATGGTTGCATACTGGTTGAGGTTGATGTCTCTAAGGGACTTCCAGAAATTATTCCAGTGGCTTGTACATTAGGATCATGGAATATCCTTCTTGACTATGAGGGTATCCCCTTCCACTATAGGAAGTGCCACAAGATTGGTCACCTAGCTTCTGGCTACTCTACTGGTAAATCTAGATCAAAGATGCCCCCTTCTTGGTGGAAAGGGGCCTTAGATGACCACTAAAAAATCCACAAGGTCCTCTCTATAGGTGATGTTGACTCTCTTCAAGATATTTTGGTGGAGGATTCTTCTACTATTCCTGGCTCTTTGGCAAAGGATCATCCTTTGGCACCTTTGGTTGTAGCAAATTAGTGTTTTGTTTTTGTTGTCTCATCTTCTAGTGATTTGATGGAGGATCCTCCTTTGGATCCTTCTGTGGATGCACTTGTTCTATCTTTTGGTGTCCTGGGGGTAGCCACCTCTCTGGTTCCTTCTCAGGTTGATGTTCCTTCTCTTGTTTCTACTGTTTCTTCCTCTGTTGTAATTTTTCCCCTGGCTTTAGGGGTTTCAGGGTTTGGTTGTGCCATTGCTGCTTCTTAGAGCTAGATGGCTACTAGTTTGGTAGGGGTTGGAAGGACCTCACTAAAAGGAAATATGGTCATACCTTCCTGTGCCTTATTCTCTGGTTGTAGATATTCTTGTTGCGACCTCTTCCGTAGTCTCAGGGGTTTCTGGGCTTGGCGCTGGTGTTGCTAATTTATAGTGGTAGAAGGCTGTTGGCTTGGTGGAGGATGGATGGACCATAATAAAAGGAAATAAGATCAAGTCGTCCACTGCCTCTTTTGATATGGCACTATGTTCTCAAAAGAAGGGATCTAATGGCAAAGCATGACTGGTCCTTTTGGCCTGTTGTACTTTTTTTGTCCCCTGGCTTTTGGCCTATTGTATTTTGTTGTGTATCATGGTTGGGGACTTTATTCCCTTATCTTCTACACGTTTCAAGAGCATAGACATAACTTATGTTGGTGGCTGTTATGTTACCACTTTGGTCACCTTTTGTTTGGTGATTTGTTGTTTTGGCCTTTTGTTTGGCCATTGTCCTTTGGGTGAGCTTTAATTTCTTATTTTTAGGCTTTTGTATTGTTTCAAACTTGGATTTCAAGATCCCTATAAAACTTTTTTATCTAATAAAAAACTATGCTTGAATATAAAAGATGGTGGTAATTGCTATGGAGCTTGCTTCTCTTCATGTGACATATTTGATAGTATCTCTATGTAAGTAGGGTGCTAATGTATTTAAGAGTTAGTAGAAGACATATGAGAAGGTTATTAGCAAGATCCAAAGTGTTGGAATTCCTACATTTAAATTTCTTAACCCATATGATTGGCTATGGATAAGTTCTCCATTTGGTGCAAGACCATGATTTTATACATTTTAATACATGTTATGCCTCATGTTTTTAGCCATTTCTTTTTTGTTTAGTGTTTCTTAGCATCAATGATTCTATACATATTTTTCTTGTCTACCTCATAATGTTCTTTTTGCAAAAAATTAAAAATATGGAAATGGTAATATTATTGTATTTAGCCTTGAGTAGTGAAGTCCTTGAAAATTCATGTAGCAGATTGCATAATATTGTCATGCCTAAACTACAAATATTCCACCACTAAAAAAATAGATTTGCTCAAAAAAAATTTACTGTTTGCAAGAGACTCATTTATCTTTTCTATTTAAACTTTATCGTGTTCTTTAAATATGATTGTGTGTTGAATATATGAGTATTAAACAATGCTCTAGATTGAGCATAAATCAGGCAAATTGTATAATCTGACTCTTGTTATCATTAAAAAATGCATTGCATTAGTTGAGTAAAGAAAGGGAGATATGCTAACTATTAGTGATGGATAAAAAATAAATGAATTTTTTGAAAATGAAATAAAATACCATGAAAAATTCATATGGTTGTGTACAAAGTCATATAAAACATAGAAGTTTTTGAATCCATGACATATTTGTAGTTCCTCTAACAATTTTACTGGTAGGAATGCATTTATTTTACAAAAAAAATCAAGGTAGTGTTCTCTGAAGGAATACCAGATTCAAGGACAATGTCTATCTCAGTAATGAATGGCAATGGTGAGTGAATACATTACAAAGATTGATTTTCACAAGCATAGACATTCTGACCTAGATAAAGAAAAGAAACCTTAACATTTTAATAGTGAAAAAGTTATGGAAAAGCCATGAACATGTCAAAGATTACAAAGGCTCAACCTTCCTATCAGAGGCAGGCAGATGTGTTGGGAACATGGAGATAGAGAAATATAGTGAAACTGTTGGGCTATAATAAGTCCAATGCTCATCTACAAGTACATGCCAAATTGAAACCTAGCAGAAGCATTGCACAAAAAGGAGGCTTCACTAAACATGTTGGCTGATTGGCTTAGAAGATATAATATTGCTATGGTCATCACCCATGTATTATGTTATCTTTGCCATGATTATTTTTCCCTTTATTTTTCACATACAAGTCAAATTAAAAAATATTCTCCTTGACTCAAAATTTAATGTGCACCTTACTGACTTTGGATTGACAAAGATTGTCGAGAACAATGAATCAATGCCAACTGTTACTAGCTCCTATGTTTACATTGTTCTAGGTTAGCATGTACCTTTGGAATAACCCTGAACCTACAAACTACAAAGCCAAAACCCTAATAGCATAGTTACTAGGATATGGGATAGTTTTAATACATGGATAAATGGTTTGGATTCTAGCTTTTATTAAATAAATAGTACACTTAACTTTCTTATTCATTTGAGTGAGACCATTAACTAAGGAAAGTATCTTGGTAGACAATAATCATGCCCACCTAGTTACGCTCCTTAATATGCATTACAGTGTTATTTCTTCTACATTAGTAGATTTCTTGCAGTTAACCAAAAATTAAAGAAAGTCATGATGGTGACTTTTTCAAATTCTTTTTAAAGAAATATATTTGTACATTTAAAAGTTGCATCAAATATGGGGCTGACTTATAGGCCAAAAAATAAAAGAAATTCATGATGGTGACTTTTTCAAATTCTTTTTAAAGAAATATATTTATACATTTAAAAGTTGCATCAAATATGGGGCTGACTTATAGACATGTTCTAAATTGTTTTCTTATTTCAATTTTCCATGAATTTTTTGATTAGTCAAATAACTATCATAACAAATTTCATAGTGAGAAGGCCAAAACATCACCTATATAATTCCCATATCCATATAAAGAAAAAAATGATAGTGTCAGCTATATACTTAAAAAGTAATATTGTAGATGCCCCCATAGAGCAATAAGATTTTTACTACTATAGCTTGTCTTTAGCACAACAAAATATAAGCAACATTTTCTATAATATGTTCAAGAAAGTTTTAACTTCTCCATTTGTTCTCTATTTAAGGAAGATTTCTAAACTACATTCTTTTACACATAAACTATGCAATGAATAAGTTGAGCCAAGCAACACTATACCTCTCTGTTTCTTCAATGTCACAACTTACCCTAGAATGTCTAATACTTTATGAGAAAAAGTTTTGACATTAACTAAAATTCATGAAAGTTTTACAAGCTGGAGGATCAACAAGTGAGTGAGGATTTCAAAAAGTATAATGAAACATGAAAAATAATATGTTTTTTTACCAGCTCAATAACAAAAATTATTTGTCAGTTACCTAGTTTTGACAGCAAAATATCTAAGGATATTAGAAACATATATGACAACATGAATTGGAGGTAAAAGAAAGAATGGCACAATTGGATAGCTAGGGAAGAAGTTTGAGCAAGGGAATGTGACATATTAGGGGGATTGGATTAGGTTGGTTGAAAAAAGGATGCATAATTTGGAGACTTACAATCACAATATGGCTAACTAGATAATCTCTATTCTGAACTCTTTCAATGAAAACATTGTTACTCTTGCTAGTAAGCTGAAAGCTAGGGCTTTGGTGGAGGAGAATGAGGAAATGGACAAAGTAGAAGACATAATGGAAGAGGACTAACAGACATAACCCAAAGCCAATTGGATTCGACCTATGTGAAGAACCAAGAGGAAATTGCAAAAGAGTTTTGGAAAGCCTATGAAGTGGTGGAAACCATGCAAGACCTAGAAAGGAAGGTGGAGGAGTAAGTAAAGGATTATCAAATTCTGTCTTTTGATTTTTTTGTTTTCTGTAGGATTTTTCTTTGGCTTTTTGCCAACCATTCATTCTAGCCTTTCTGTTAGTGGTAGTATTGTTTCTGGACTTGGTTTTCTTATTTTATAGCCATTTGATATGTAACAACTTTTGGATTTTAGAATCCTATAAAACCTATTTTTTTAATCAAAAACATAGTTAGTTAGGAGAATTGAACTAAATAGGAGAAAATAAGTTAGAATATTAGCTTGTAGCCAATATGAATAACACAAATTCTCATGAATCCATGAAGAAAAATAAGATTTTGAGAATTACAATTGGAAGAATACAACAAATATCATCATAGGTTTAAACCTACCTGTACTTAGCAAACAAGAAAGTTGACCCTCAAATCAGGGGGGTTTTACAGCTTGAACTTGGTGTCACTTGACCTTTGTAGCTATACTCTTAAACATTATTTCAAAGTGGAACAACTACAATAAATTGAAGTTCCTGTAATTAAAGCTTGTGGTCAATATCTCCAAAACCCTAGTATGGCTCACTAGTCAAGTTTCCCTTGATCTTGAAGGTAATCTGTTGAATGGAAGCAACTACTAGAATCACAGCACTATTACCACCACTTTGTCTATTTCACACAATGATATTATGGGTTATGCGTCCTCCAAATGTAGACAAGAAAAAGATTGCCTTTTTTCCCTTAAAAATCTAATAAATTATTTAAGACAAATCAAATAAATACTAAACAAGTCTCAAGTGTTAACTTGCATGAAGAAACAAATCCTAAATGCCAGCTACAGACCCCCAATGCCTCCATTTGGCAGTCTTTTCTTTGTGATCAGCAATTCTGTGGTATTGAAAACTAAAATGCCTCTGCATCATACTGCAACTTACTGACAATTCAGGATCAGGCCTCTATTACTACAGTTTCTCTTGCCTTGTAATGTGTAAAGACTCTGCTAGAAAAACTAAAAGTCTGCAAAAATCTCCATAATTGATCAACAGGGACTTGCCAAAGCATACATAGTACATGAAAATGTTAAACGCCGATCAAATTTTATTAGTAAAAGTTTAATAATAGTCTTGCAAAATAAAAATGAAACTTTCTAATTGGTTGTTAGAAAAATGATTAATCACTATTTAAAGAAGAGCCTTCCGCAATAGTTCTTGCCGTAGCATGGCAGGTGAACAAAGACAGAGATGAACAAAGACAGAGATTAACACAGCAGAAAGCTCAGGAAATGAGCGCTGAGAACTCCAGGCCCAGGAAGTCTATTTATAGCTGAATGAATAATAAATTTACAGATCTTTCTAGAGATAAATTTGGTTGTATATTTAATGAGAGTAGTTGGAAGTTGGAGAGATGGCCGCAACTCTAGAATCATCTTGGTCGGTGCCGACGGTGTAATTAATTTACGTTGACATCCCCCCTAAATTAATTACAATAGCTATACTAAAATCTACTATCTAAATATCCCCCCATAATCTATATATGATGGGTCCCGGCCTAAAGCCTTGTTAGGTACCCATTTACAATCAGTTATCTCCTAAATACAATGGTTGGAATTCATAAGAATCCTTTTCACATACATGGTTCATCAATATGTCAAACCAAAAACATTTAGGATGTCGGGCACAACCGATAATGCACCCCATACATTCACATAGCCCATTAAAAAATCATCACTAATTCAATTTTAATCACTTAGTTGGGGGATATCAATGCAACCAACTTCTATTACATAACCACTATCAAGAACATCATATCCTCCACAATTAGACAAACAAATTCTCACTTCCAATCCCAATACATTTGTCCTATCAGCACACACACAGACCTTTGCAACATGACAACAAATTTTAGCATGCCATCTCTTTTCTTAATGAATGCTAACTCCTACAACTGATTTATAATACTCCACACATATTTCAAAATAAAGTACTATTAATAATAACAAAATTAGCTTTCACCTTCAATTGTAGCTTCCTTCTTTTCATGGCTTCTCTCTTTCTCATAGCACTCCCTTGATATTTTCTTATCACATTAGAAATATGTATGCAATCTTTGGCTCTCCCGCTTGCACAAAGTTGCTCCACATCCCACAAACATATGAATAACAACTTGACATTCCCGCATTAATAGCAATCCAACACTCTTGAGTTGCTTCAAATCAGCAATGCTTCATTATTTTTTATTATCCACTCCAATTTCACACATTTCCAACAATATCATACTTTCAATTTTCTCTTCCTTCTAGCAATATCTTTCTTTAGCACGAGTTAATTGCCTCTTAATATCCATTGCTTTTAACTTACTTGTTCTTTCATACATTGTTTGTAAAGTTTCCCATATTGCCTTTGTTGTTTTTAAACCTTGAACATGAGGCCTAATCCCTGGACTAATTTGCCACAAAAGTGTAGCACGTGCATTCATATCTTTTTTATTCCATTTATTAAGTTTATCTTGATCCTCAGGTTCTTCTTCTATGACTAGTTCCCATAAATCTTTCATTTGTAAAATTAACTCCATATAGATTTAATCAAAGAAGGCAATCAAATTTTGTTCAAGAAGAGGGTATTCACAAAAAGGGGGGGATTGATGAGAGTGAAAGTGAATCCACGGATGACGAGGATTCAGCACTGCGACATTCAAACGCTGCTCTGATACCATGAACAAAGACAGAGATGAACAAAGACAGAGATTAACACAGCAGAAAGCTCAGGAAATGAGCGCTGAGAACTCCAGGCCCAGGAAGTCTATTTATAGCTGAATGAATAATAAATTTACAGATCTTTCTAGAGATAAATTTGGTTGTATATTTAATGAGAGTAGTTGGAAGTTGGAGAGATGGCCGCAACTCTATATACACCAGATAGTAAGTATATGTTCTTTTCATATTGTCAAATATACACCAGTCTGAATTATAAGTTTAATTTTCATTTACATGGTATCAGAGCGATATTCCTTTGAACTGAGCTTTACGGCATAAAACGATTCTTGCCTGTTGAGATTTGGAGATTATTGCCACAAATATTAGCCATCGACCATTCATTGAATTTCAGTAATCTGTGACTGCAAATGTTGAATCACTTAATTCATGGAAAATGGCAGCGCAACATATTATCTCGTGCGAACTTTATTGAGGTAGACTATATGGTCTTGAATTGTTGTAATAAAATTTCTATGCAGGCAAAGGCTACTATAGACCATTCGAAGAAAGCTAAAATGACAACTAAAATTCTATGTATTTGCAAGATGTGCAGCGCATATGTTAACGGCAAGGCTGTAGTTGATATTTCACAGCAATTTATATTTTTTTGGGCTGCCACTTTTAGAGAGATACTTAAACATCGATCTCAACAATTAGAAGTTTTGTTATGTGTTTTAAGAGACGTTAATTGTTTTTACTCCGCTGCAACCATGTGATGAGGTCGGCCATGTGATGATTGTCCATGCTGGTAAGCGAATAGTGCTTTTGTGATATGTGACCATCCATGTTGGATGAGAAGCAATTAGTTTAAATTTTTAGCTATGTTTCAACCCTACCAATGTGACCTTGATATATAACTAGTTGGCATGATCACTAACTAAATTGAGTCTATCATTTAATAAAACACAACAATGAACTCATGAAATTCATACTATTAATCATTAATCATTATACTATGACATTGGGTATTAATTTTCAAAACATATTCTATGGTGTTATTTCTATTGAAAAAGGTATTTTCTTTGTCCCTAATTTATCTATTGTCTAGTATAGTTTTTGATGTATCAAAAAGTAGTCAAAAGTAAGAGCGCTTGACCCTAGGTTACGTTGGGATAAAAATTAGCCGATAATCATTCAACCTACACCCTTTCCAAACATCAAGAAATAGTCTATATTCACAAAAATAACATTCCGTATTTTCAGTGAAAAACACTATTGCAATACAACCATGGAAGCCTTCAAAGTTGTAGTCATAACCAAACAATGCATGTGAAAAAGAATGAATTTACATGTACCATGTTATGCTTCCAACCTTCACAAATGCTCATTTGGCTAACCTGTCAAGCCATATCCCACTGGACTCTTGTCTTTTTGCATTTTGTCCTTTTATCTTTTTTTTTGTTGATATTACATAAATCATGTGCTATCTAACTCATTGACCCCCATTTAATATTGGACATTTATTTATTTTTGTCAATATAAAATAATTACATCAACTATTATCACAATGTTAGAATACAACTCATCAATATATCCTATGATACATGTTACATGTCCATCTAAGTGTTCCTAGATACAACATTCCATAGTAAAATAAAATAATACAATATAACAATATTATCCATCGGTCCAACACACACAATCTTAAAAGATAAATATTTTAATAGTTCGATAACTAATTCACCACCCTCGACCATTCTCAATTATCTTGGTGGACTTTACTTTCTAACAATTAGAAGGGCCTCATAAAATTTGAAGAACTTTAGAATCTACTTTTGAAGGTGATAAGTTTACTAAATGAATCATACTACAAAATTAGATATGTTTGTTTCAAGATTCTAAAATGATGGAGGATATATTTGTAAGAAGATAAATTGGTAGAATATCAAAAATTGTTGAAGGAATTAGATCTTGTGAAGGATCTAAACATGAAGAGGAGACTATATGGAAGATCTTGAAAACTTTGACTCCACTACTCCAATAGAAAACATAGATGATTAAGAAAGTGATACCTTGTACTAGAAAGCATACTAGAGAGACTCTTCTTAGAAGATTGGAAGCAACGAAAGTAAGCTTGAAGCAATTAGTAGAATTACAAAGAGTGGAAACAAATTTTAGTGGATTAAGTGTTTATCCTTCCTTTTCAAGAAGTACAAGTACTGATGGAGATAATGCCAGCAATAGTAGAACTAGATCTGAGGAGCATAGAAGAATCAAAGAATGAATTTCCCTACTTGTAAAGAGAGAACTAGATTGTAAGAGAACCTTTAAATATTGAACTTCCAATTAATTTGGGCATTATGCTTCTAATTATCCCAAATGATAGAAAAATTATAAGAATAATTTCAACTCTAGAAGGCCTAGAGATTGTTTATATGAAAATGAAGAAAGAGTTCAAAATGAAAGTGATGATGAGTTAGGATTTGTAGCTATAAAAGATAAGATAAGATAAAATAAGATAAGATAAAATTATTAATGTCCATGAAAAACCAAAATGGTTTATGGGACTGAGCATACGAACAAAAGAGCTAGCCAAGAAAAGGCACCAAATGATGACTAAAAAGGAACAAGCAACAAGAAGAAAGAAAGACAAGGTAAGGACTAAGGGTCCTTAATTGTCACAAAGAAATCTGTAATAGAGAGGTACATCTGTGGACAATCCATAGTCTTTGAATGTCGTGAAGAACCCCTATAAGACTAATGCTGCCTGTAGAGACTGGTACAATGTTTGACAGATCTGGAATGTGAAGTAGTGGAAGGCCTTTTCAAACCCCGTAGAGGAGACAAGGGAGAGAAAAATATGGTAATAAGCTAATCAGAAGTCTATCTTTGATGAAAGAGTCAGGTATTCTCTCGAAGATGGGTGGCCTCCTAAAGATAAAGTGATAAACACTGTTGATCAATATAACTGAAGAACATCGAGAGAGAAGAACAATCTCTGAAAAGGAAATAGAATCTCCCTCTAATCTCATAGTAATGAGGACAACGAAATATGAAGTGAGTTTGGGTCTCAACCTGCATCATAACTGGCATAATCAATCAGCCTGATCCATATGGTGATCAGTCCGAGCTCTGAGACGATGAGAACCACCCCTAAAAGAGCCCAAGAAGAAAATTATAAAAAAGAAGTCTGAGAAGAGAAAGCCCTAATATAGTAAAAATAAAGATGATTGGATCATAGATAGTGGTTGTTCACATTATATTACTAGTGACATGAATAAATTTGGTAAGTTTAGTAATCATGATGGAGGAATTGTTAGATTTGGTAATAATCTAACTTGTTGTATCAAGGGTATATGATCTATTAGTCTTGATGGAAAGACTAATATTGATGATTTTTTTTTTGATGAATTAAAGAAAAAACTATTAAGTGCTGGATAGTTGGTTGATAAATGATATCATTTAAAAATAAGAGAGAGGACATGCGTTATCAAGGTTAATGATAATAAGTTGATTGACAATGGTACATGATCCAAAGGTAATGCCTTTTAATTAAACCTTATTGAAATGACATATTTTCTTGAAAAGGTGGATAATAGTTGGTTATGACATATAGGATTTTGTCATAGAAATTTTGAGAATATTATGAAGGCTTGTAGTACATTTGTTTCCAGAGATTTACTTAAAATTATGAACCCTACTAATACTGTGTGCAAAAAATGTGTTATGTCTAACTAGAAGAAAAACTTGTCTCCTAGATAGAAGTTCTCTACTACACTGAAATTGGAGATTGGTTACAAAATATTAGAGTGGTCTACTAGAAAAAGAATATTCTACGATGAAAGGTGGATTTGGGGTAAAGATTGAATTTTTAAGATCAGATAGAGGTGGAGAGTGTACCTTGAATGTATTTAATACCTTTTGTGAAGTGAATGACATAAAGAGATAGCTATCAACACCTACGACCACTGAGAAAAATGAGATTTCTGAAAGAATAAATAGGTCTATAATAGAAGCAATGAGAGATATGGTATTTGAGAAAGATGTATTATATACATTTTGAATAGAAGCCAATACAATAATATACACAATGAATAGAGTGTAGCTCAGATAAGGTATAAGTAAGACTCACAATGAATTATAGATTGGACATGCACCCTCAATAAAATATTTGATAACTTTTGGAAGTAAGTGCTACATGAAGAGAGATGACGATATTGGTAATTTTGATGCAAATAGTGATGAAGGTATGTTTCTTGGTTACTCATTGAAAGTCAAAGCTTATAGATACCGTAATCAAATAAATAAGACTATTGTTGAGTGTACAAATGTAAAAGTGGATGGGAAGTTTGGATTTAAAGAGATAATATTTGAGTACAATTGTGATGAAGAAGAAGCTGATCCTAAGTCTATTATAGAAAATATTGAAGTTTTCTTTGAGACTTATAATTATTTAGAGAATAATGTTCATGTCATTGAATAAAGAGTAGAACCAAGATACGAATCTAGAGAATAAATGAGAGTCAAAATAGTAACACCTACACCAAAAAGGAATTTGACAAAAAGTTGCCCTAATAATCAGATTATTTGAAGCAAAGAAAAAGGATTTATGAAAAGAAAGAAAGTACATGAAGAATTATGTTTGATTTCTCAAATTGAACCAAAAATTTTAGATGATTCATGCAAGGATGATCATTGGATTCAATCAATCAAAGAAGAACTAGATTGAATCATAAAAAATAAGACATGGGAATCAATTCCTAGACCTGAAGACAATAATGTAATAGGAATTAAGTTAGTATTCAAAAATAAGATGAATGAGTAAGGTGAGGATGAGCAAAATAAATAAATATTGGTATGCAAGGGATATTCATAGAAAGAAGGTATATATTATGAAGAGACATTTTTCCCTATTGCTAGAATAGACACAATATTGATGTTTATGACTTGTGTAGAAAATAAGAAATTCAAAGTGTGTCAGATGTATGTAAAGTCAATATTTCTGAATGGAGAACTTGAAGAATAAATCTACATTAAGAATATTGAAGGATTTTCTTTGATAGAAGAAAATAATATGATATGTAGATTGAAGAAAACATTATATGGTCAAAAGAAGACACTTAGAGCTTGGAATGCAAGATTGGACAAGTATCTTGCAAAGTTGGGATTTTCTAAAGGTATGACAGATAGTAATTTGTATTTGAAATAAATTAAGAATGGATTGTTGATTATTGTGATATTTGTGGATGACATAATCTTTGGAGGAAATGATGAAGCAAGTGAAAAATTTGCTGATGAAATGAAGAATGAATTTGGGATGAGTATGATTGGTGAGATGAAATATTTCTAAAGTCTATAGATTGTGAAAAATAAGGATGGCATTTTATTATAAAAATCTAAGTATTTGAAGGACTAGTTGAAAAGATTTGGTTTGAAAAGTTGTAATCTTATTGGTAGACCTATGATGACTGGTTAAAAGTTATCTAGCAAGGATGAGACACATACACTTGAAAAAAATAAGTACAAATCTATGATTAAATGTTCGCAATATCTCACTCACACTAGACCACATATAGAAATATAGTTGGTATATAAATATTTCAAGAAGAGATCTTAGAGAAAAACTCTATGCAAAAATTAAGGGAATATTCAGATATTCATGGGTATATCTAACTTTTGACTATGGTATGACAGATCAAGTGGCTTTACTTCATGTGCATGTACTAATGAGGATTGGGAAGATAGTATGGATAATAGAGAAAGAGCCACTAGTGGAACATTTTTTCTTGGAGGAAGATATGTTTCTTTTTAAAGCATGAAACCAAACTTTATCTTACATATTATAGAAAAACTAGAATATGTAGTAGCAACAAACAATTGCAACTAGAACATGTGGATGAAGAAGATGTTGAAGGACATTGGGATAGAGTTCTCATAATATATTATCATACAAATTAATAATACATGTATAGCAAGTATGTCTAAGAATCTAATGTTGCATTGTAATACTAAGCATATATCCATGAAGTATCATGTTTAAAATGAGAAAGTTGCATAGAAAGAAATCAAACCAGAATATGTGAATCCAAAAGAGAAGATTGCATATATCTTTACTAATGAATATTGGTAAAGTATGCTTGGGATAAACTACTTTGTATAGTAGTTTCAATTGAAACTTTTTATGTTAATTAGTTTCAATCAAAACTCTATTACTAGCTTTAATCGAAACTACCTAAAAGTTTTGATCAAAACTAAATTGATCTTAGTGAAGTTTAAAAACCCCAATTTGTGACCCCACAAGTCATTTTTACTATTGCTCGCTGAATAGTTTTGATTACAATAGAGAAAAAGGGCATTCAACTGACCCGCCTATAGAACTAGTATGATTTTTAATTATTCATCCCCTTCTTATATTTTTGATTAAATTTTAATATAATTTTTTAATGATTTTTATTGTATATATAGACTATATGATATGTGTATACACACACATATAAAATCATATCATGTCTATTTTTTATATATATTTTTATTTTATGAGTGTATACGCACATGTGTGTGTGTGTGTGTGTGTATGTACAATATATGTACATATTTAAATATATACATGTGTATGTATGCATATTTGTGTGTGCACAAATATATATATGTGTCCATATGCATCTGTGTGTGTGTGTGTGTGTGTGTGTGTGTGTGTTTATGTTTAAATGTATTTACATGTTACATGTACATATAAATTTAAATATTTTTAATGTATGTGAATGCATATTACTATCCATAATTAATTTTATGTAAGGATTTTATTGTATTAAGTATATTAATTTAAATACACACATATATGTATGCTAAAATTGAAATATACATTAGTTTACAGTAAATGTTAACTATCCATGATATTTAAGCTAGACTTTAATGCTACAACCATATCCTTCAATTGTTAATATTCTAAACCCTAAGCATTGATAAGACCTAACCCTAAATTTAAAGTATGAATCCTAACAATTAACCTAATTCCTAACTTCCCAATACCTAATCCCTACACATAACTATTTTAAGTTAGTTTCATGATCTAAACTAGTTCCCTAATCATAACCATAACTTTAATTTCTTGATAAGTAACCGTAGTCCTTAATGTTGAACCATATTCTTGAATACTAGATACGGGATAATCCCAATCATTTTTTAAAGTTCTCTAATATTAAAAGCTCTTAACCCTAAACCTAAATCCTAAGATCTTAAATCCAAACCCTAATTCCATATATAATCCTAGAGTTCTCCTAAGATGTAATACATTTAACTCTAATTATAGGTAGATATCTAGAACATGATGTAAATGCATGTGCCCTAACCATACTAAGTGAATAATCAAATCTCGAAATTAAATTATAAGCCTAATCCTAAATGATAAACCCTAATTAGACCTACTAAAGTTAAACTCAATGAAACCTAAGATCCTAAGAATTCAAGGACATAATCTTGAATTTCTAAGTAAATCCTAAAATTATTTAAGCATATTGGGCTATACATGATTAAAATCATAACTAAATAGATGTTGAAACCTACAAATATTTTAAATACTAAATCTAAGCCCTAACCCTTTAATACAAAAATCACAACTTTAGATTCTTTATATGAACAAAATAGAACTATAAGTCATAATAATCCTATTATCCTAATTGCTAAACCCCAATCCAAACTAATAAACTCTAATCTTAAAAGATCTCAACCCTAAAACTTAATCCTAATTCCTAAATTTGAATGTAATACAAAATCAATTTTAACCAACTAATATCCTAAAACTGAATGCAATTTACAAAATTAGGTTTAGCTAGGTAAGATCCTAATTCCTAACCCTTTAATACAAAAATCATGGTATATGAACTAAATTTAAGTTATACATCCTAATCCTAGAATCAAGTAATTTCTAAACCCATTGATCCAAACTAGTAAACTATAATCTTAAAAGTTGTCAACCCCATTTGAATCTTAATCCAAATTCCTAAACTATAATGCTAAATCCTTACTCATAAGGTCATAATTTTCCTAACTAGATTATCCTAGAACCACCATGTACTGACATATATGAAAATTACCTAGACATGTGACTATATAAGTTTAGAAAATTACAATCCATGTTAAGGTTTTCTTTTAGAAACTATCACATTGTAAAGTTTGATCGCTCATGTATGTATATTTATTTAAATGTTTTAGGGCTTATATACATAAAAGTAAATTTGATACATGTGCATGCAAATTTTATTTTTAAATATAACTTTGATTCATGTGTATAATGTGTTCATTTCATGTTTAAGTGAGTTAAATGTATATCACATGTACCAACTCATTTCACATGCATATGTATGACTTATATATATGGAATGTGTGTATATACATGTATAATTTTATGTTTAGTAAAATTCTATTTTCTTAAGTATCACATGCATGTTACATAATACATTTCAAGTTTAATAAATTTATCATAGTTTAATTTTAATTTTAGGTTTAAACGTACAAGTACTATCTACATACATTGGTCCACATGACACATCAAAGAAGCAACCTATCCCTCCAACATCAACATAGGATTCCCCTAGATTAGTAGCCTCTTATCCCTCCCAAGTAACAACCTATGCCCCTAAACATCTATATAAGATCCCCCCAAATCATAAGCTTATTCCACATCATGATGTCTATGACCACACTAATCAGATTTTAGGAATCCCTAACTAATGACATATTATCTAGTATTTATAGCAATATATTCTAGAGCATTTTACACAACCTTACATATATTTGAGATGATATTAATGGCATTGATCCATATTTAGCAGAAACTATACAAATTTTCCTTGACAACAAGAGACGAGATGGTGTTGATCCATATTTTTTTATTAATGCAACCACCATAGTTTTGATTAATGCAACCAAGACAAAGGCATGAGTATTATCTAGTGTACAATGACCACACTATTGGAAAACTTATAATTGGAATAATTTTTGTTTTCTCATTGATGTAAAATCTATGGATAAGAGACATTGCTACCTAATCTAAATGTCATATCCATTTGATTGATTGAGAGGATTTGATAAGTTTCTCATAACTATAACACCTAGAGGAAAGGTTGAATTTATTAAAAGGGAATTACAATGGATATTTGATTAGATAGACTTTGATTTTAAAAAGTACTTATTTATATCAAGAAAGGTAAGTCAAGCTAAGAAAAATCATAAAATACTAAGGAGTACCAAGTAATGCTAGTGTCAATCAAGCTACAGTTAGTATTGAGAAAATCTAGTGTTGATCAAGAATTAGCATCAACAAATCAAAGTAGTTGATGCCAAGTCAAAAAGCTTTACATTGATCAAATATTTTAGTGTTTACTAAATATCAAAATTTAGAGATTGTTGAGTGACACAATGGAAATAAATTCAAAAAATTGGTAATATTCAAGCTGACTCAGTTGATTTCTTGGGAGATGTAAAATCTATTGAAGATAAGATTAATGAGTTGGATAGTTAAATTCAAGGAGGAGATTAGGTAAAGAACTAATAGATAGATTCTAGAGATGTTTCTATATGATGATCAAGACCATGGATAGATACATTGAATAAACTTGAATTTGATCCTAAACCCTAAGATCTATGTTGGATATAAAAAGTAGTAGCACAAATTGCCTATTTAAAGAGATAAAGATCCAAACAATTGGTACTACTTTGTGTGTGTGTGTGTGTGTGTGTGTGTGTGTGTGTGTGTGTGTGAGAGAGAGAGAGAGAGAGAGAGAGAGAGAGAGAGAGAGAGAGAGAGAGAGAGAGAGCTTGTGTATGAAGAGAGACATACTGAGAAAGGTTGATCAAAATACACAAGTGTATGAATGTGAAGCTAAAGGAGAAAGCATATAGATGTGATTTTTTTATTGATAAGTTAATTAGAGTAGAAGGCTTTAGCATTGATGAGAAGAGTGGATCGATTTCTTGAAGGGTGTCCAAGTAGATCAAGATCAGAGATTTCAATGGAAGGCTTAGCAGTAATCCAGTATAAGGACCAAATAGAGATCTAAACCTGCAAAAGTGAGTTGTAATCAAATAGATCAAAACCAACTATATTCTTTCTTATCATTGTAAATAGTTTATCTTGAAACCCTTTTAATAGAGGTTGACCTAACAGTCATTTGATGACTTAACATTCAGTGTCAATCATTTGAATGGGTGAAATTCTAAATGGAACAATAAATTTCCTCTTAAAAAGCCACTCATAAAAGGGTGATTAAATCCTCTAACCACATCACATCTTTTAGTTTGTTTAATAACCTTTAACAGGGTTGGCTCCTAATAAACCTCACTACTACAATTAGATTTCCAAGCTATATCCAAGCATCAAAACTATGATGAGTGTTTTATATTGTAATATCCAACTCAAAGATGGAACACAATGAAGTAATGTTGGAGATTTCCTTAGCCCTAAGCTATGCCAAGTTTGATGGCCCGAAAGATTGCAATACTGCAATGAAGATATGAAACAAATTGAAGACCATATATGGAGGTGATGACAATGTCCTAAGTGATAAATCAGAAATCATAAGAGGTATATTTTATGACATGAGAATGATGAAAGTGAGAACATAGTACAATACTACATAAGAGTTAAAGAGTTTTTTAATGCTATTCTAAATGCAATTGGAAAAATCAAAGATGAAATAGTGATAAGTAAGGTATTGATGACTCTACATACTATCAATGCCATTAGAGTCTTTGCAATCCAAGAACTAAGATGTACACTAGATAAAAACTTAACCTTAGAAGATTTAATTGGTAGACTTACTACTTTTGGGATTCCTAACTTTAATAACTACACACATGCTACTATTGAATCTTCTTTCAAGTCAAAACTAGTTCTTAGTAAGAAGAAAGGAAAACATGTGAAAAGTGAAAGTGATAATTATGATGATGTGATGAACTTGAAGCCCTCATTGCAAAAAGGTTTGGAAGAGTAAGAGGTAAATAAAAAGGTAAATTACCTATCATTTTTTTGATGTCTTGATAGAGGAAGACAAGGATGAAAGGGGAGAAAGAAAGTATAAAGGAAGAAGATATGACAAAGACTACAAGAGAAGAATGGATGAAAAAGGTAAGAAATCTTGTTATATTGTTGAAGAAAAAAATAATAGTGAATCTAAGAGTAATGATGATAAAGTAGTTTATATTGCTATGAAAGATGATTTTGATGAAGATGAGAAAACTACATTAATTTATTATGTGAAAAAAAGTGATAGATGGATAACTAATAGTGAATATTCCAATCATATGACTAGTGATAAAGAAAAAATGAAGATATTGGTCCATACAATGGTGGATGAATTAAATTTGGTAACAATATCCTATGTGTTGGAAAAGGTAAAGGAACAATTCGTCTAATTAACAAGATAATACATGTGACAATATGTATTGGTTTGAAGGACATAATTATAATTTGTTTAGTGTTTCATAGCTTAATAGATCAGGTTAAAAATTTGAATTTCACAATAGAAATGTCAAGATACATGATAGTGATGGTAAGATAATTGGAATCGGTGAGCAAACAAAGAGGTAACTTATTCTATCTAGACCTATCAAGTAAGATGTATGTTTTCACAACAAGAAGATGTTTGGTTATGATACAAAATATTATTTCATGTGAACTTTGATAATTTGGTGAATGTCAATAAGATGAAGAAACCAAAAGGGTTACCTAAACTAAAGAAGCCTGACAATGCTATGTGTAAATAGTGTTAATCATGAAAAATGGCAAATTCTAATTTCAAGAGCAAAACATATACTACTAGTGATATTTTGCAATTAGTTCATATGAATCCATGTGGACCCATTGGTATTCAAAGTTACTATGGAGATTAATTTTTAATTCTATTTATCGATGACTACTCTAGAATGATGACTATGATGTTTCTTAAAGCTAAATCTGATGTTTTTTAGTTATTCAAGTGTTATTTATCTAGAGAGTTTAAAAGGAAATAGGGAAGAGCCTAAAGTGCTTGAGATTTGAGAGAGGTGGTGAATTAATCTCACATGAGTTCAATACATTTGGCAATGACAAAGCAATCAAAAGGCAGATGCTAACACGAATGAACAATATTTAGAATGGGATAGCTAAAAGGAGAAATAGATCAATAATGGACTATGCAAGAACATTAATGATGGAGAAGAATGTAATACAAAAATATTAGAGAGAAGTGGTTAGTATTGTTTTCTATAACCTGAATAGAGTACAAGCAAAGAAAGGTAACAATGCTACACCTTTTGAAGTATGGTATGGCTATGCTCCTAATGTTAAATATTTCAAATCTTTGGTAGTAGATGTTATATAATAAAACATAATAGGAATGGAAAGATTGATATAAGAAGTTATGATTGGATATTCCTAGGTTATTCCATAAAAAAGACAAGGTTATAAGTGTTTAAATTCTAATACTAACAAAGTTTTGGAAAGTGCAAATGTGAGAGTTGACGAGTTTGTTGGAAAAGGTGGCACTTCATGTAGTGAAGAACCTAAAGACTATACTAAATTAATATATATGGATGATGATGCTCCAAACACTCAAAGTAAATAGACAAGTCAAGCTGCAAGTTCCCATCAGACAGAAAATGATGGAATGCAAATAGCCAAACAATAGAGAGAGGTTTCTTCTATTGCTAAAAAGAATCTCTACAACTTTTCTCTCTATAGCTTTTCATTTCTTGCTCGATTGATATTTTGAACATGGATGAGTGTGAATGCCCCCTAGGGGCCAGGCCTGGTCTTGGATCCCTACTCATACCTATATCTTCTTTTGATTGTGACTGGGGTTACCTAGGAGAATATTTACACTGTCCATCCTATTAGGGTAGTGTTGGTGGAGTCAATGGCTCTATTTTTGGGCTAAGAGATTCAAACAACTCATACAAGGGCTCTGTTGGTGGGCTAGGAGATTCAAATGAGTCATACAAGGGATCTAGGTTGGAAGGAAGTGGTTCTTGGAGAGAAGATGACTAACATCCCTTTGGAAGCTCCTAGAGTGATTAAGTAGTGAGGAGGGGTTGGAAATAGTGGCAACAGACAACTTGATTGATAGTGTGTTAGCTAATCTAAAGCTTTGCCTCATAGGTAGATTTTTTTCCTTCTACACATCGATTGAGATGGTCAGGACGTGGGTAAGTCAAAGATGAAGTTGAAAGGGAGTGCGATGGTCTCAACCATGTTGAGAGGGCTATTTTTCTTTAAATTTAAATCAGCTAAAGATATGACAATGCTGATGGTTGATTCCTAGTCATACATAAAACATAACCTAGTGGTGGCTAAGTGGCACCCGACATTACATCCAGTGAAAGAACTAAATAAGATGGCTCTAATCTGGGTGAGGTTACTGAGCCTTCCGCTTGAGTTTTGGGATGAGAGGATCCTGAAATCCATTTGGGATTCATTTGGGCACTTTGTGGTTGTGGATATGGTAACTTTGCAAAGATCCCGACAAGTCTTTGTGAGGTTTAGTGTAAATGTGGCGATGGGAACTTCCTTACTTGAGTCTATTACACTAAGCTCAAAGTAGGTAAGAAGATTTAACCCATCATTTATGAGAATGTGGGTTTGTTTTGCCAGAAATACTCATCATTTGGGCATTTGATTGTTGATTATAAGAAGCCAGATAGGATGGATGGGGAGAAAATAGAAATAGAAATTGAGATGAAATAATGTGGCAATCTCATCCTGACATCAGCTCTAGGGTGGCTGGGTGGTGGGGGATTAGGATTAAAGGGACAACGATGTTTAGATGTTGTGTTAAGTTAAAAAAATTTAGAAGAAATTTTTTTCCCTAGAACAAAAGATATTTTTGGTGATATCTTCAAGACTAAGGTTGAGGTGAAGGGAAGTTAGTCAATCTCTAGAAAGCTATGGGGGAAGGAATACACATGGATAACATTATCTAGGAGGAGGATAAATATAGAAAAGTGTGGAAGGAAATGATGATCAGAGAGGAGACTTAATGGAAGCGAAGATCAAGGGTGTTATTGCTTAAATTGGGTGATAAGAATACTATTTTTTTTCATAGATCTGCCTCAAATCATAAATAGAGAAACATTATTGATAACATCAAAGATGAAAATAATGTGAAGTTGAATAGACCTAAAGATATATGGAATTGGGTGATGGCTTACTTCATAAATTCTTACATGAAAGAGAAAAGAGACTTCAGAGAGGAGGATAGGCAATGGTTGATTGATTCTATGCTTACAGTGATATTGGCTAAAGAGAATGAGGAGTTAGTTCAACAAAGGGCGATAGAGGAGGAAGTCCATAGAGCTGTGTTCTTCATGAAAGCTTATAAATCCTTGGGACCTAATGGTTTCCTATAAGTGTTCTTTCATCACCTTTGGGAGCTTATCAAGTTGGATATCCTTCAGGTGGCTCATGATTTTTTTAGAACTGGGAGACTTCTTAAACAACTCAATATAACTTTCATTGCACTGATCCCCAAAGTAAAAGATCCAAATGTCCTTTTAGACTTTAGGCCAATTAGCCTATGTAACACTACTTACAAGATTTTCTCAAAAAATTTGGTGAATAGGTTGAAGTTGTTGTTGCATGAGTTCATAGGAAAAAACTAGAGTAGGTTTGTTCATGGGGGACAAATCCTGGATGCTGCTATAATGACTCATGAAGTCTTGCACTCTATGGAGAAGAGTGGTAATCCTAGTATGGCCTTGAAACTTGACATCTCTAAAGCTTATGATATGAGTAATTAGACTTTCTTGTATAAAGTTATGGAAAGGATAGACCTTAGTGAAAATGTTATTAGAATGGTGAATTGGATGGTTGAAACTATTAGCTATTATATGATGGTTAATAGGTCATTTTGGGGAAATTTTGGAGGGGAGAGAGGACATAGGCATGATGATCTTATCTCTCCCTACTTATTTATTATGGTTGCTAAAGTCTTGAGAAGAGCATTCATGAGAAAGTTGGAGGGGGGACAATCAAAGGTATTAAAATTCCATCCACACTACCTCCCAATGTGATTCAACAATTTGTGGATGACACCTTTCTTAGTGGGGAGTCTTTAGTGGGTGACACCAAAGAATGGAAGTCGGTGCTCGAGAGAGATGTTGTGAATGCAGATAAAAAGATGAATTTTGATAAAAGCAAAGTGTTCTTCTTTAACACCCCACCAACCTAGAACAAAGGACTATTAATATTTTATCTTGCAAAACTACTAAATTAGTAGATACTTATCTAGGTCTTCCATTAACCATAAAAGATGTAAAAAATGTTGGAATGGCATTATGGAAAGAATGGAGAAAAAGCTAATCAGACGGAAAGGTAAAACTTTGAGTAGAGTGGGAAAGCTGCAACTACTGATCTCCTCTCTCCAAGGATTACTAGTGTACTTCCTATCCTTATTTAAAATTAGTCTATGTATGGCTAATAAATTAGAGAAAATTCAATGTAACTTCCTTTAGTCTAGAGGAAGCAAGAAAATTAAAATAATTTTGGTCAGCTGGGAAATGGTTTGTAAAGCTAAGTAAAAGGGAGGTTTGGCAGTAAGGAAGATAACTGATCTAAATAATGTTCTTCTCACTAAGATTGGGTAGAATCTAATGAAGGGAGAATCTAATTGGTGTAATATTATGAGAGCTAAGTACCTTGGAAATTTGACGTTCTCTCACTACACCTAGAGAAATGATCTTCATATGGGCTCTAAAATATGGGGTAATATTGTAAAAAATAGAACCCTTTTGAAAGAGGGAGTTAGGTGGCTTATGGATAATGGTAACTAGATTAATTTCTAGGAGGATCCATGGGGTATGGATAAACCTTTATCAAAAAAATTTTTTGGGTCTCTCTGGTATCACCTACAGGACTACGAGGTGGAATGGTAGCTGATTTTATTTGCTCAGGAAGAAAATGTTAAAAGGAAAAGCTAAAACATAATGATATGATTGGAAGGGAGCTGATCGAAGAGTTTAATTTTTTTTGGAAGAGAATAGGATCTTGGGGAGGGATAGGAATGATGAGTTCATTTGGAAGGTTACCTCAACAAGGGAGTTCTCAGTTAAATCTACCTAAAAATTAATGTTAAAAAAAAAACTCTAAAACGTAGTGACTAGGGGAATGTTTGGGATAATCACTTAATCCTGAAGATTAATATTTTATGTTTGACCACCAGTCATGAGAAAATTCTCACTATTGACAACTTGATGAAGTAGGGGTTTCAAATACTAAATAGATGCCATATGTGTAAGATGGAGGAATAAAGCATCAACCACTTATTCTTGCATTGCAATTTTGAATCTAAGGTGTGGGGGAGAATTCTTCAGAAGCTGGAGGTGGATTAGGTGTTTAACGTGGACATGGGACAATTGGTGAACTAGCAGTGCCCCTTCACCCACCCCCTCCTTATTAGTATGTAGAAGATCATTCCCCTCCATGTTTGTTGGGTTATTTGGAAAGAGAAAATTAACTAGGTGTTCAGGAATGAGGAGAGGGAGGAGAATGTCATGGTCAAAAGGATCTACAAATTGATAGTTGAGAATATTAGTTGCAACAAATGGAGAAAACTAGTGTTCCATACTTCCACCCTAGAGGTCAAAGTGGCCAAGTGCTAGTCATTGGTGGAAGGGATTATGGAGATTGATAATTCTAATCTTATGTCTTGAAAAGGAACCTGATGAAAATCTCCACCTTCTAATTGGGTCAAACTCAATTTTGATGGAGCTATAGAAAGGAGGGTTCAACACATGGAGGGATAGTAGGGGATAGTAAGGGAAGGATGTTGTTGGTATATACTGGTCTATTAGGGAAAGTTTCAAACAATACTATGGAGGTGATGGCTCTATTTTGGGGCTTAAAATTGGTCATAAGTGTGGGATGGATGGATGTGCAAATTGAAGGTGATTCTAAAATAATTAAATTGAGACTATCAAAGGTAATATGAGGGAGGGACGAGCTATCAAATAGGTGATTGATGATATCAAGTACCTATTAACCATCCTCAATAGGTTTGATTTGAATCACATATTTCAAGAGGGAAATAGCACAACTGATGGAATGGTAGAAATTGACTTAAATAGGAAGCAGCTTAGATGTTGGAGGAATTTGAATGCATTGCCAAATTTGGTAAGGGAGTTAGTGTGCCATGAAGTAAAAATGATGAGTCCTAGCTAGTTATTTTGCATTATGCTATTGAGCTAGTGTGGAAGACATGTCCTTAACACATAGGTGGAAAGAAGTAAAGGATCAAGCACAGGTAATAATAAATACTGATGGCCCAAAAATTGGAAGTTTGAAATGGGGAATTTATTTATTTATTTCCCTATATGTGTCATTATATGCTATGTAGAGAAAATAATTATTTTTTAAAGGGTTGATATTCATTGGCAATGATGGAAATGATTGGGGTATAGATCATGGTGACTAACATGTGATCTTTCTTACTAATTTGGCTAGCTTCATTATTACGATTAATTATGATTATCATCTCCGCTTTTTGGTTTTTCTACCTAAGTGTGAAGTCTCTTTTAGAAATTGTGTCTAGGTTCTGAAGAAAAAGAGAGGAGAGGAAAAAATTACAGAGATGGGAGGTGATTTGATGCACATTGAATCGATTGTGATCGATGAAAATATGAAGAATCCCTTGGTGTGGTACTTATGGAAGGACGGTAGTTTTGTCTCATTCATGGAGACACTTAATGAGCATGACAATAATTGCTCTATGTAATTTTTTAACTCCTAAGAGAATTGTAGAGTTACAATAAATGGTATCTCATTTCATATTTTGGAGGAGGTGATAGCTCTAGTGATAGGCTTGGTTATGAAGGGTAGGAAATGGCAGAAGGTGACAAGGGTGATAGATGAAGTGAGCCTGCAACATTTTTTTTGTGGATGGTGAGGAACCAATTCACCATAAAGGAGTTTTCTTGCAAGAGAATCTTCTTGACCCCTGGAATGAGGTTTGTTTGGTTTTGATGAAATATCTTACCCTAAAAGGAAGGTATGGAGTCTGCTACTACTATCACTTTCCTCTCCTTAATCATTTTCATCACCAAGATTTTATTTTGCTCCCTTTCTTCTTGCTACATGAATTAGAGGATACTATCATTGATGTGAAGGAAAAAATGAAAAAGGGGGTTAATTTTACCATTTTACACCAGGGTTTAATTTTGACGCTATATCAATTCCACCCCACCCTGGTCCCCCCCCCCACTAGGATTTTGGAAATTGACATTCTAGCTCACTCAAACCCCTAGCCCCAAATGGTTCCCCTTAGGATCATGGGTCTAAAAGTCCCTACCCTATAGTTGTCACTTAGTGGGTCCCTAGTGAATCCATCCCCCATGGGGAAAAAAGGGAGGCATGAAAAAGGTAAGTAGAAGGTGCTAGTGGATTTAGAGGAAGAGGGGAGAGGGGGTAGGAGGAGGTCAGGGAGGTGAAAAAAATCTAATGTTAAGAGGAAGTTGAAGGAAGGAGCCTCATAGGAGGAGGAGTTAGATTATGAGGATTCAAGCTACCCTAAACATACAATGAAGGAAAAAATGGTAAACTTTGGGGTGGGAGGTATGGAGGAGGTGGAATAGGAGATTTTGAACTCCTCTAGGTCAGACTTGGGAGAAGAAAAGGAGAACAAGGAGGTGTTGCTTGTTTCAAAGACAGTTGATCTAGGGTTGTGGACCTAACAAAGGATTAATTCCCTAATATGATGGATAGGATGCCTTCACCCACAATGATCCCCTCCTTTATTAAGGCTATTTCCATAAATTCTACTAACTCCCTGGTTGTGCAGATTACTATAAAGGCTAGTACTGATGACCATCTAGATGAGTAAAAAAAGGTTGGTAATGAGGTGTAGGAGAGGATCTATGTGTTAAAGGATAGAATGTGCTTGTTGACCAATTTCATGGTAAAAGTGACACATGCAGCTACCACCACTCTTTTCCTACTTAAGGATGTTAGAGGGGACCTATCTAAGGAGGACTCTAAGATGCTATTTGATTTCTTGGCAAAAGATTGGGCAAACATACTCTGGGAGAGGAAAGAGGCCAAGAAATCTTAAGGCTTCCCTCCTTTTTATTTTTACGTTGTTAATCTACTGTTTTCCAAACTTATTAGGTTGCAAGGTCATCACGCCTTTATTAATATTTTTCTTTAGTATCTTAAGTTTGATAACATGCATTTTGTTTAAGCCTACTAATACATTCTTAATTATGGTTTCAAACTTTGTTTTTGTTTCAAGACTTGATAGGGGTTAAATTAGTTTTGATGGTTTTCCACTAGTAGTTGACTAGTTTGTCTATAATGGGCCAGCCCCTAGCTTTTGCTACTTTCATTTTAAAAATAGAGAGAGGTTTCTGAGAAATGAACTGTAGATGGAAAGTCATAGAAAGAAAATAGTGACCATCAAATAGTAAATGCCAAGCATTTAGAAACTTAACTGGATGTAGAAAAAAGGAAAACAAAATGAGCCTAAGATTATTTTTCTAGATGAACTTGAAGAAGAACCAAGAATAAAACTACTTGTGTTATAAAAATATGTGAGAAGATATTATAAACCTAGTCAAATCATAGGAGATCCTCAATCAAATTTATGACAAGGAGAAAAATAAAAGGGGACACATGCTTACTATGTGAGTTTGAGCCCAAGACAATAAAAGATGCTTTAGACAATGAAGTTTGGATTCAAGCAATAAACAAATAAATTGATCAGATTGAGAAGATCAATCCTAGGAACTTAGTGCCAAGACCTAAAGACAAAAAATTCATTGGGACAAAGTTAGTTTTTAGGAACAAGATCAATGAGAATGGTGAAGTAAGAAGAAACAAGGAAAGATTGGTATGCAAGGGTTATGCACAAGAAGGAGTTGATTATGGAGAGTCCTTTTCTCTTGTGGGTAGACTTGAAGGAGTCAAAACTCTTATATACTTTTCTTACAAGAATTTCAACATATATGATATGGATGTCAAATATTCATTTATAAATGGTATACTAGAGGAAGAAGTATACATTGAACAACTCAAAGGATTTGTAGATCTAGACAAGAAGAACATGGTATGTAAAGTGAAAAAAGCCCATTATGGATTGAAGCAAGTCCCAAGAACATGGTATGAAAGACTACATAACTATTTAGTGAAAATTGGGTTTGAAAGGATAGATGATAATAGTAACCTATATTTGAAGAATGGTTAGAATAATGAAGTATTGTTATCTAAAATATTTTTTCATGATATTATATTTAGAGGAAGAGAAGCATTATGCAAATCATTTGCTGATTAAATGAAAAAGAACATAAACTATCTAATAATGATGATTATACTTATGTGAACTAGACCCTATATAGATCCATGATTGGAAAATTGCAATATGTTGTTCACAATAGGCCAACTATTGCTTTGGTAGTTGGGATGGTTGCTAGATTCTCAAAAAATCTTAAAGAGAATCAAATGATGGCTGTAAAAAGGATATTGAGATATCTAAAAGGTACTAACTACTATAGAATATATTACAAGAGAAGTGATAGATTTGAACAAAAGGTTTTAACTGTTTTAGATTGGGTAGAAATATTGATGACAAAAAACAACTAGTAGAGGTGCATTCTTTCTAGGAAAGAGATTAGTGTCATGGAAAAGTAAGAAGCAAATTTTTTTTTTCCTATATACAACTGAAGCCAAGTATGTGATAGTTGTAGTGAATTGTTGAAACACAATATGGATTGAGAAATTATTGAAAGGTGTGAAAGAAGAGATTATAGATCAACTAATTATCTATTGTGATAACGTAAGTGCTATCAACGTTTCAAAGAATCCAATGATGCACACTAAGACAAAGCACATTGCTATCAAGTATCACTACTTGAGAGAATTAGTCGAAGACAAAAAAGTAAACCTAGAATATGTCAAGGAACAAATTTCTAACATATTTACAAAACTATTAGCCAAAGATGGCCATGAATATCTTAGAGGTAAAGTAGAGGTAATCTCTCTAACTAAAGCTACTTATGAAGATAAGGTACATTGCAATATCACATTTCCTAATCAGAACACTCTACATAGTGGTACAATATAGCTCTACTTTGGGACATGCCTAAGGTAGGATACTTTAGTACAAAATAAATAGATCAGCCATAGACAAATGACAAGTATCAGCCAAATAAGCAATGTATACATAAGTCAAATGTATGAAGAGCTTGAAGTTGAGACAACTACATGTCTTTGGAATTTTTGTCAAAGAGGGAGAGATTAATTATGAGGAATAAATTTACATAGCAATAGATTACTAGAGAGGGACAAATAAACCTTAGAGGGAGAGAATCATGAAAGAAAAATTTGAATATAAACAATGACACAAAATGATAGAAGGAATTTTTATAAATTACATGGATGAGAATCATTGGTCATTAATGGAAATGAAATCTTTTAGATTGTTTGGTACATTAGCTACTACTAGTATTTAGATATTTGAGACATTTACATCAATGACAAAGAGAGAGATTGTTGGAAAATGTACAATTGGAAAAATTGTTGGTTTGTCATTGATGTGAAATCTATGGATGAGAGATATTTCTACCTAATCTAAATGTCATATCTATTTGATTGATGATGAGGATTTGAGAAGTTTCACATAACTATAGCACCTAGAGGGAAGGTTGAAGCTATGAAAATGGAATTATAATGGACATTTAACTATATAGACTTTGATCAAGAAAAATAATTGTTTATATCAAGAAAGATAAGCCAAGGTAAGCAAAAGAGTAAAATATTGAGTGTTGACTAATGATAGTGTCAATCGAGCTACACTTAGTGCCAATAAAATATAGTGTTGACTAAGCATTAGAATTAACTAAGAAATTTAGTTGATGCTGAGTGAGAAAGCATTATAGTGACCAAGTATTTTAGTGTTGACTATGTATCATAAGATCAAGATGACCCAGTTGATTTCTTGGGAGATGTAAAATGTGTTGAAGTTAAGATTGATGAGTTGGGTCATTAAATTCAAGGAGGAGATTAGGTAAATACCTAACAGATGGATTCTAGAGAATTTTATAGAGGATGGTCAAGAAGATGGATAGATACATTGAATCAAGTTCAATCTAATCACAAACACTAAGATCTACATTCAATGTAGACCATGATAAAGCATAAATTACCTATTTAAAGAGAGATAGAGCCAAACAATTGGTGCTAGTTTGTGTGTGTATGTGCAAGCTTGTATGTGAAGAGACACACATAGCAAGGTTGATAAAAAAACACTCAACTGAGTGAATGTGAAGCTGAAGGAGAAAGATTGCAGACATGATGATGTTATTGATAAATTAATTAGAGAAGAAAGTTTAAGTTTTGATGGGAAGAGTAGACTAATTTCTTCAATAGTGTCCAAGAGGATTAAGATCAGAGATGTCAATGGAAGGAATATAAATAAACTAGCATAAGGAGTGAACAGAGATCTAAACTTGCAAAAGTGAGTTGTAATTAAATAGATCAAAACCTACTATTTTATTTCTTATCATTGTTAATAATTTGGATTAAAATCCTTTAAAGAGAGGTTGACCTAACAGTCATTTGAAGACTTTGCAGTCTATGTAAATCCTTTGAATGGGTGAAAATCTCAATGGAATGATCAATGTCATCTTATAAGGCCGCTCTTAATAGGGTGATTAAATTCTCTAACTAGGTCACATTTAATAGCGTGTTAAATTGTAACCTTTAACATGGTTGGCTCCTAACAAAGCTCACTTTGAAAGAGTGACATGTTGCTAGGTGATTTTCCCAAATTGGGTTTCCACATTATATCCTAGTTTCAAAACTATGACAAATGTTTTATAAATTTTTACATTTGTTAATGTTTTCATTATGCAATGCAAGTTAAAGTTTATGACAGTTTTGTACTAGAGATTAAGAAAAAATAAGATACACAGAACAATGAAGTATTTATTGTTTAATTTTTCAAGTGGTACATATAGACATTGAGTAACTAATTCACCCCCCTAGTTATTTTAAAGATTTCTAACAAACATTACCATCTATACTCATAAATGAATGCAAATATTGTATCTTCTCTACCTCTTGCATGCTACATTCATCTTCTATTGACACTTGAATGTAAGGTGCATACATACACTTAAAAATTAAAGTGAAATGTTACATGCATAATAGTTATCTATATGCTAATACCTACCAAAATACTCTGAATGATATGACTTGATCCACTTGTGATGAGGTATTATCTATATTTTTTTGGCATCATAAAATATGTTTCTTACCATTCAACTAGTCCATTTCATACTTTCTTAAAGCAGATTTGATAAAAGCTCTTACACCATCATGCACACCCTTTCCATGTCCACTCTAATAAAAACTCCAAATATGTGGTATATTAATGTATCGAGGATATCTACATAATGTATAAAATGGTCTAGCTGATTTAAATTGTGTTTCATGTCCATTTGACCATACAAACTTTTTTTCTATTTTTATGCCTTTTTTTATATATTAAAAAATTGTCTTAAAACAATTCCACAAAAAGTGTGTTGTGTTCTTTTTCACCACTAATGTAAATGTGATAGTCTTTTTTTATGACTTGTACTTGATCTATACTTTCAACACCATTCAAATTAATTTGTTCATGTCAATAAGACACCTAAACCATAATAGTAAGCTTCTTTGTAAAGTAGTATTCTGCTTGAAGTTGTTTTTTAGAAATGAATGAGTAATTCTCTGCAAAGTCAACAACAGATGATTTCTTTTCGAGTGGCAAAGTTTCTCGTAGTGTTTGAAACTCTTCTTCTTGCCACTTAGCAGAAAAATCAATATGTATATATGGTTGAATCAATTTACAAATGTTTGACATAAATTCTCTAGCAGGTATCTCGTGTTCTACATTTTTGAACTTTTGTTTCTAACTTTTATGTACTTATATCTCTTACATTTTACCATTCTCATCATATTAGTATCTTCATCTATCAAAGGAAATTTAGTATGGTTACCACATGTTTCACAAGTTCCTCTTATAAAATCTATTTCACATAGCACACAATCATCTAATTTCTCACATAATATGAATGTTATGAATTGTCTTGGTCATTTATGAAAAGAATTTTGAGAACTGCCACTTTCTACTATGTGCATATCAAATTCAACATAATATTGACAACAACATATTTTAAAAGATTTATTTATCTTCACAAAGTAGGGCTTCAATCTTTCAAACATTGTTTATCCAATCATTCTGTCAAAATTTAAATTTAAAAAATGAGAGATGTAATTCATGTTGTGTGATATCCAACCAATGTTTTGCATGATGAATATATTACTTAGCCCAAGCATATGCTTGATGGTATCTCCTCTATTTGGAAGGATAAGTATTATCAATCCAAAATTGAATAACTAAGTTTTTAACCATTACCCCAGCCCTATCTGATCAAGGAGCTCTACACATTAGCACCCAATCACCTTCACATGTACTATCATCCAAATTATTTTTTCTTTTAATACCATCTTTTGACTATACCCAATATAAGATGATGGTGATGAGATCTATATTTTTTCAATAAATTTTTATTTTAAATAGATGATATTATCACTCTTCATGCAATGGGTTTATCTTTAGATCTAGTTTTTTTTTCTAGTGGAATGTAATAGGCTTCTTTAACAATATCTTTTTGTATCTATACCCAATAGTTTCAATGACTCTTTTAATTCATCTTTAAGAAGTAAAATCTATAATAGTTGAGTTTCCTCCACTGTATCAAGATTCTTAAATTTTGTAATTATATCCTTAGCCTTTTCTTTCAATTGCCTCTTCACAGTTTGTGTTGGTTGACTAACATATTCTTGTAATCTTTCCACATCCATTTAAATTAAATGATCTATGTTTCTATGACTAATTTTTCTCATCAATCTTTGGGCTAGATTAACATTCTCATTTATTATTTGATCTCCCGGGCTAAAATTTTTTTCTTAAGGTTAAATATTTTTAGGGACATATATATACATACATACATACATATATATATATATATATATATATATATATATATATATATATATATATATATATATATATATATATATATATATATATATATATATATATATATATATATATATATACAACTTGAATTATTATTAAATTTTACCTTTAATCAGGAAAAATCTTGAAATATTATAAATTTTTAACTTTTAATTTGAACTAAAGAGCTCGATGAACATACTTATTTGACCTTGTGATGATTCTTCTTAAATATCCATTGGTTTGACTTTGATTTCCTCTTTTATGACATTTTTATCATTAATTACAGCACATTATATAATTAAAAAGTAAAGAAAGTTTGTACTTGGAGAAATTTCTCTAAAATTCAAAATTAAAGATATAATTTTTTCCTAGACCTAGAAATCTAGAGAGAGATTGTACTTGTGAGAGATGCACATTTACATGTTTAATCTAGGGATGAACTTTCTCCAACCTTGGTAAGTTGTCCCCATTGACTACATGCTAAATATCTATAATTTAATAAACCATAATTTAGTGACAACAATAATTAAAATTATATTGAGAAAAAGATTAAACATGTGTACCTTGCATTCTATAGTATCCCACTAAATATTTTCGATGATTTTCATCTTCTTGTTCATCAGTTCCTTTCCATTCATACTTACTTTCCCTTTCACCTTTATTACCTATATCAAAAATTCTTCTTCCAAAATTTGAAAACAAACAAGTTGAAAATATTTTCTCTTTCCCAATTGAAGTGCCTAATTATCTGAGTTGTCTTGATTATAAAATGAAAACAATGAAAAATGATATATAAGGAAAAACTATTTAAAAAAGCCAACAAAGGACAACTTTAGTTTCAATTGAAACTACTTAGGTCATTGTAAGTAATTTTGATTGAAACTACTTGGGGTTAGTTAATCGCATTGTTAACCAACCTTAATAGTTTTCATAGAAACTATAGAAATTAATTTGTATCAAAACTACTTGAAAAATTGGCTGAGTAGATGTCTTCCCTAATTGCTAGAAGTTTTTCAAGTGTTTTCATGGCTTCTAGGCTCAATTGCTAGGTTTAGATGAATCCTTAAAGATATATCATTTTGCATGACAAAAGTACTTAGAACAAGATTTCTAATGACTTTGAATTTGATATATATTATGAATTTTTTAGGTATATGTTTTTTAAGTGAATTGAATAGAGGTTCATTATAAAAAATTAAACCTCTAAATTGGATGCTCACGGAAAAATAGTAATTAAGCGAATATTTTTTCTGAAAAATAGCTATAATCTATATATTTGAGTCAACTTTGAATCAATTCTTTTTTTCAAATTTGGTAAATATGTAATAAGTTACATGTCTCAATAGCCACGTATGTCCAAATTAGTGTTAGGTCAACTTTAAACTCTGATAATTTATGAAATGTTGAGGATAAAGACATTGGACCACCTCCACGGTTTTAGTATGGATTTTAATAAACTAAAGTACAAAGAATCCACATGGATATATATTATATAAAAAAATTTATCTATGTTAAAAGTAATGTCACTCTTTAAAAATCAAGTTTTTGATAACATACCAATTTTTGTGGGAGAAAAAATAACTCAATCAAATAAATTAAATAAATTCAAAAAAAAATTAAAATATATATTTAAAATCTATGCAAAAAAATCTAAAAGATTCCAATTTACTTCATCTTTGAATTCCTAAGCATTAAATGATAATTTGCATCTGAATGTGAAAGACTCCTAGAAAATTTATAGTTCAGTGTAAGTTTAGGTGAAAAAAGTGTAACCCATTATTGTGCGTCCAGTTACTATTATTTAGATAATTTACAATTGATCTAGGAGATTTGGATAAGAAAATCATTGAAACCCATTCCAAATGATTGTGAACTATAAAGTAACACATTTGTAATGAGTTTGAATTATAAAGTAACACTTGAAACCCAAAACTAGTTCCATGCAAACATGAATACTAGATAATTAATTATATATATGAGTATGTAGGATGAGAATATGTTAGGTTGGCTAGACATGCTAGATAGTCTCTCTAAGTAATAGAACCATCTTATCTTGGGATAAACTTTATAAATTCACATCCATTTAAGTTAGCATTAGTCATTTCAACATAAGAAGAATAATTTAGCTTATTTATATAGTATATGAGCTATGTGAATAATTATGTTTCCCCACTTTTTCTTGCTTCAAAAGAGTTAGGATTTTAAAATTATTTTTTGATTCATAAATAATAATAAAATTAATACATAAAATATAGTTTATGCTAAAGAAATTAAAAACTAAAACTAACAACCCATAGTACAAAAAAATTAAAACAAATAATCTTTTCTCTTATATAAATTTAGGTTTGTTGCCCAGATATCAAAATTGCCTCAATTCCTACCTTTTTGAGCTATGGTTATTCTCAAACTATCTCTCATTTAAAGCATTAAAATGGTCACTTAATCTCAAATTTTTTGAGAAATTTTGCCCTTCAAATATCTCCAGCTCGTTCCCAGCTCCATCTAGCACTTCAAATTTCCAAAATCTAGCTTCCAAGTCAAAAGGTTTTGCGTGTTAATGGAAGGAACCAAAATACATATTTTTAATCAAAATCTTAACCATTAATATTTAAAGAGGTTAAAATAAATTTCCAAAACATGTGTTTCACTTTGAAATATTAACCTCTTCATCAAAAGGTTAAGATAAGTTTACAAAATTAACCTTTTGAAAGGTTAAGGTTTGGGGGTCAAAACACATATTCTATACCAAATCATTAACCATTAACCTTTTAAAAAGAGGTCAACCTTCGAGTCCAAAATATGTGTTTCTAAGATGGCATCATGAAAACATGACAAAGGACATGAATTTCCTACATCTCCCAACCTGCAACACTCAATGCAGATGAATTAGAAATGAGAACTGATTTATTTGACAAAAGGTTCCTTCTAGCACCATATCCCTTGGACTTGTGTATGATCAGAAAAATTGTTGAGAAGAATTTGTTGTAGAAAAATACCTAGCCATATATATAATGAAAAATTTGTGGATCCAGTGTAAACTTTGAAATGATTCAAAAAAATCTAAGTTTGAGAGGGAAATTCAATCCCAAATTTTTTTAGACTTTTAAATGATTGGAAAAATGGACAAAAACCATAGATGAGGGATCCACAAATTATAATCCATTAAATACTTCCACTTTGAAATTATCTTGAATGTCACTATTGAAAATTCAAATACTTCACCAAAGAAGCAAATGATTTTGAATCTGGCAAGCCATGTATCAGAAACAAATAAATGGATATTGCACATTTTTTGAGGAGAAAATCAACAATTGTGATAACAATTGTAGGAAATTTTAGGAAGACAACACCATCCATTACCCATCCAAGCCCCATTTCAAATTCCAATGGATATCTTAAACTACTAGGTAGTTGCATTGCCAGCAATGGGTTCTCAAAAGTAATCAGAAAAGATAGTGAGCATTTCTCTAGATCAGTTGAAAAGAGAAAATGTTGTAAAGGAAATTTTGGCAGTAGTAGAGAGAGTTGGTGATGTTTGAGAAAGTGAGAGAAAGTGAAGGAAGAGAAACAAAGGAAAATACAAAGAAGAAGTGGAGGATGGTTCATCTAGCAGAGGGACAATGAATATGAATACAACTAGTGGTCAAAGAGATGTGGAAGGTGCAAAGAGAATTCCCAAGAGTCATTTATCTACCCCATGTGCAAATGTTTCATCTTCTAAATAGGCCCATGTTCAAATTTAACAAGAAAATATTGAACAAGTTGATAATATATTGCATGGAGAGGCAGACACAACTCTAGATGTAGCTGCAAATTCAAATTTGAAGAAGATATAGCTCCATGCTTTTGATTCAGTACTCTTTTTTTAACTAAAGCTCTTAAAAGAAAAGAAACTTTGATCTATTTGGTAATCAAGTGAAAGGTCACTAATGATAATATGTGAAGATTTAGTTTCCAAGCATCAAAGAGAAGAGAAGAAATGAGAGGAAATGTATCTGAGCTTATGGTGACTAACAAAATATGTCGAGATTGCTTGCCTTGATATTAAAACTATACAAGAGATTGTTACAAGTGGTTCACAAGTACATGGAAAAAGTGTTGGTAAAATAAAGAGGAGATGTTCTTCCCAAATAAAGAGCAATTTAATGGTGTCTCTCAGATATGCTTGTTATGCCAACCAGAATAGGGAAATGTAATTGAATATGTTGATCTATTTTATCAAATTCTTATGTAAAGTGTGCCACAAAAATAATCAAGGCTTAGAGGGAAGTCAAGAGTGAGATAACAACTTACAATTAAGGCATAAATTAATTTTGGAAGGATATGGCCATATAAAATGAAATGTTAAAATCAAGAGGAAAAGGACATGTTGAATTTCATTCTTCTTCATCTTTTTAAAGTTGAGAGGAGATAAGATGGCTACCATCAAAGATCAATCATTCACATTCTTTTCCAAATGTTTGAGTTTCAAGTCATATTGGTTAATTTTGTAGAGGTTAATTAACATCACCCAAATCACATATTTGGGAAGTGGTTATTAACCATGGAGGAGTAGTTCTTAACCTTGATAACTATATAAGGAATCATCATAGCTTTGTAAAGGGACTTTTTGGATTTTAGAAAAAGGGAAGACTATGCTAAAATTTTGATTAGAAGATGATATTTGGAAAGTGTACAAATTTTGTCTTTATAATAAAAAATTCCTCTTAGGTTCTTGGTGCAAGAAAAAGGAGGAATGTGCAATTTGAGTTGTATCCTTCCAAATCTAAATTGTTAGAAATGTTGATTCTCTTTGCAGTGAGCATTCAATGTTTATGAATATTTGGATCAGCATTGTGCTAGTAATAGTTTTCAAGTATAGATCTTGATTGTTGTTATTAGTAGTTTTAAGTTAGTCCAAGAAAGCTTTGAATCATGTAGTGCATTTTTTTTCAATGGCTTTCTATTTATCTTTTAAAGCTTGATTTCACTTTTTTATTTGAAAAACTTAAAAATTATATCATACAAGGGAGATTCCCCTCTAAATGCAGAGGAAGGTTGCATATCAAGGGCCTATCTAACTATTGTGAATAGTTTGCCACTATTAAAATAATCTTTATGTTTCTTTTATATGCTCAGTATTGTATCTTATCATATCTCTATAAATATTAGAATGTTTCTAATATTTAGGTGTAGTCTAGAATATAATGTTTCTATTCTATTAGACTCTCCTCTTTATAAATATAGATCATTTTGATCTTCAATTAATAAGTCATGTATTTTGTCATTTACATTTGTAACATGGTACCAGAGCTATGTTAATTTTTTGAAAAAAGTATAATTTCTTTATTGAAATTATCTATTTTGTTTTTTAAAAATTTCTCTCTAAAAATCACAATTTCCTTTGTTGCATCTGGTTCTAAAAATCATGAGTTCAACTTTGAAATCCATAGCACATCTTTGGTCATTCCTTAGAAAAATTGCAAGTTTTCCTCCCTTGTGAAATCATATTTTTTTACTGCTCCCATTTTTTTCATTTCTCAAGGCTCTGCTTTGCTACCAATCATGACTTTGCATTCAATCTTCACGATTTCCCACTATCACATTTTTCTTGGTGTTCATTTTCTTGGTAATCATGAAAAGAAAACCTTGAAATTTTATGGATTCTGGCTCAGTGTTTTTTTGTTGCCATTTTCAGATAGCTTTGCAATTTTTTACAAACCACCTCGACTTTGTCTTTTTTCTAGATGGCTCTACATTTTTTAGATAGCTCAAATTCTAACTACAGTCATTCTTGTTTGATAGCTCTACATTTTTTATTCATTTTTCTACGAATTTGACTCTCCAATCCAATGGTTAGGGTTTTGCACAAAACCCTAATTTTTGGGGTTGAAAAAATTTTGTGATCATATATTCTTAGTGGGTTTTTTGAGATCTCAAATGGGTCTTCATTAATTTCTTGTGGGTACCTTATTTTTTGTGCCTCAATTTTCAAGCCAGCAGATCCAAATTCTAATAACATAATATTTTTGGATTTTTTGAGCTCTCTTCTAGGTACTTCTCAAATTTTTTTAGGTCCTTCTTTTTCTTACCTCAAATTTTGTGCCAACTGAGATATAAACATATTATGAGCATTAGAAGCCAAACTCAATTAAGAAGCAAGTCAATGTTGCCCAACACTCAGAGTAGAAAGAATCTATCTACCATGCCTTTATGGCCAGCATACCTATAGATCATGTCAAATCTTCTACCTAGTACATAGATTTTGATGACTCTTAACATTTCATTCACAAGTGTGATTGGTTTGTTGAGTTCACTCCCTATTTTGACTCAGTAATCTTTGGAGGCAGCGAAGAATACAATATTGTTAGCAAGGGAAATGTTCAAATTTAGCCTAGAGGAAGAAGACTCATATTCCTTAATGTATGTTATGTTCCTTGCATGAAACATAATCTTTTGTCTATTAGTTAGATTATGAAGCACTCCCCTCAGTTAGATGTCATTTTCAATGGAAATAAGTATTTGATTATTGATTGTGATTCTTGCACTACATTTGTTGTTAGTCTTGAAGATCATGGTATTTATAGGCTTATAGATTCAGGCAATTCCATTGAGTGTGCCTTCATCACAAAATCATCTACTCTTAGAAACCTCTGGTATCAGCGATATAGTCACTTGAACATTCAATAGCTAGCACAACTTACTTAGGACAATTTAGTCCATGACCTACCTAATATCTAGACCCAGAACCATCATGTTTGTAGAGCTTTCCAAGAAGGGAAGCAACATAGAACACCATTTAAATATGGTGAATCATGGTGGGCATCTAAAATACTCTAGATAGTCCACATTGATGTATGTGGTCCTATGAATACTCCTTCTATTAGTGGGAATAGGTACTTCTTACTCTTTGTGGATAATTTCATATGTTTTTCCTGTATTTCAGTAGTTTAAAGCCCTAGTAGAAAAAGAGTCTAGTTCCCCATCCGTACTCTTAGGAATGATAATGGGAGGAATTCTATTCTTCTTCTTTCTCTGCCTTCTATACTTCTCATGGCATTAGACATCAGTTCACCACACCTCACACCCCTCAGTAAAATGGTGTTGTAGAATGTCAAAATTATACCATCACATAAATAAATAGAGCTATGCTAGAACATAGAAATGTTCCCAAAAAATATTGGGCAGAAGTAGTATCTATCATTGTCTATCTTCTTAACTAGTCACCCACCCTTGTAGTTAACCATAAGACTCTTGAGGAAGCCTAGTCTAGTTGCAAACCTAGGATCAACCATTTGAAAGTTTTTGGCTCTCTAACATATGTACGGATTCCTTATGCCAAACCCACTAAGTTGGATTCCAAAAGCCATACTCATGTTTACAGGATATAGTCACACACATAAGGCCTATAAACTAATTGATGTAAACATTAATCATTTAATCTCCAGTCGTAATGTTGTGTTTGATGAGGAACTTAGACCATTTCAACTCTTTGCCTCCCTATCGCATTTCGAGATTCCATCTTCAATAATCTCTAACTTGGGTCCTTCTCTATTATATGAGTCATCTGATACACCACCTTAGTCACCTCCAAATAATACAACTCCTACTCATCCTCATCATCCAACTATTTTGACAACATCTGATATTGGCTCCTCTACTCTTTGGCCAAAATGGTGGGCTCAAACGATTAGTGATCTTTGTCCTATTGAACTCATTGAGGGTAGAACCTCCAAAAATAAGAGCATTTAGTGAAATATAGTTAATTTTTCTCTTATGGTTAACATCCACTATATCCCTGAGCCCTAGACATATGCAAAGGCTAAAGGAATTCTAGAATGGGAACATGCAATAGATGATGAGCTTTAGAGTCTTCATAAGAACCACACCTGGGTTCTTTTAGATCTCCCTCGTGGGAAGAAACCCATTAGCTATAAATGGGTCTATAAGGTCAAGTACCTTGCAGATGGTACCTTGGACAAATACAAAGCTAGACTTGTTGCTCGAGGATTCATCTAGTTCAAAGGCATTGACTATAAGGAGACCTTTGCTCTGATAGCAAAGATTAGCACTATTCACATTTTTCTTTACTTTATAGCTCAGTATGGTTGGGAAGTTCATTAGATGGATGTGAAGAATCCTTTTCTCAATGGTGAATTATAGGAAGAAGTCTACATGATGCAACCCCTAGGTTTTAAGGTTGCCGGTTCTAAGCCAAAAGAATATAGTCTCCAAAAGGCCCTCTATGGTCTTAAATAGGCCCCTAGGGCTTGGTATATAAAGATTGATCAATACTTGGTTGCTCAGGGATTTTAGTGTAACTCATTAGACAATAATTTGTATATTTAACACTCTAGTAATGATATTCTTTTTCTTGTTGTCTATGTGGATGATTTGATCATTACTAGGAATTCAAAACATTTGATTTTAGAAATCAAATAGGATCTATGCAAAACCTTTGAGATAAAAAATCTCAGATTGATTCATTATTGTCTAGGTATTGAGGTTTGGCAAACTAACAATAATTTTTTTTTTGTCTCAGTCCAAGTATGCCAAAAATTTGCTTGATAGGTTTTGAATATAGGATTGCAAACCTGCCTCCACTCCTATGAAGACTGGTATGAAGTTACCCACATAATCTAATTCTCCTCCTATAGTTGAAACACTCTTTAGGCAACTAGTAGGTAGTTTCATCTACCTTCCTACTACTAGAACTGATCTCAGTTGTGTAGTCAGCTAAATCTCATAGTTCTTGATGAACCCCAAGATTGATCATTGGATTGTAGCAAAATGTGTATTATTGCATGTACATGGTACTTTATATTATGGTCTTCTTTACACAAGGAGTACTACTCCTCAGCTTAATGGATTCACTGATTATGATTGGGTTGGCTCAGTTGATGATAAGAAATCTACTTTTGGTTATGTGTTTAGTATTAGATCTACATTAGTTACCTAGACTAGTAAGAAGAAATAGGCACATCCACTCTCCTCTATAGAAGCAGAATATAGAGGAGCTATCAAGGCAGCTTGTGAAGTAGTTTGGCTCTTTTAGATGCTTGCAGATATGCATATTCCTCAAGCAAGTCCAACTTCTTTGTTTTTAGACAATCAGGGAGTACTGAAACTTGGCAAGAACCCAGAGTTTCATGAACAAGCCAAGCACATATAGCTTCATTTCCATTACATCTGATAATTAGTAGAAGATGGATCTATTCAGTTACTCTATGTCCCTACCTTAGAGCAACTAGCATATATTTTCACAAAACCCCTTTGTCCTAAAAAGCTTGTTAAATTTAGGGGATATATTGGTGTAGTAAATAGATTGAGCATTAAGGGGGGGTATTAAAATAATCTTTATGTTTCTTTTTAATGCTCACTATCATATCTTATTATATCACTATAAATATTAGAATGTTTCTAATATTTAGGTGTAGTCTAGAATAGAATGTTTCTATTCTATTCAAATCTCCTCTTTGTATATATAGATCATTTTGATCTCCAATTAATAAGTCAAGTATTCTACCATTTATGTTTGTAACAACCACATACACTCCATTGAGCCATTTTTATAGTGACAAATCTATTTACTAATAGATTTTTGGGGACTCTATTGGGGATGGAATAAGAAAGATTAATTAATCACCTATGATAAAATAACATGGTATTGCCACATGAGAATGTCCTTCTAAATCTTTGACTGAATCTTAGTTTCCAATGCATGTAGGGAGATATTATTTCATAATTTAACACTCTATCCTAGAGGTGTAGATGAAGTTCTCAGCAATATCATCAAGTAAATTAGATTCTAGAAGAAGAAGAAGAAGAAGAATTTGGGAAAATATTGTGAAGAGGTCCTATTGGTCACAATGTTGTAATCACTTCCAAGGTTCCTTCCCTTGAATGAAGGTTGGAAACTCTATTTAGAAGATTGAATATTGACTACTCTATCTAAGGTTTAAATTTATAACATGGTTTGGTGCAAAGGTAAAACAAAAAGTGATAGTGATAGTGATAGTGGTAGTGATGAGGAACACTTCGTATACTCAAAATAACAAATTCTTAATGAACCTCTATAGGTAAATTTCTTATATAATTTCTATGGTGGCAAGAGCCTAGATCCTAGAATGGTTCATCCTTACTTGCTACAACTTTTTCAATAGATCAAAAAAGATGATCTAGAATAGATTATGGATTTGTTTCTCATGATTATAATTCTTTATTTGAAAAAGGTTCAACATATAAAGAAGGCCTTGCTGAAAAATGTGCTTCATCTAAATCAGCAATGAAGAATAAAAAAAGTATCTCTCATGCACCTTTGTCTACACAAAATCAGATTTTTATTGATCCTAAGCAGGCTAGCTTCTTGAAGAGTTTCTACGGTGTTTGGAAACTAGACCTAGAAAATATCCATCGATCCTTGCTCTGAACTTTTCAAAAGATAGATGAAGAAGATGGTAAAGATAATTATTTTTTCTCTCACAAGCAAAAATTATTTTCAGAAAGAAGTTCCACATGTGAGCATAACAAAGAACTTGACCAAATAAATGATTCATGTGAATCGACGATAGATAATTGTGCTAGAAAAGGTGTCCCCTTGCGTGCCCCTATTGTTCATCAAAATCATACTTCCATTAATCCTAGTCAGGTTGAGTTTTTAAAAAGCTTCTATGGCAATGCATGCCTAGATCTTGACAAAGTTCATCCTTCTTTACTTCAAACACTACAATAACTTGAGAAAGAAAACCAATGCCACAATTATTTTCTTGGTAATAGAACATCTTCCAATGAAAATATTAGAAAGGACTCATCTAGATCTGCATGTGTGAAATAAGATGGGGATTTTATGTCTAATCAAGAAGATGGTCAAGAAATGAGGTCTATTAAAGAAGTAGGGTCTGCTAATGTATCAAGACACGACTGTGAAAATTTCCAAATCTAGGAGAAAGTATTCAATCATCTCAATCCTAATAAGAATGAAAAATAAATATCATATATTTCTCAAGGAACTACACAACATATGATTAAAGATGAGGGAAATGTGGATCAAAGTGAATTTCATACTACTTTTATTCCTACTTGGTGACTAAATTCTTTAGAAGATGACTTCCTTTGTAGAGAAGACCTTCCTATTAATTCACCCCTTATCATTAATAATGAGGACTCTATTTCTGATGTCAACTTTTTAGAATATTTTTCACAATTTTCTACCACCACTAATGAGGAAATAACCTCAAGTGAAATCTTGTAGACATCTCCATTAACTCTTGAGATGGAAGTCTTTACTTTTGAAGATGTTGAAGAGTTTTTAGAAAGTGACATGATCATCAAAAGAGTCAAAGATTAGTTTCAAGAGAAAGATGATATGTTGTCCAGAAATCCTTCATAAGGTTACATGCAAGTAGAATATTAAGCTTTTCCAATTTGCAAAGATGATCATCAGGAAGAATCAATGAACCAAGTTTTTGAAAACACTGATGAAAATTTAATAATAGGTATGATGGAAATGGGAATTAACAATAGATTTCAAGTAAGAGAAGATGACACATAAATTTCTCACTCTTCCTCATACATGACACCTAAATTTGAAGCATTCAAGTTCACAAGTGGAGACTACAATGAAGAAAACATTGTGATGGTATCTCACACTAGAGAAGTACTTGGCCTTGAAGAAATGTAATGTGATCTAATGATTGAAAAATGTGAAGATGAAGGGATTCATGATGATGCTCTTTTAAAAGAATTTCCCTTACATCAATGCCAATTGATGATCAATTCTCTTAATTAGATAGACTCATTAGAAGATGTGCACACCAAAATGGAAAAGATGATTGTTTCTTCTTTGAGTGATTTGATGGGAGAAGAAGAAGAAATACATCATGTGAAGATTCAATGTGACAAGGATGTGCATTCATATTGGATATTTTCATAGAGAATACCAACAAAATCATTCTCCTAGAAAAGAAAGAGTGTTTTGTGTCAAAAATAAGTTTAGGAATTCATGATGATTAATCACTAGAATTTCAAGTACAAAGCTTGTCAAATAGAGAAAAAGATCATAAATACATTTAGGAACTTGAGAGCCTTATACTTCAACTCTTTCAAAATTAAGCCATGAATGGTATGCAACATGAAGCAAAGTTGATGATAAAGTTAGAAATTTTTGATGAAACATGGGGGTGATCCCACAATATTGGGTTCCACTTTTTAACCAATTTTGACACTGAAATCAATATTTTTGCAACAAATGTCACGTTCAAGTGACTATATCTCCAAAACTATAAATAATTTCAAGATGACATAAACTAGTGATTTTTATTACTTTGTTCCTACTTTGTAACCATATTTTTTAATATTAAAAAAAAAAAAAATTTATGTCAAATTTTTTTATCTCCTCCAAAAACTGGTACATAATAAAATTCAATAATTTAAAGACTGACAGTCCATTTGGCACACATAACTTTTTTTTCTAGAAATGATAATGAAGTAATTCTTTTGGTGTTAGATTTCTAACATCAATATCTAGAGGATGCATTTGGTTTGATTTATTTTGGTTGAATATTGTATAGTTTATGAAGTTTTGAAGTGACATGAATTGTAATTCAGACATACGTTTCATTTGACACAGATAATTTGAAGTCAATTTATCATAAACCTTTTTTTTTTTTGAATAGAAAGGTATCTCAATAAGCTAGTTCCTACATATTTTTCAAAAGAAATTTGACCTAATTTACTAATTTTCTCGAGGTGTCAAAGTCAGTTCATGTTCAATTGGTAATGAACCTATAATGAGTTAAACTCATATTTGAAAGTCTTAATGATTAAAATATGTATTAAAATTATAGTTGTTGGAAAGCTTTCTCTGAGCAGTACATTTTGAAATTTTTTATTTTATAGTAGGAGATCATTCTCCTATAATTATGGAAGTCAAAAGAGCAAAAAAAGAAAAAACTATTAAAAAAATGTTTAATTTTTTCTAATTTTGCATTTTCGTGTGAACATACCCACTAAAACTTTGTGGCTGCTAGAAAAATTTAGGCATATGTTCGGGTGAACACATCTATCCTCAATGTGTTCGTGCGAACAGTCTAAAAAACTAAAAAAAGTTGTCATTTGTAAAGCTATTTTCCATCAACCTGACTAGTAGTGCATTTTCTAGCTTTGCCATGATTTTCATTCGCAAAATCGAAGGCATCAATTTGGTAAAAAAATTGTACATCTAAATTATTTATTTCTTTCTTTCATTAGTGAAGTTGTTTAACGGATGCATTGAAGTTAAATTAAAAATTAGTAACACATTAATGGTGTTAAGAAATGTATATTATTATTGTGTTTCTAATGGTCTCCTTGCAGCATGTGGCAATCATGGGATGAAGATATGATCATAACAAACTACTAATGCTTTCTTTGCAGGACATTTTCGAAGACCATTGTGTGTTTGTCAAAACCATGTGTGTGGATTGAATAGATTAAATAACACTTTTTTTGTTGCTTAAAATGAACTTTTTATTTTCTATCTAACATGTCTACAATGTTTAAATCCCTAAGAGTTGCATTGGACGTATCCTCTCCCCTTGCCATTTGCAGATCTTGGGTGTAAGATAAATCCATGTAACTTCTATAGGAGGTCTTCCTTGGACTAAGATACTCGATATTGGGTATGCCAGGGGATGACCTTAGAGCAGTAATGGGCCAAAAGCTAGGTCAACATTCCAGTTGCTATATTAAACATGATTACAGTGAAAGCCATGTCGACAGTATTGCTAAGTGATAGCTCTCATCCAGTACCCTTATGGTGCATCAAACCCTGGTCCTCAAGGCTAGGAGATCTTCTAAGGAAGTTTATCACTCACTTGCTGAACATAATGCCCTTACTAAAAACCATGTTTTAGTGGCCAAAATCCTTTCTATCCACTGGCTCAAGGGGTCACCCATGCCTGTAAAGACATCCTACATTCTTGCAGTCCTTAGTAGAGACAACAGTCCCTTAGGAAGTCATGCCCCTTGATACATAGATCTTGGTAGCCCCGAGAAGTGAGTGCACTATAAGGGGGAGCCTGTGGTGCCAAGGTCCTAAGTTCTCCACTCTGGATAAGCATGGTTGAACTTTGGTTCAAGTAGGAATTCAGTGGATACAGTCCTAAAGCCTAGGTTGTGGTGTGATTGTTCACTTTTAACAATAGCTATTCTTGTCTTAATGTGTCTTTTGTGTGTGTAAAACATAATCAAGATAAAAGCCAACATTCAAATTTACACCTTGGAAACTTGCAAAACCTTGTCAAAACATCAAACATTGTTGAAACCTTGTCAAGATTTCACCTAAGTTCATAAAACCTTACATATACCTCTATCATTAGCATAATAATATTCCTAAATGTCATTTTTGACTTACCCTAGTGGTATACCTCCCTCATATTGCATTTTTCAAACCCTAGCATCATTTTCACTATCAAACCCTATCAAATCATCCATCAACCAACTTGTCTTCTTGATCACCTATCCTCATTTTTGCATAGCCTAAACGTCATTATCAACCCTAGGAAACCATCCCTTGCATAGTCCACTTTGTGTACACCTACCTTTAGCATCCTTACCAAGTCCAAAACATAACCCTAACTTTCATTTTGCATATCATAATCTTCATCTTGCATACCTTCAAAATGACACCTTGTATTTGCACTTGCATAACATCCCTAGGACATTTTCACTTTTCATATCAAAACCCTAGGTCATTTAACATTTCCTCACATTGCATAACATCCCTAAACACTTAAAAATCCCAAAAACACTCATATCTTGCATACCGACATCTTAATTATCAAGTTTTGACCTCTTTTACCAATTGTAACCCTGTTTTACCAACTACACACTTCATGGGTGCAGTTGATAGTTTTAGGGCATAGTTGGTAATTAGTTGTTTCATTCTAGGTTCCAAAACCCTAATCTACACTTGCACACCTTGCATGGCATCCCAAGACCTTAAGAAACACTCTAAATCACTCAAAACACTCAAAATTTGCATTTTAGGCACCCTGCAACCCTGTTTTACTAACTAGAACCCTTTTTTATCAACTGCACACTTCAAGTGCACAGTTGGTAGTCTAGGTGCACACTTGGAAGGCATAAAGTTCATTTAGGTTTCCCTCCACTTCATCTACATTTTGAGGTATCATGCCAACACTCACTAGGACACAACTTTTGGAGTTGTCAAATGCAATAATGGCACCTATAAGGTCTCATCAAGAATCAACCATCGAAATCCTCCAAGGTACATTTGAACACATCAATGTTAATCCCTTGTTTGATGAGATACCACCAATTCCTAAATATCCCAAAAGAACATTAAGACTTGATTTTAGGATTCACATCATTTGGAGCTACATCATTTGGAGAAGAAAGAAGGACATGAGAGCTACAAACAAAAGAGGGGATTTCTAAAATTATGTTTGCTTCTTTTGATAGCCGATGCCATTGTCTTTTATGTAGCAATTTATTCTTGAAAAAATAGACTAATATTTTTCCATAAAATGAAAAGCAATTTATTTTTTAGGAGAAACATTCTAGTGTTCATACCATGTTATTTGTTTGTGATTCAAGGATGGCTTAAGAAGGATTTGGTGCTTTGCCACTTGTAAAGAATGTGACTCACAGATTTTAGTCATATAATGAAGAATATTTATGCTTTTTTGTAGATGACTACATTCCATTAATTTTTGTCAAACAATTTAAAAGTACCAACAGTGACAGACAAATCTATATAGTGATTTTTTTATTTGGTTACTGCGCGAAATTTATCTTGAGGCAAGGGATAATTTGTTTTTAAAAAAAAATTATAATGGGAAACAAGAAAGGAAGGCAAAACAAATATTCAAGGAAAAGATCTGATGAAGTAGAACAAAGAAATATTCAGAAGACTATGGCATGTTATCATCAAATTAAACAAGGTGAAGGAAATGTTGAAGAAGGCTCAATAGAAGTAGAAGTAGTGCATATGGGAGAGAGGTTAGGAACACTCCCTATATAATCTCAAGCAATGAATGTTGAAGAAGGTTCAAGATCAGTCCCTACAGAGGTTCAAATAACAGAAGTTAGGAAAGGCTCAAAATCTTTTCTAGTTGAATCTCAAACAATGGATGTTGGAGAAAGCTCAAGATCGGTCCCTGTAGAAATTCCAGTAACATAAATCAGAGAAGGATCGGGATTAGGTATAGGAACTGGTATGGATGAACTCTTAAATATTCTCCAATATGTAAAGTATGGTATTTCTCATAAGAATTTAGATCGTTTACTTAAAATGGATGTAGATAAATTGAGAAAACCTTGCAGCTAGTGTTCAACCATTAAGTTTGTCTAAAAAATGATCAATGAAGAAGAAGATATGAGAAATTATGACTTAATTTGATAGCATTGAAACACTTGAACAAGCTCATATGCTTTCACTTACATAAAAAAAGTTGCAAGAGGAATTGAAATTGTTAGGTTTAAACACAACATCAAAGAAGAGAAGATTTTCTAGCATGCAAACTGATTTGATTGAAAATGTTAAACAAGGTTTGAGAAACATAGGAAAACACTCTCGAACTAAAGAAAAGTTTGTGGCAAGAAAAGTGATGTTGATGTATGTTGTAAGTAAAAATATGTCTCAAAATAAACAAATATCTTCAATTTCATCTGAAATGGATTTTAGTAGGACAACAATGAGACAATATGTTAAGAGAAGATTAATTGTGGATGATAGTACTATGGAGGGCAATAGGGCAATCATGTATAGAGCACCCCATTCTGATAGAATTGAAGAGTTATTAAAAAAATTAGTCATATCATTTTGGATTGATAACACTTTTCCTTCATCAAATAGTAGAGATGTTGTCAAGCATAAGATTGCACTTGGTCAATATGAACATCATACAAAACATTGGTTGGACACAACACAACATGAGTAAAATTGAAGCCATACTTTGTGAGGTCAAACAAAGTGTTTGAAACTTGTTGTTGTCATCATCATATTGAGTTTGATCTCCACTATCAGGTATTTTGAAAGTTTATAGAAGACACATATGGTTTTCATGCTACTCCTCCTAGTAGGAGAAGTGATTTTATATCATCCATTTTGTGTGACAACATAGATGATCCAACTGGTAAAATAAATTGTATCAAAGGATTATGTGAAACATGTGGTGAATTGGATCGATTTCCTTTGAAAACTAAAAATATTGATGTAACAAAAATATTGAATTGAAAAAGTTACAAGTATGTCAAGAATGAAACAAAGTTGGGGAAAGAAACAAAAAGGTTGGAATATGTTGAAGAGGAGTTGCCTGTTCTAACATTTATGGATAGATTTAAGAAATTGATTCAACCTTAAATTTGTCATGCATTTTTTGCAAAGTGGCAAGCACAACAGTTTCAAACTCTGAAAGATAATTTTCCACTTGGAACAATTGTATCAGTTGTTGATTTTGTAGAGAACTATTCATTTGTTTATCAAAAAGAAATTCAATCAAATTATTACTTTAATAAGTAGCTCACTATTATGGTACATGTTTTTTATAGACATGCACAGTTATATTTGGATGGTGTTTAGAATACAGTTCAAGCATGAGTAATTATAAAGGAATATCATTTTTATATAAGTGATGATAAAGAACATGACATTCACTATGTAGAACATTGCTTCAATACATTCTTTTTTTATTTGAAAGAAAGAAACATAAATGTTGATAAAAATTATGTTTGGTTTGATGGATGTGCCGCACAATTTAAATAATCTAGACCATTTTATGCATTGTGTAGATATCATCACAATGAGAATATAAAACACATATGGAATTTATTTAAGAGTGGCCATGGAAAAGGTGAACATGATGGTGCTGGAGCTTGCACCAAATATGCTTTGCAAAAGCATCAAATGAATTATCTAGGAGTTTTTGTAAATGATGCACATGATGTTGTTGAATGGTGTAAGACTCATTTTGCAATAGATGAGGTCGGGACATCATCAAAAATGAGTCAACAAGCACCATATAGAGTCTTCTGGGAGATAACAGGTATGGATGTGTACATCTGTTTAACTTTTATGCAATTAAATTGTAAAATTTTATTACTAAATTTTATTTTTGAATTCATTGAAGTTTAAATTTATTTTTTCTATATTTTCAATTTAAAAAACTTTCAGATGTTAATAGAAAAGACACATTCCTTACATTCAGTCATGAGTACAGATAATTGCAATTGGACATTGAAGACAAGAGAATACTCATGTTTTTGTGACAGTTGCATTGATGAAAACTATGAAGAATGCATCAATTAGACACATGGATATACAGGTGCATGGATTTTGGTACCACTTGATGTTACCCATACATTTGATAAAGAAGATGAAAATTTTGATGATATTCCATTGATTTCTAATGATTATAATCATATCTATGGATTGGTAAAAGTGGGCGAGTATCATAAAAATTAATCTCAAAATTTTATTTAATTATCAATTTCAAGTATCTTATATATATTTTACACATGCATTCATGTATACTTTTTATGCAGGAGATATCTTTATAGTGATTGTTGAGCCTGGAAATCATGAAGCTATTAGTTATTATTTATTGCGATGTACTACAGAGAGGAAAAAGTTATATGACCCTGAAGAAAGTGATGGAATGTTGTTCCACATAGGTAAATTATACATATACATGTACATGCACATATATATTTAAATAAATATATTTATCTAGGTAACTTCATATTTGTCAAATTTTAAAACACTTAAATTTGTGGTACAGGTTCTGTTGTGATAGAGGGAACATATTTGAAGCAAGAAAAAATAGTCCAACATGGAATACACTTTGTTGATTATCAACCTGACAACAAGGTTTTACAATACAGCCACCTGGTCATTGCTACAGGGCTTTGTCTGCATCCAGTCAAACTTAAGCGTGTATGTCGTAAGTGGAGACTAGATAATGAAGATCATGAAAAATTATTGCATGTTATAGGTGTACATCATGGTTGACTAGACTTTTGAGATTTATTTTATAATAATCTGAATATCAACTTTGGTGAAATGTGTTTTCAATTGTACTATGGTGAAATTGTGTTTTTAATCTGAATATCTGAGTCTCAGTTATCATTAGTTTATTTTAAAACAATAATATTAATTGTACTATGGATGAATTTAATAATTTAACAACTTGATATAATTAGGCTAGAAGTTAGTTTGAACTTACACAATTTCATTATCTATGTTACAATTCTTAAATATCAACTTCTTTTCAAACTATTGAATTTCATCTTGAATTAAATGTGTTTAGATTAATTGTACGATCATAACTTCTTAATTTTTATTAATTTATTAAAAAATTAGATAATTTAATAATTTAAATTAATTGTACCATGGATGAATTTAATAATTTAAACTTATTTATCAACTTCTTTTCAAAATAGATTGAATTTCATAAGTGATAAATTATATTTATTTTTCTACTTAATTAGATTTAGGGTTAGGTTTAATTGTACTCATTGTTAAGAATGAAATTCAATTAGTTTTATAGTTATGGTTTAACAAGATTAGCATATAAAAAGTAAGAACTTGTTTTTAAAAAGAATTGTGTGAGATTGCTTGGAATCTAATACACAAAATAGCATCACTACAGAATTTCCCAGCTAAGAAAAGGGTTTCCCTTAATCATCTATGATTCTCCATACTCTACCTTAAAAATTTCCAAGGAAATTCAAGTAGTTGCAAAAAATAAATATGGTGATTTTGTATCATTGTAAAATAGAACGCATACTTTCTAATCCCACGAAGGTCCTCCAAAAGTTATAATTAAAAACCATCTGTTAAAGAAGATCAGAAGCATTATTATTATGATAAGCTTCCACGACAAACCACTTTAGAGTCAGTTTAAAGAAATTTGTTGGATGACTAAAAATTGAACTCTCAATAAAAGAAAAAAGCATTTTCTAATTGTAGACCTTTATAAAACTAGTTTGAAAATGAAAAAAAATTACTATTCTTAGTTAGGGTATGTAATCTTTTGATTTGACAATTTAAAATCAGTAGAGAACATTCTCTTTTGGTTAAAATCCTTTTCCATTTTTCAAGTAGTCTATTAACATTGAGCTATTTACAAAAAAATGAGCCTACACATTAATCAGGAAAAATTATTAGCTGAGGCTTTTGAGTGCATTATTTCCTTCACTTCCATCACAATGTGAGGAAACTCATAAAAAATAGATACAACACAACTTAAATGTATCCCAAGTTGATGAAGAGATTCTTCTACTCCACCAATACCAGAAAACAGAGAAAGTACTCTGACGCCATCAAGATATAATGCTTTCAAGACTGATAAATGATATGCAACTGTATCTATTTGGAATGAATTACCCAAACGACACAATCAATCAGTCAGACAAGAAGTTCCACGAGTGTAATCTCTATCAAATCCTAATATAAGCTCTATCTCATGAAGCTCTAGAGGGACAAGGTCACCTAGCCCCACCCATACCAAATTCCACTCTTCACACTTTTGAAGTGTATATTTCTGTGCACTATCTTGTAGTTGCCCTCATGAATTCTGAATTATAACTCTTAGTTGATCAATAAGGATAGTGCCACATCGTCTTGAGTCTATGGAATTCTATTTTTCCCTCTGATCCCATGAAGGCCAATACATTTTTACTTTTGGAAGTGCTTCTTGAATAGTCATGGGGTGGAGAGGTTTTGCTTGAAATTGCTCTTCTACTGGAAGGTTATGCACATACCCTCTTTCTCTTCTGGAAGCTGAAAAGAACATTGAGTCCACCAACTCTAGTTCAACACTATTAAATTGTTTGGATATTGTCTTCCAAATATCCTTCGATGCAAAAGAATCATTTTCATAGTAGAAAAAAGGTGGCCCTTGCATGAATGCATTGATTTCCTTTGAACGCTAGGCAATAGGTTTCCCAGGAACTCCAAAACCAATTAGTTCCTTGGGACACAAATTAGGGACTGCATCACACACTTCAAACATTGCTTGCTTGTCTTGCATACCCTTTATGTATTTTTCATACTTCAACACTTTCATTATCTATATTACAATTTCGAACTTACACAATTTCATTATCTATGTTACAATTCTTAAATATCAACTTCTTTTCAAACTATTGAATTTCATCTTGAATTAAATGTGTTTTTAATTGTACGATCATAAGTTCTTAATTATCAAATTTAGTTTATTAAAAAAAATATAATTTAATAATTTAAATTAATTGTACCATTGGATGAATTTAATAATTTAAATTCATTTATCAACTTTTTTTCAAACTAGATTGAATTTCATAAGTGAAAATTAAACATTTTTTTTTAAATTGTAAGATTATAAGTTCATAGTTATCATTTACATTAGTTTATTAAAAAATATATATTTTAATGTTACTTTATTACATCTACGGTCATGTACTCTTAAAGTTTAAATTATTTTAAATTAATATTTTTTTTAATATTATATTTTGTAAAAGTTCTCTAAAATAATGTATTGTCTTACCTAATTAACATATTTTTATCCACATAAAACTAATATTTATCTTTAGTGGGTTACTAATTGATAATTTAAGAAATATGTATCTTTCTAACTTCCTACTAATTGATAATTGATATACATGTACACATGTCTCAAGATCATGTTCTATAGCTATAACACAAAAAATACACATAGTACAAATATACACATCTCAAGAATAAACATCTATAGATCTAATATATCTCTATGTATCTGAAATGCAAACTGTAAATCTCGAATAAATACACGTATGTAGCAAAATATAAAAAGTTATATATATGTACATGTGATGGTATCTAACTACTGAAATACTAAATAAATAGTGAAAGTACATGCATGTCATCAAGGAATTGAAATACACATGTGTATATGTAAATTGGACCTCCAATATATAAATGCATCAAAAAATATATAAATCTGATCTACTACTAGAGGGATCCTTCAAGACGCATACCAATAGAACGACCCTCTGATCGAGTCTCCTATACATCCTCTCATCGAGTTGTATCAACCAAGCCCTACAAATATATATACATATATACATACATGTGTTAGAGTTCTATCTTTAAAACATATATATACATATATGCATCATGTACATGTACATTCAAATTAAATACGAACTTGCATATATATATATATATATATATATATATATATATATATATATATATATATATATATATATATATATATATATATATATATATATATATATATATATATATATCTAGTTTTCAAAATATTTAAATAAATTTAAACAAACTATTTAAAACTCAAGTACCTGAGCACTAGATGCTTCAATAGAATCATCCCTCTCATTTACATGATGCCCTGAACCAATAGTATGTGTAACCATGTGCTTAGTGACCTGTGCCTACATGAATTATTATGAATTAAAGATTAAATTAAATATCTACATATATATCTGAACTAAATTTTTCAATAACTGAACATATTTTTTAATTTCATATATATTTAAAATTAAAAATAAATTATATATGTACCTGGGTCTTCGGAGGTGGAGGATGATCAACAAATTCCATCGTATCATCTACTAATGCACCTGAGCCTGAAACTCCATGTCCAACTGCTAGTAAATCTAAGTGAACTAGACTGTGTAACTGGTTGGGTACATTTGGTGTAGAATTAGTGTTGCCAGGTCCGAACAATAGGTCCATGTATAATGAAATACCCAGTCTCAAACTAGTATCAATCTCAGACATACCTCACAAGTGCTCACCAAAATCATCAAGACCCTCAGCTGTGATATGGACATCTCCAACTCATATGCTCGAGTCATCTGTAGAGTGTCGTGAGTCTAGTGCTGAATATTGTGAGCTGTGCATAGGTGTATCATTTGTCACTGGTGTGGCAGCCTGTGTCTGTGGAACTATGTCAGGGCTTTGATGCTATCTAACACAATCCATCAGCAAGTGTACTGGAATCCTTTGTGTATAGGAAATATAGCTAATAAAGTGCAACATATCCTCCAAAAAATATAGTGCCATATCCATATGTGTCTGCTATCCTGAAAGACCATGAATATCGCCTGGCAGTGGTAGCCTAGCACCTCTATTTGCATCATCAGAGGAGGCACCTGAAGTGCTACTAGATGCCTCTGAAGATGGTCAACCAAGTGGACAAGGATGTCAACTATGAAGATAATGACCAATAGAATCTGATGTGATACTAGCCACCGCCGATGCAATGTGTCCAATAGTGTCAATTGCTTCCCTTTGGGAAGCAATGATGACTCTATCAGTAATAAGTGCATGTATAGGAGTCACAAGAGGCATCCTCGATCCAACAAACTATCTAAGATCTATGGGTGGCAGACAATCTACATTGCGGTACAAGTCATGATCTGCGATTCGACCACACCCTTGTCCACAATAATCAGGAATATCCAAGTAGTTGATGTTGAGCCCTATATGAAACTCTGCATACAATTGTTGTGCAAAATAAAGGGGTATCTGGTGTTTATTAGGATAATGACCATATCTAGCTAAAAATTGTGGATAGATCATGCTATCAATAATAGGGTCTCTGCATCGTGTGACTCTATAGCCTCTCACCCTACCTTGTGTTCCCTCATAAGTTGGAAAGAGCTCTCTAGATGATGTCTTTGGGGGCTACCCTCTTGATTTCATTGAATGATGCATTTCTTGAAACCTTAGCCCTAAGCTCCCTAGATATGGAAGCTAATATGGCAAGAGTAAATGAATGGTGAAGTCTAAACCTAGCTGTCAAATCTTGTAATCTCCTACATATCATAGTACATAGGTCTCTATAAAAACCATCATTAGAGGTCAATATAGAGTGCTACAGTCTACCAATCTCCTACTCTAAAAATGCAAAAAAAGCATCGATATCGATGCATGGAGGTGGTGCAGTAGGACCTCCAGCAGGAGCTACAGGTGCAGCCTAACTTGGAACAAGAGCTGCACCAGGAGCCACAATAGGACCTACACCACCAGGAGCTGCACCAAGAGCTAGAACATGAGCTGGACAATGAGCCCTATGTCAAGGTACACGACAAGCCCCACCAGAAGCTACAACATGAGCCCCACCATGAGTTGCATGAGGAGCTAGATTAGGAACTGCGTCAGGCGCTGCAATAGGAAATGCATCAACATGTGCTACAGTAGGAGCTGTAACAGGAACTACATCAAGTGCCACACTAGGAGCCACATCAAGCTGATCGTGTGAAGCCATATTTGTAGAAATGTATGAAGAGCTAAACTACCTACTGTACAGACATTTTTTTATTTTTAACATTAAAAATTGTACACATGTAATTGAACATACATCACACATCATGGACCTAGATAATCTGTAACACATCTAGACCTAGATTATTTTCATATAAGTATAAGATAACTTTAAAATTGAGAGTTTGGTTATGGTTAGAATTAATTTATTGTTCTAGGATTTTATTATACTTTGGTGGGTATTATTAGAGAATTCAAGTAAAGGGTAATAAATTATTTATATTACTCTTAAATGATAATGTTTCGAGGTTTAGGTTTCAAGTTGGGTTACATATATATCATTTAAAACAAGGGCAAATAATTCATGTATGTACATGTGTTTGAATGTATGTGCATGTATCTCAAATGTAATTTTTAACAATTTAGGATTAGGGTCAACTTGTTTTAATTTTATGTAAGTTAGGCCTCAATTAGGTTTTGAAATAGGGTTTTAGTGTAATTAGGCTCAATTTTAGGGTAAGATTTAAGACCTTATGACATTGTTAGGGTTTACATGAACTTACATAATTTCTAGCATTAAATTTAGGGGTTAACATTAAGGTCCATGGTTAAGAATTTAGGATAAGGGAACTTGGCATATGAAGTTTATGATTTGGTTCAAAATTATGATTTAGGGTATTTATTATCATTTATAATTTGGGGTTTAGAAATTAAATTTTAAGATCAAGGTTAGGGTTAGGGGGATAATTGTTAGGGTTAGGGTTTGGATGTACATGTATGTTATATTCATACCTATATATGCAAATTAATCTACATTCTTATATATGTATAATTTAGGATCTCCCCTTAAGACATGTCATTGAATTATATAGTTAATTATATACTTCTAATTATTAAGACATTAAAGATAATAACATATGTACATTTAAACATGAATATTGAAAACATATGTATGCATGTCTATATCTAACACATGAACATATTTACATGTACATTTATGAAATAAAATATACATTTTAATCTACATTCTTATGTATAATTTAGGATCTCCCCTTAAGACATGTGTTATTAAATATAGTTAACTACACTTAGTTATAAGATAAATTAAGATCAATAGTTAACATATACACAAATTATAGATATAAAAATGTGAATTTATTAAAAACATGTGCATACATCTACTTTTAACCATGAACAAATATACATGTACATCTATATTCAAAATAAAAAAATTATACATTCTAATCCATACTTTTGCATGTAAAATTTAGGATCTAGACCCTTAAGATATGTCATTTAATTTAAACTTCTAAGATTAAGACATTAAAGTGAATTTAGAATATATACATAAACATTAATATCGAAAACATACATGTCTACATTTAACACACACATATATATATATATATGTGTGTGTGTGTGTGTGTGTGTGTATATATATATATATATATATATGTATGTACATATACATATATATATATATATATATATATATGTATGTACATATACATATATACATATATATATATACATACATATATGTATATATATGTACACACACACACATATATATATATATATATATATATATATATATATATATATATATATATATATATATATATATATATTTATGTATGGATGTATGTATGTATGTATGTATGTATGTATGTATGTATATATATTAATGTATATATGTACATATATATACATATATATGTATATGTATATATGTATATGTATCTATATGTATATATACATATATATATATGTAGATATACATATACATATATATGTAGATATATATATATATATATATATATATATATATATATATATATATATATATATATATATGTAGATATATATATATGTGTGTGTGTTTATATACATATGTGTGTGTGTGTGTGTATTTTAGTATTTTTTAAAATTTGTTTTCTAAAATTTATATTATTATAAATTTTGTAATGTTTTTCTTATTTTTTACAAATATTTTTTCTAATGTTTTTCTAAATTTTATATTATTATAAATTTTCTAATGTTTTTCTAATTTTTTTAAAAAAAAATTTCTAAAATTTATATTATTATAAATTTTCTAACATTTTTCTAATTTTTTTTCTAAATTTGTTTTCTAAAATTTATATTAAATTATAAATTTTCTAATTCTTTTGTAATGTTTTTTCTAAATTTGTTTTCTAAATTTTATATTAAATTCTATGTTTTTTGATATTTTTTCTAATATTTTTCTAAATTTATTTTTTATTTTTTTAATATTTTTTCTAAATTTTATATTAAATTATAAATTCTCTAATATTTTGTAATGTTTTTTCTAAATTTTCTAATGCTTTTGCAATATTTTTTTTCTAAATTTTCTAAAAAATATTTAATGTGTTTTCAAATTTTTCAAATTTTTTAAATTTAAAAAAAAAAATTCTAATTTTTTAAATTTTTTTAAAAATTTTTGAATTTTTTAAAATATTTTTAATAATTTTTTTTTCTAAATTTAATATTAAATTATATATTTTCTAATGTTTTTGTAATATTTTTTCTAAATTTTCTAATATTTTTGTTATGCTTTTTTATAAATTTTCTAATTTTTTTTTGAAATTTTGTAATATTTATTTAATGTTTTTTTACTTTTTTTTTCTAAATTTGTTTTCTAAATTTTATATTAAATTATAAATTCTCTAATGTTTTTGTAATGTTTTTTCTAAATTTATTTTCTAATATTTTTCCTAAATTTTTTACTACTTTTCCTAATGTTTTCTAATGTTTTCTAGATAATATTTTTTTGTTTTCTAAATTAATATAAATAAACAATAAAAATATTGAATTAACGTTTAGATATGTTTTTAAAACCATTAAAAATGTAAATAACATTCAAATAAGTTTTAAAAAATAAAAAAATGCATTGAAAACATTAAAATCTACTTTGATAACATAAAAAATAATTTTAAAAACGTTAAAAATATTAAATTAATAATATTTTGATATACCCGATGACGAGAATCAGAATGAAAGTGATAGAATGACGCTGACGGAGGTAACATGAATCACACCTTCGCCCGAACGCTCAAAATGAATAGTACTCGCCATAAAAAAGAATTGGGAAAAGTTGGAAAAGTGTTTTTAACCGCTAGAAATCCATGCAATATATGTTCATGCACCGTAATATGTTCGTACGAACATATGTCTATTATATGTTCACACAAACACATTAGTGGGGTTCGTGCGAACGTTCAATGTTTTGAATTTTAAAAAAATTGCTACTTTTCTAAGTTTGTTCGTCCCACAAAAGTGGAACCCATTATTGTGGGTTCAACCATGGTTATTTGGATACATTCCTTTATCAAGTGACATGAAACAGGCTAGAAATCTCAGAATTGGAATTAGAAGAGAGAACATATACTTGACTCCACAAAAATCTAAAACTTGCCACATGTTAGCATGCCATGGTATTTATTTTCCTCAACCAGTGAATGGATTTGCATGATTATACCTTGAGTCACTGGAGGTAGAGAAACTTGCCTTGTATATATTCTAGATAGAAGTTTTTTTTTGTTTTTGTTGTGTTCTTTTGTTGAGCCTAGTCTTTCTTTCAGTTCTCCTATTTTTGGTGTTTGTTCCCCCTTTTGCAATGTGGTTCCTTGTGTGACTCTATATCCCAATGAATAAGGCACTGTTCAATTTTTTTTTGGATTTGAGCTTTGTCCTTATAAAGTCATCCTCAGATAGAGCCAGTTGTTGCTCAGATATCAAAATTGCTTGAATTCCTACCTTTTTGAGCTATGTTTATTCTCAAAATATGCCACATTTAAAACATTAAAATAGTCACTCACTCTCAAATTTTTTGAAATTTTTTTCCCTTCAAATATCTTTGGCTCGTTCCCAACTCAGTCGAGCACTTCAAATTTTCAAAGTCTAGCTTCGGAGTCAAAAGTTGTTGTAGGTTAATTGAAGGAACCAAAATACATATTTTCAATCAAAATGTTAACCATTAACCTTTACAAAGGTTAAGATAAATTTCCAAAACTTGTGTTTCACTTTTAAATATTAACCTCTCCATCAAAATGTTAAGATAAGTTTGTAAAATTAACCTTTTAAAAGGTTAAGGTTTCGGGGTGAAAACATGTATTATGAACCAAATCATTAACCATTAACCTTTTAAAAAGAGGTTAACATTTGAGTCCAAAATATGTGTTTCTAAGACAACATCATGAAAACATGACAAAGGACACAACTTTCTTGCATCTCCCAACCCACAACATTCTATGTGGATGCATTATAAATGAGCATTACTTTATTTGACAGAAGGTTCCTACTGGCACCATATCCCTTTGACTTGTCTATGATCAGCAAAATTGTTAAGAAGTTGTAGAAAAATACCCTACCACATATATAATGAGAAATTCATGGATCTAGTGTAAACTTTGAAACAATAAAAAAAATAAAAAATCACACAACCAAGTTTGAGAGGGAAATTCAATCCTAAAAAAATTCAAACTTTTAAATGACTAGCATAATGGATGAAAACCCTAGATGAGACATCCACAAATTATAAGCCATTAAATACTTCTACTTTGAATTTATCTTGAATGTCAGTATTGGAAATTAAAATATTTCACCAAAGTAGAAAATGATTTAGAATCTGGCAAGCCATGTATCAGAAACAAATAAATAGATATTGTACTTCATTTGAGGAAGAAATTGGCAATTATGATCAAATGTGGTGACACACATTACAAGTGGAGAACACCATCCATTACCCATATGAGCCCCCTTGTAGATGCCAATGTATATCCTCAACTAATGGGAAGTTGCATTGCTAGAAATGGCTTCCCAAAAGCCATCAGAGAAGATAGTGAGCATTTCTCTAGATCAGCCAAAAAGAAAAAATGCTATAGAGAAAATTTTGCTAGTAGCAAAGAGAGTTCGTGATGCTAGTGAATATGAGAGAAAGAAAAGGAAGATAAGAGAAGGGAAAGACAAAGTGGAAGTGGAGGATGGTTCATCTGGTAGAGGAACAATGAATATGAATACAATTGATAGTGGAAGAGATGTGGAATGTGCAAAGAGCATTCCCAAGAGTCATTCCTTTGCCCCGCTTGTAAATGATTGATCTTCTAAATAGACCCATGTTCCAATTTCACAAGAAAAGCTGAAACAAGTTGAGAATGTATTGCATGGAGAGGCAAAAATAACTCTTGATGCAGCTACAAATCCAACTTTGAAGAAGATACAACTCCATGCTTTTGATTTAATACTCTTTTTTAAATGAAGCTCTTAAGAGAAAAGCAACTTTGATCTATTTGGTAATCAAGTGAAATGTCCCCGATAATAATATGTGATTATTTCGATTCCAAGCATTAAAGAGAAGAGAAGAAATGAGAGGCAATGCATCTCATCTTATGGTGTCTAACAAAACATGTTGATATTACTTGCCTTGCTATATAGATTGTACAAGAGCTTGTTAGAAGTGGTTCACAAGTACATGGAAAAAGTGTTAGTCAAATAGAGAGGAAATGTTCTTCCTAAATAAAGAGCAATTTAATGGTGTCTCCTGGATATGCTTGCAATGCCAACTAGAATAGGGAAATGCACTTGAATATATTGATCTATTTTTAAAAATTCTTATGTAAAGTGTGCCACATACATCATCAAGGTTTAGAGGGAAGTCCAAATTCAGATAACGACATATAATTAAGGCATAAATAAATTTTGGAAAGATATTTCCATATAAAACAAAATGTTAAAATCAAGAACAAAAGAACATGCTCAATTTTATTCTTCTTCAACTTTTTAAGGTCAAGAGGAGATAAGATTGTTACCATCAAAGATCAATAATTCACATTCTTTTCAAAATGTTTGAGTTCCAAGTCCCATTGGTTAATTTTCTAGAAGTTAATTAACCTCACCCAAATCATGTATTTGGAAAGTAGTTATTAACCACAAAGGAGTAGTTCTTAACCTTGATGCCTATATAAAGGAATCATCATAGCTTTGTAAAGGGAATTTTTGGATTTTAGAAAAAGGGAACACTATGCTAAAAAATTTATTAAAAGATTATATTTGGAAAGTGTATAAAATTTTTGTCTTTGTAATCAAAAGTTCCTCTTAGGTTCTTGGTGCAACAAAATAAAGGAATGTGCAATTTCAGTTCTCTCCTTTCGAATCTAAATTGTTACAAATGTTCATTCTCTTTGCAATGAGCATTTGATGTTTATCAATATTTGGATCAGCATTGTGCTAGTAATAGTTTTCAAGTATAGATGTTGATTTTTGTTATTAGCAGTTATAAATTAGTCTAGGAAAGCTTTGAAGTCGCATGGTGCATTCATCATCAATGGCTTCCTGTCTATCTTTTAAAGTTTGATTTCACTTTTTATTTGAAAAACTTTAAAATTATATCATACAAGGGAGCTACCCCTCTAAACACTAAGCAAGGTTGCATATCAAGGGCCTATCCAACTTTTGTGAATGGTTTACTACATACAATTCATTGGGCCATTTTTATAGTGATAAATCTATTTGCCAATAAGGTTCAAAGATTAAAATAGCTAAATTCAAATTTTATACTACTCCAAATTCTTTGAAAGTAACTTTAATGGATTCAAACAAGTACTTTACAAAACTTTAAAAAATCATTTAGTAAAAAAGAAACCATTTAACATAAGGAAGATATAGGGACAAACAAAAATCCAATGTATAGAAAATTACCCATATAAGTTAGGGATAAGAACAAGAAAGTTAACCAAATATCCCAACAATTAGATAAGGAAAATTTCAAATCCTAAAATATTTAAGAGCCAGAAATTAAATATTTTAAATATATAGTCATGTAGAATACACTATTATGAGGGCCAAAAAAATCAAATAAGAAAGACAAGATGTCCATGAAACCAAATCCTTTCTATAATATATCATTTATGCTATTAAATTAAAAATAAAATAAGCGACCAGACTACAAAGAAATGAATATAAAAGAAATCATAGTTAATTGACAAGTATCATATATGGCTTGATATATAAATAAAGTATTAAATAGTCAAACTTAAATTATTATTTTTCTAAAGAATAATTAATTAAGAGAAGCAATTAAAAAGAAAAGGTTAAATTCAGGATGAACCCAACTATTATGTATTTAAAATCACACACCATGAAGGTTAAGGGAAAAAGTTAAGATCTAGAAATTTAAACGGTAGAAGGCACATAAGTTACAGGTGATACAAATAAGTTACCTACATTGATTAAAATCAAATTTATAGATTTTTTTATTTTCTAATCTTTTAGAAATATATCTATACTATGAAAGTTGTAAAGATTGACAAATTTTTAATATGAATTTAGTTTGAGCTACACAATCTATTATTTAATAATACTGCTTGAATATATACACTAAGATTTTCTAGTACAAATAATTTTAGAAAAAAATATCTTAAAAGTTTAGAATATATTACTAAAATTTATTAAGATAAAATAATTTTAATTTTAATTCTTAAAAAATAAATTTTAATTATTTATTAATTAACTAATAAGAATAAGATTAGGTAGTGGAAAATTAAAATAAAAGTTTCTAAAAAGAGGAATAAGGAAGCCTACTCTGCTACAATGATGAAAAAAATGAAGTTTCAAGCTAAATTCGGTCGCTCTATTTCAAGATTTGCCTCTTTCAGGCAGAAGCTCTATCCACAGCATCCCTTGGAGACCAAAAATAAATTTGCAGCCCTTTCACAAAAAAAATTGGTTAAAAAAGAAATCCACAATATAGACCAAAATAAATTTGAATCTATTGTCAGGCAACACACCTGAATTTTTTTGGAAATTCACGATATTCAAACCCTCAAAAAAGAAGATGGGTGGCATTCGGTGCATAGCAGAAGAAAGAGATCCCAAATCAAGCAGGAACAAAATGAATTGGAAGAAAAAATTCAGAAGAAAAAATCCTTTTATTTTCAAACCAAATATGCACCAAAACCTGTGGATAATCATAAAGCCAAGTCAGAAAAAAATTGCATCCAAAAGGAGCAGCCAGAAAGGCCACGATGGATCTTTGAAGTTAATTCCATCCCTCTAGGGCAAGGCATGGAAATGTTTTCTAAAAAAATGAAGGCCCCACCTAGGTACACATTGGACAGGAAACCACAAATTAACAATTCCTCTAAAGAAAAATTACTTTATATCCCGTCGCACCGAAAATCAAGTTAAATAGCACTCCAAGGAAGAACATTAGGAAGGTCTCAGCAAAGTTTTCTAGATAAAAGCATAAAATGGGATGAAGTAATCATCAACAATTTGCACAGTGAAAGAAGATGGATGGATTGCAAGGATAAGGGCATCTACATGTATTGGAATGGTTTGTCAAGGAAAAGTTCCAAGCTAGTATGTATGATATCTAAGATCTTGGGCAACAAGGTAAGTACTCTTAACTCATTTGTAGATAAATTTTGGTTCATTTTATGTCAAAATGCACAGGACAACAAGGAAATTTAGAAAATGATCTTCTATTTTATAAAGGGTACCATATTAAATTTCTAGATTGGAAACCAAACTTTAGTAAAAACCACATTAAAAATATTGAAACTATCAAATGGATGGAGAGAATAGAAATCCCATCAGAACTAATGGAGGAGAATACTTTTAAAAGAATCAGTAATTCGTTAGGTACTGTAATTGGATTTGAAAAAAAATGAAATAAAACCAATAAAATCATGGTTTTGGTTAAAACTAATCAAAATAACTCAGTCAGCAAGAAGATCATCACAAACAGATCCATATGCAATTTAACTTTCAATGAATACTCAAGAGAAATACTAAAAATTATAGATGCAGACTTCACAAAATCTGGTATCAAAAATAATATCAAAAACCTAATTACCATCAAAAGGAGACCAGGCAAAAGAGAAGAAAGAAAGGATGAGGAAATTAAAAATTCCCCAAAACTAAAAGAAGCTTAGAATGAAGAAATAAAAGCAAAATCTCCTAAGAAAAGGGATACAGATTTCAGATTAGAACCAATAAATAATTAGAAGGAACTAGAGGGAACAAAGGAAATAGAAGGGAAGGAGAATATAAGCTACCAACATTCACTTAATAAATTCAAGAGATGTAAGGATTGCCAGTTGGAAAAAGAAGTCATTAAAGAAATGGACTTGAATATCTTCAAACTAAATAAGCTCCTGCATGAAACACTCCTGATTCAAAATGACTTAATTGATCAAAGTGTATTAGTAGAAGAAATTCATAAGGAACATAAAGGGAAAAGGATTCCAAACATAGAAACTGTTAGGAACCTGTGTGTTCCTTCTGTTTATTAGAGTAGTGTTGTTGGACGCATATGCTTTGTAAGTCGTCCCGTGAGTATATTTTATTATCCCACATGCATAGGTAGTATTACTTTTCTAGATCGTACCCAGTATATAAGAATAGGTTGAGGCCCTTGATGGGCACGGACGAATTTATTGTATTGAGCTTGCTCAAAGGAGGTTACCCCCTCGAAGTGGCCTGCGATCAGTAGATTCATTCTGAGTTCTGCTATCACTTTGTATTCTGTTATTTCGAGCATTCTCACGATATTGCTATAAGGAGGTTCTTCACATCTGGTATCAGAGCACTCTCTTGGGCTCGCTGGGTGGAAATTACATCAAATTTTTTTTTTTTTTTTTCTGTCGTGGCCTTCAGGTTCCTCTCACTTCTAATATCTCTTGTTATTGCAATAACTCTTTTCAGTTGTTCTGTCTGTGAGTGAATTTTTCTAAGTCGACTGTTCAAAAAAAAAATAAATAAATAAATTAAAAAAAAAAAAATGTGAATGAATTTTTAGTCGTAGCTTCCTTGTTTGCTTTCTGTTTCTGCTCATACTTCCGCAGAATGTCTGCAATATCATTTCGCATACTTCCTTCCTTGGCAACCCAACCCCAAATTTTACATATCAAAGCCCTAAATTCCTCATTTATCTAATTTTAGGGTTTTCCCTATCTTTTTCACCTCTCATCCAATCGCCACCAAACTGAGCCACAAGATTCAATTCCTCATTTTGCTCCCTTATCCCTCTTGGACTGTTCGCCTCATTTCGCCTCCCTACCCTTGAAACCCTCATTTTTCTTTTTCCCTTGTCCCCAGATAGTCTCCCACCACCCGTCGAACACCCATTTCCTATATGAGTTTTACCCAAATCCAAGTTTGTCGTAACTAAAAAAGTTTTTGTTTCTCATCTTCTACCCATTCCAAAAAAAAAAAAAAAAAAAAAAAAAAAAACCTTGTTTTATGGTTGTTACGCGTACAGGAGCAAAAATCATGGAAGAGGAAATTGCATCCCTCAAAACCAAACTTCAAGATGTGGATGACAAAATTCTGGGTCTTAACTTTCAGTAGTCAGCCCTGAGCCGAAACCATTCAGGAGATACTGGGTCCTCTTCTGGCAATTTTCGTGGACCAAAGCTTGATTTTTCACGCTTCGATGGTTCTGATCCGACTGGATGGATCTATAGGGCAGAGCAGTATTTCAGCTTGCATAATACTTTGGATAACCACAAAGTCCCCCTTGCATCTTTTCATTTGGAACATGAAGCTCTTCAATGGTTCCGTTGGTACATCAAGGCTAATGTAGGCCCAACGTGGAGAGAATTGTGCACCCTCATTTTGGAGCGCTTTGGCCCTAGTTCCTTTGATGATTTCATAGGAGCACTCACTAAACTGCATCAAACAGGCACTGTAAGAGAATACCAGATAGATTTTGAAAACTTAGCTAATCACACAGAGGGCTTGTCTGATGAATTCTTCCGTAGTTGTTTTGTCAGTGGTCTGAAGGATGCACTTCGCTCAGAAGTCAAAATGTTTCGACCTACTACAATGATGGAAGCCCTTGGGTTGGCTAAGTTAGCAGAAGACAAGATTAGTGCTCTACAACGCTCCAGATCTAATTTTGTTCCATTCAGAAATACAGGTTCTCACAACCCTCCAGTCATACCAGCTCCCAGAACTACTCCGATCAAGCACTTGTCTGAAACAGAGATGCGAGTCAGGCGAGACAAAGGGCTTTGTTATAATTGTGATGAGAAATGGTCTCGGGGCCATAGATGTGTTCAGCAAAAGCTCTATCTCTTGGATGTGGATTCTCCACCGGAACTGGAAGAATATGTAGATGCTCAGGAAACAGTGGATGCTGAGGTTGAGCCTCACCAGCCTGAACCTCCTTCACCAGAAGCTCCACCAGAGATATCTGTCCATGCTTTGGCAGGAGTCACTACTCCACAAACCATGTGGGTCCAGGGTTTCTTCAAGAAGATCCCTCTTACTATACTCATTGATTCTGGTAGCACTCATAACTTCATTGATCCACGAATAGCCAAACAGGCTGATTGCTTTATCCATCCCTGCTCTAGCTTTGAAGTCATGATTGCCAATGGGGGCACTTTACCTTGTAAAGGGAAATGTCGCAATGTGCATCTCTCTATTGGAGATTATAACATGCGCTCTGACATGTTTGCCTTACCCTTAGGTGGCTGTGATGTGGTTTTGGGTGCCCAATGGTTACGCACTCTTGGCCCCATTCTCTGGGATTTTGCTGAACTTTGGATGCAGTTTTCAGCCGAGGGGCACCAACACACTTTGAAAGGCTTACAACCAGGGTCTCTCAGCATCATCAGTTCACACCGTATGGAAAAACTTCTTAAGAAGAATTCACATGGTGTCATCGCTCAGCTCCATTCCATTCAGATGCAGCCATCAGTAGTCTCTAGCACTCCTGCCGATCTCCAACACATTTTGGACAAGTATTCTGGTATATTTGCTGAACCTGTGGGATTACCTCCTTCTCGTCCAGAGGACCACCGTATTCAGCTCCTTCCTGGCAGTGTTCCGCCCAACATCAGGCCCTACCGCTACCCATTTCATCAGAAGACCGAAATCGAGATACTTGTCCGTGACTTACTGAAGCAAGGTATTATTCGCCCTAGTACCAGTTCCTTTTCTTCTCCAGTTCTGCTTGTTCGCAAAAAAGATGGGTCATGGCGACTCTGCATTGATTTTCGAGCACTTAATCATCTCACTATAAAGGACAAGTTTCCCATTCCAGTTGTTGATGAACTTCTTGATGAACTTCATGGGGCTCATTTTTTCTCCAAGTTAGATCTTCGTTCTGGGTATCATCAAATTCGGGTTAATGAGGAGGATATACCTAAAACTGCCTTCCGCACACATGATGGTCACTATGAATTTTTAGTCATGCCCTTTGGCCTCACGAATTCTTCTTCAACATTTCAGGCAATGATGAATAACATATTTCGACCATACCTCCGAAAATTCATTCTGGTCTTCTTTGATGATATCCTCATATATAGCAAAACTTGGGCTGAGCATCTCCATCATCTGGAGCTTGTCTTGCAACTTCTCTCTGATCATCAACTTTGTGCAAAACTATCTAAATGTGTGTTTGGCCAGGAGGAAGTGGAGTATCTCGGGCATATTGTTGCACACCATGGAGTGCGGGTGGATCCTACAAAAATAGATGCCATGAAAACTTGGCCGCATCCTAAAACTCTCAAGAGCCTTCGGGGTTTTTTGGGGTTGACTGGCTACTACCGCAAGTTTTTCAAAGATTACGAGAAAATTGCAGCACCATTGACAGCTCTATTAAAAAAGGATGCCTTCTCCTGGACCCCTGTTGCTGAGACTGCATTTGAACAACTGAAACAGGCTATGTGCAGTACACCTGTTCTCGCAATGCCAGATTTTTCCAAACCCTTCACTATTGAGAGTGATGCTTGCGGCAATGGATTGGGTGCTGTTCTCCTGCAAGATGACCATCCTATTGCATTCACTAGCAAAGCCCTCTCTGGTAAGAATCTAGCCCTCTCGACTTATGAAAAAGAAATGATGGCTATTTTGCATGCTGTACAGAAGTGGCGGCCATACCTCTTAGGGAGTCATTTTTGCATCAGAACCGATCACCAAAGTCTGAAATACTTCCTGGAACAACGGGTATCCTCTCCTACACAACAGAAATGGGTCAGCAAACTCATGGGGTATGATTATGAGATCACCTACACGAAGGGTAAGGAGAATATTGTGGCAGATGCTGTTTCTCGCACATTTGATAATCAAGCTTCCCTTTCCGCTATTTCTATGCCCATTCCCAATTGGTTAGTGTCTGTTCAGCAGGGCTATGACAGTGACTCTTCTTTATCTCAAATCATTCACCAACTAGCCAATAATCCTTCTGCTATACCACATTACTCTTGGGATGGTGCTTCTCTTCGATACAAGGGTCGGCTAGTGCTTCCTCAGAACCCAGCTCTACATCAGGCTATTTTTTATGAACTCCATGCTTCTCCTTCAGCAGTGCACTCAGGCTTCCTCAAAACTTATGAGCGAGCAAGGAGAAACTTCTTTTGGAAAGGGATGAAACAGACGATTCAACAGATGGTGGCTGAATGTGATACTTGCCAACGCCACAAGGGTGAAAAGACCCTCCTTCCTGGCTTGCTCGAACCATTGCCCATCTCTACACGGATTTGGACTGATATTTCTATGGATTTCATTGAAGGGCTTCCTAAATCCGGTGGCAAGACAGTGATCTTGGTTGTGGTTGATCGTCTCTCGAAATATAGTCATTTTTGTGCCCTCAGCCACCCCTATACTGCCTCCTCTGTTGCACAAATCTTCATGGACCAGATATTTCGTCTTCATGGACTCCCTTCTTCCATTGTCTCTGATCGTGATGCAACTTTTACCAGTCATTTTTGGACTGAACTGTTTCAGAAAACTGGCACCAAACTGAAGATGAGTTCGGGCTATCACCCACAAACTGATGGTCAAACTGAAATTGTCAATAAATTCTTGGAAACTTATCTTCGTTGCTTCACTTCCGAACAGCAACATCAGTGGGCCAAGTGGCTCCCTTTAGCTGAATGGTGGTACAATACCTCTTACCACACTACCTCTAAAATGACTCCATATGAAGCAGTCTATGGTTAGGCACCTCCAGTGCTCCTTCCCTACACTCCCAACAGCTCACCAGTCCAGGCAGTTGACATAGTTCTCCGCAGCAGGGATCAGATTCTTCGTACCTTACAGGATAATCTTCACATGGCCCGTAATCGGATGAAACAGCAAACAGATCAACACCGTTCTGAGTGCTCATTTCAAGTTGGGGATATGGTTTTTCTTCATCTACAGCCATACAAACAATCCTCCCTAAAGCTGAAAGGGCGTCATAAGCTGGCCCCAAAATTTTATGGGCCTTATAAGGTTCTGCAGAAGATTGGTTCAGTTGCTTATAAATTGGAACTTCCTCCTTCTTCCCGCATTCATCCAGTCTTTCATGTTTCTTGTCTAAAGAAAGTTCTGGGTACCACTGTCAGAGCACAAACTACTCTCCCTGAAATGGATACGAAAGGATCCATTATCCTGGAGCCGGTGGCAATCATTGACCAGCGCACTCGCCAGCTTCGCTCTCGCTCCATCTCTGAGGTCTTGATTCAGTGGCATGGCATGCAACCAGAGGATGCTACCTGGGAACCCCTTCTTCAGATTCAACAACAATTTCCACACCTTAAGCTTTGAGGACAAAGCTTTTTTCTAAGGGAGAGGGGATGTTAGGAACCTGTGTGTTCCTTCTGTTTATTAGAGTAGTGTTGTTCGACGCATATGCTTTGTAAGTCGTCCCGTGAGTATATTTTATTATCCCACATGCATAGGTAGTATTACTTTTCTAGATCGTACCCAGTATATAAGAATAGGTTGAGGCCCTTGATGGGCACGGACGAATTTATTGTATTGAGCTTGCTCAAAGGAGGTTACCCCCTCAAAGTGGCCTGTGATCAGTAGATTCATTCTGAGTTCTGCTATCACTTTGTATTCTGTTATTTCGAGCATTCTCACGATATTTCTATAAGGAGGTTCTTCACAGAAACAGGGGAAACATCAGGAATTTGTGGAAGTCAAAATAAGGAACAGAATTAGGCGGCTGACATAAATCACATCTAGAATAATAAACCAATACAAATAAAGCAAAGATCGGATAAAAGGAAAGAACAAGAATTAGGTAAACTACTAGGAAAGGCTCCCCATGAAGAAGTAACAAAGTAGGCAGTCATCATCCCACTAGCAGACTCTGCCTAGTGGGGAAACATTACCATTAGGAAGAAAGGGAAAAAGAAGAGTTATAAGTTTTGGAAAACACCTACTGATGGGAAAGATATATTTTCTACAAAAATAGAGAACACGAGAACAACCTTTAAAGAATAAGTATTTTCAACAGAATTAGATCAAAATTGGGAGAGCAAGTTATTGGAGAGTCCAAACAAACAAGATTGCTCTAAAGAGGATGAGGTATTAGAGGAAAAGGAATAACAAATCAACAAAAAGCTAATTAAAGAAATCATAATGGAAGACCGTCAAGAGGATGAGGTTTCTAATATTATAGAAAAGGTATTAGAAGAGAAAATTCTTGAAAAAATTGGTATAGCTATGAATCAGGAAGGAATGAAGAAACCAATTTGTGGAAAACAAAAACAAAAACGTGGCAGAAAATCATTAAAAGAACTCAGAGAGGCTGTAGGGCAAGTAAAGGATCAGAAAAAGATTCTTGATGTTCTTCACAATGGGAAGGGGAAGTTCCTTCCCAAGGAGAAATGAAAATCACAACTTAGAATTCTAGGGGCCTTAATGCCCCTAGCAAAAAATGCTTATTAAAGCATAATCTTACCTTATTTGATTCAGATATTACATTATTAGAAGAGACTAAAATAAAGAAGAAGGAATAAAGCTAAGCTAGAAATGAGGAAAATGGAAATTGGAATTTCAGCAAGCACAAGGGGCCTCAAGAGGACTAGGTATAATATGGAATCCCTGATTAATCAATATCGAAATATTCCCATCACAAACAATTTGGATGGGAGCTAGAGTTGTCAGTAAAAAATCTAACTTACAAATAGTTATAATCAATGTTTATGGACCAACACCTACAAAAGAAAAACTTGCAGTCTGGAATGCGATCATCACCTTCATCAACTCTTTACCCCTAGAAATAGTCATAATAGGAGGAGACTTCAATGCAATATCAAGTAAGGAGGAAAAACAGGGTGGCAGTAATAAAAAAAACAAACCAGTTAAGATTTTAAAGATTGGATCCAGAAAGACTCTCTTATGAATATTAAAAAAAAGAATGGCATATATACTTGGAATAAAAAAAGAAAAGGATATTGTTATATAGCAGAAAGATTGAACAGATTTCTTCTAAAAAGAGATCTTAGCACGAATAATTTGATCAATGCAAAAATTCTACCCATGGCTAGTTTAAATCATTTCCCTATGCAAATGGAAATCAAAGAGTAGTTTAAACCTAGCAGAAACTCCTTTAAATGTGAAAAAATGTGGTTTATGAACAAAGCCTTTATGGATTAGATTAGAGATTGGTGGCAAGAGGAACAATTTGAGGGTTCAAAAATGTTTTGCCTGGTCTCCAAACTTAAAAATATAAAACAATTTTTTTAAAAATGGAATAACCTACATTTCAAAAACATCTTTAAAGAGAAACTTGAATTAGAGGAAAAAATGATTAAATTAAATGAAGAGATTCTAATAAAAGGTATGAATAATGAATCATATCAATTAGAAAAAGAATACCTCATTAAACATGAAGAAGTTCTAGCTAAAGAAGAAATATTTTGGAGGCAGAAATCCAGAGAAAAATGGCTCCTAGAAGGAGACCAGAATACGGATTTCTTTCATAATAGCACTATTAATAATAGAAACTATAAAACCATTTCTAAAATCAAGAATCTAGAGGGGAAGAAAGCCGAGAATCCAGAGGAAATTGTTGAAATATTCACCAAGTATTTCTATGATACTCTCAACAATTTTGGATCTTCAAATAAATCTGCTCAAGAAGAGTTGTTAAGACACATCCCTAGGATGATATTAGAAGAAGATAAGAAATTTCTTAACAAGCCCTTTACCCTTCAAGAGGTGAAATCTGCATTGTTCAATATGAAAATGGATAAATCTTCGGGTCCAGATGGTTTCCAAGCCTTCTTTTTTCAACAGTGTTGGGATATTCTAGGAGAAGAGTTGTGGAAAGCTTTAGAAGCCACACATAAGGGAGGAGAAATTTTAACAGAAATTAATCATACGTTTCTAACTCTCATTCCTAAAAAGAATGAAAGTGTAGTGCTAGGGGATTTCAGACCTATTGCGTTATGTAACACTATATATAAAGTATTTTCAAAAATCCTAGCTATTCGTCTCAAAAGCTTCCTTCCTAAACTCATTTCAGAAGAAAAAACTAGATTTGTCCCTAGCAGATCCATATTAGATGGCATATCAATTATACAGGAAACAATCCATTCTGCAATTAAAAATAAGGAACCTTGCATGTTCCTTAAACTAAATATCCAAAAAGCATATGATAAGGTAGATTGGAGATTCATCTGTAAAACCTTAGAGGATTTCGGCTTCTCCAAACAATGGATGAACATTTTTTTTCAATGTATATCAACTCCTAAAATTTTGATTCTCATTAATGGAACGTTGGAAGGTTTTTTTAATATCTCAAGGGGTATTAGACAAGGAGACCCAATATCCCCATTCCTATTTATCTTAATGGTAGAAGCATTTGGAAGGGCAATCAAGGCAGCACAAGAGGAAAGTAAAATCAAAGGAGTGAAAGTCACAAACGATGTCAACAACACTACCCATCAACAATTTGCTAACGACACTATCCTCACTGGAACTAACACTTTACAAGAGACAAAGAAAATTCAAATCATCTTGGAAACATACACTACAGCATCAGGGAAAATGATCAATGCTGAGAAATCAATTTTTTTTTTCCTAAATACAAAGATAGAAGTTGAAAATCAAATTTGTTAGGAATTAGAATTCAAAAAAGGAAATTTACCATTCAAATATCTAGGGATCTACCTTGACAAGAGTATGCTTTCAAATCAAGGATGGGAATGCATTCTTAGGAAAATTGATAACCACACTAATTCTTGGAAAGGAAGATGGTTAACTAAGGCAGGAAGGATAACAAAGATCAAAGCAATCTTAGCAGCTCCTTCATCCTACCAACTTTCATGTTCACATTCGCCCAAAAATATCAACACTAAATTGGAAAGTAAGCTACAAAACTTCTTTTGGAAAGAATTAGAGGACAAGAAAAGCGTAGCCTTAATTAGTTGGAATAAAATATGCAAACCAAAAGAATTTGGTGGGTTAGGAATAAAAAATTTGGAATGGTAGAACGAAGCACTAGGAGCCAAACAAGTTTGGAGACTCTACCAAGAAAGGGATAGGAAATGGGCTAGAATAATATTTAACAAATATCTTGATCCCTTAGATAAAACATCATTATTCAGAATCAAAGCCCCCCCCACCAAGGGTTCTGCAGGTTGGAATTTTCTTATACATAATTGTAGTTTGATCTCCAAATACCTCACCTAAGATATAGGGAACGGAAACGAAGCATTGTTTTGGGAAGATTCATGGAATGGTAACCCCCCTCTAATAGGGGCAAAATTTTCTCAGGAAGCAATATCTACCCTTCAAACTTTATGGGGAACAAAAGTGAAAGATTATTTAGAGGAATTTGACTTAGACATGGGTAAAAGATGGAAATGGAAACAGATATCAAATTGCGATATTAACTAGGAAGACAAAGAGAAATTGGAAAACATACTAAAAAATAGAACCATTAAACTTAAGAATAGGGAGGACAAGCTAATATGGGATGCCTCAAAAGATGGGACATACAAAGTTAAAGAAGGATACAAAATGATCACAAATTTGCAAAAATGGGAAATAAGTACCCTCCCCTTGAACCTATGCTGGGACATAGCTGATCTTCCTAAAGTAGGTACGTTTCCATGGGAAGCCATGCAAAAGAGAATACTAACAGCTGATAGAATTTAGAAAATGGGATTTGAAGGGCCATTTAGATGTATTCTTTGTGAAGAGGATGAAGAAACTACAAAACACCTCTTATAGACATGCAAATTTTCTCAAGAATGTTAGAGGTGGCTTCAAAGTAAATTTAATTGGTCCTCTCTATTAGCAGGTAGAGGGGTAGATCACTTATTGGGTTGGCCTAAAGATGATCCAAAGAAAAGTTATGGAAAACTTTGGAATATCTCTTCGGCCATTATTCTCTAGGAAATTTGGAAAGAATCTAATCATTGAATTTTCCAAGATCAATGTCTATCAAAACAAGCCCTATTTACAAAAATAGAAGTAGCTATTTTGGAAGTAATGAAAAATGATCTCAGAAAGAGACCTAGAGAAGAAGGATCTTTCTCTGAATGGGATGTAGAAATCAAAAAATAATGGCCTTTACTAATCAATCCTCCCCTCTACTACAAAAAGAAGAATGATTTAGCTAGACTTAAGTGTAAATAGGAACCCCCCCTACCCCAGGATGGATAAAGCTGAATTTTGATGGGGCATCGAGAGGAAACCCAGGGAAAGCAAGAATTGGATGTATTATTAGGGATGAATCAAGTGATTGTATTGTCGAAAGATCCAAGTCTCTAAACATTGTATCAAATAATATCGTCGAACTTGAAGCAGTAGAAGAAGGAATTAACCTATGCATTAAACTTAAAATTTAAAAACTTATTATAGAAGGGGATTCCCAAATCATCATTAATGCTCTCAGAAAAGGAAGTACCCCAAACTGGGTGTTAAATTCCAAACTAGAAGCTATTAACAAATCTCTTTAACATTTGAAGAAATAAGATATGTACACATTTATAGAGAAGGCAATAAGGAGGTGGATATATTAGTCAACTTAGGCACAAATGGATTTAATACACTAAATTTTAATCATAACTTTAAATCGCTTTTGATAGCAATATAATCATTCTCCTTCAAGTTACTGCGAATGTAGTAATTCCACACATTTTGGGGCAGAGTACCAAGATCGCAAAATCTCTCACTTAAGTATTTCCATCCTTTCTAAATGATGAATTAGCGAGGAAATGCTTTATTCATTCAGATGTCATCACCATTATGAGGTTTCCAAAAAATTTGATTTCACCTATTTATTTAAGGAACAGGGGTTACCTTGCCTTTCACCTTAGTTTGCATTTGGTCCATTTTAGTTGACAGATAGTAATCTGGTCTGGGTGTCATGGATACCAATATAAGTCTTTATCATGCATTTGAAAAATGCACCATGGCCTTTTGTGGGCCGGTTACACAAGAGCACTGGAATCGTTTGTTAAGGACCATAGATGATATGAGTCATGTATCTATCAGTTGTGTTTTAGGAGAGGGAGTTTTCAGTTATGAATACTCATGGAGGACCAATAGAGACATCGTTGGGCTCTGGGTAGGATGTTTGGCTAGAGCCGAGGTAGAAAAATGGGATATCATCAGGATTACCCATAATATTTTTGAACCTTGTTGGTTAGTTGGGTTGGAAATTATTGTCACAAACATTGATGCCCTGCTTCATATCCCTCTTCCTGAAGCTTACATGGAATTTGATGTGAACAGACCCAAAATTGGAAGGAGCCTTAGACAGCCTTACATGGTAGTTAGAGACAATGTCCAATTTTTTAGAGAATGGTCACGAATGGAGGCGAGTATCAACTTTCTGTTAAGATGGAGGAGAATTGTTGAATATCATGAAAGGGACGGGTTAATGAATTACCTACGGATGTATGACACCTATATCCATCCAAATGTTAACTTTAATAATCTGGAGATTATGAATTTTTCTTGCCAAACTATCACAGAACTAGTAGGGGAAGGTCAACATTCGAGTTCCTGCCAAGATCCAAAGCCACCAACCTGCATGAAGCTATAGAAATCATTATGGTTTTCAAGATAGAATTATATTAAGATGATATTGGGTCATTTTGTATAATACTCTGACCCAAATTTTGGATTTAAGTGATATTTAGTTATGGGTTGTTTAGTAAATAGCAGATCTAGTGGTTATTCAGTCAAAATAGTTTGCAAGGCATATTTTTAAAAATGTCCATATCAAACTTTTTAGGAATACTTATGTTACTATACATATTTATCTATAGTAATGAAATGATTGTTAGATATAAATTTGATTCGATATCTGGATTTAATTTTATCATGAAATTTTGTTATCATTTTGGATCCACTAGTTTAGCTTCCAACCTATTCTTGTTTAAATTCGGTCTTCCATCTCCTAGTCTCTTGTACATGCATAAATTTTGAGGCATAATTTTTAGAGATTGGGTGCCCTTCAACAATATCTTTCAGTCATTTTGGCTTGCCCCTCTAGATTCGGTTGGAACTATCTGACCTAGCTTTAACAAATTATCATTTGTTAAAACCTCCATGAACTTAACTCAAGTTTAGTTTAGATAATTTTAAAAAATCCAAACTTTAATCATTAATCATTACAATACTATATTAATTAATTGAAGTTAGAAGTAAATCACTTAAATAAACATAATAGAATGTGTTATCTAATTTTAATTAGTTTCCTTATAAGACTTAATTTTCAGTTAATATTTAATATGGGCCCTCCTGGTTGCGTAATGAGATATGATTATGTTGGTTTTGTTAACCCTTAACGTTTTGATGTTTATGGTGATTGAAGACAGATTTCAATAACATCTTCACTAATTTGGAGCATCGACATAAAGGCAGATTTAATATTTGGATATTATAATGAAGCTAACATTGGGGTATGCCCCTTTTACTAATGTATAATATAGGACTAAAGTCTCGAGCTAGACTGGAGATTTTCTTTGCTTGTTCTTTCCTACCAGTGCCCATCAGAACAAGAGATCTATTTGTAAATTATAATTTTAATTTAATAAAGTTAATCATGGCTATGGCCGTTTACTGATCAAAAAATAAAGAATAAGATTATGTAGTAAATTAGAATCATAAAGTAGATTCATAGAATGTAAATGGAGATTTTAACAAGAAATCATGTACACGATCAAACATTATTAATATTTTGTATGTTGTAAAGATTGACAAATTTTTAATATGAAGTTTGAAAGAGCTATAACATAAAATGCTAATTTTATTGATTCAAATTTTCTAGATACATTTTGCATACAAACAAAATTGATGCTAAAACGATTTTTAATATTATTTACATTGCTATCTAAGCATCTTTATATAGTCTTATTTTCCCTTACAACAATTAATTACAGGAATAACTTGCCACAACTGAACTAATTTTATTTATTTAATCTAAACAAAGAAACTAACCTAATTAATGTAATAAATCTAGCATTCCCCCCTTATTACATTAATTCAACAATTTAACATTCTTGCTTATTAGAAACTAACCTAATTAATGTAATAAGTCCAACATTCCCCCCTTATTACATTAATCCAATAAAAATGAAACAACATTCACCAATATTATTCCTTTGGAAACTTTGATGAAGCTCCTTCGCCAATATTTGAAAGTAGTTTGCAACTTTAGATTGCAAATCCTAACCCTGAAGTTGCCCTCATATACCAACTTTAGACTACAAATCTTGAAATTGACCTCAAAATAATATTGTTTCCACCTCCCTTACACAATGAGACATAGTTCCTCCAAAATTTCACATCTTCATAGAGTATGCCTAATGCCTCCTTTGGTGCTACACATGAGACACCTTTCCTCCAAAAGTCCACATCTCCTCTGAGTGTTTCTAACACCTCCTCAAGTGCTGTAGAAATAATTTCCACTAATATATCTACATAGGGACACATCTTTATAGGGACACAAATAGTTTCTTCCCATGCATAATCATCTCTGAGCGAGAAGCTAGCTCAAGATGATAAAAATCCTCCAACCTCCATTGCCTCTAGCCTCCTATTTACTTCTATTCTTTATGGAAAAAATCTTGTAGCTTTTTAACCAATCCATATGGAATATCCCATAGATATTTTTAAATCAAAAGAAATTGTATCTTAATTTGCCATGTGTAGGATTCAAAATCTTCAAACTTAACAATAGTAGACATTTTATCTTCTTGATTGCTTTGAAAGAAAATCAAGCAACATAAAAAAAAATGTACAATAGAAAAGTGAACACTCTTTACAAATTAAAATGCATCCAACACTATAGGAAATGGTTCTCCAAGTTGACTAGCATATGAACCAAAACAATTTGCAAATTATGAAAGGTCAAAAAAATCTATGTCATTTAAACATCACATACTCTCCAAATTGATAATCTCATAGAATACTAGATAGACACATGGTAGCACTACTCATGATCTTATTGTGAAAGAGAAAAATAACCAACCATAATCATTCCTCTTGCATTTATAATGAATGCAATACCAACTTCACTATTGCATACAAACATTGTGGTTATTACTGGGCACAACAGATTTTCATCTCACCATTAACTATCCATTGCCTATGTACCTAGCTCTGATACCAAATGAAAGAGCTAAAATCTAAAATGCTGATTTTATTGATTCAGATTTTTTGGATACATTTCAAATACAAACAGAATTGATGGTGAAATGATATTGAATATTATTTACATTGATGTTTGAGCATCTTTATATAGTCTTATTTTCCCTTATAACAAGTACTTACGGGAATAACTTCCCACAACTATATATTGAAATAATTTTATTTATCTAGTCTAAATTAAAAAACTAACCTAATTAATGTAATAAATCTAACAAAGTTAATGTAAGCTACACAATCCTTTATTTGATGACATTGCTTAAACATACAAACTAAGATACACATTATTAGAATAAAATAATAAAGATTTGACTTCTTAATAATTAATATTTTAATTATTTAATAATTAATTAATGAGATTAAGATTATGGAATAAATTAGAATCATTATTCAATTCACATAATGTAAATGGAGATTTTTGGAAGAAAAAAATATGTACAAGATCAAACATTATAAATATTTTGATGAGATTTTTAAAAACTATTGACATAATCAAACATTATAAGTATTTTCTTAAAATATGGAAATTTCCCAAAAAAGTGCTCTTATCAATCAAAAAATTTCAAACAATCAAATCATAAATAATTAATTTTTTTTATATGTGTTATTTTTGAAGTATTAGATATATAGTGGCCAAAAGAAGAGGGGTTGACCCCAAAGTACAAAAAGGCTTAGAGATCAATCAGAGGTTACCTCCCAAGCATCTAATTGATACTAGTTTTATAGTTCAAAAAGAAAATATGATCAAACATAGAACTAACAACATCAGTCCTACTCCTAACAAGTAGATAAAAAAGAAAACCATTCTAGCAGTAAGGAAACATAACTTACTACTATCACTCTAAAAATTAAACTTATACATATAGAATAAAGCCTCATAGGGCATCAAGTTCAAAGTAATTGACATCATAGATGCAACAAAAAAAAAAACATAAGGGCTAACTACCCTTCTTCTTCTGAGGTTCCTCATCATTCTTCACCTTATGCTCCTCCTTATTAACATCCAACCCCTCCTCTTTGACAAGTTTGTCTAGGAGAGTCTTCATCCAATCCTCTACTAGGAAGCTATATAAAGAGTGGGTAGTCTCATTCTCCTTTCCTAGGTCTTTCACATCCTTATTAACCTATAGGAAATAAAGGGTAGTGGATACAAAATGCATGACTTTAGTGGAGAAATCCAATAGAGTTTCAAATTTTTGGTAGATGCCAATGTGATTGTCTATCAACTCCTTCATCGACTACTCTAGCCTATCAAGCCAAATGTTTTGATGGATATGCTTCACTTCCCACCTCCTTCTTTAGGAGTACCTTTCATAGGGGAGGTGATGTCCTTCCCCCAATGTCTAACTTGGGAAGGGTTAGCTTCAAACGTATTAAAAATGTGGGAGGTAATAGGTGGGTTGGAGATAGACATCTTGTCAATGTCTTAGTCGGGTTTCTTCCTCTTAGTAGGTTAAATGTTTTTGATTAAGTAAAATAAATTTTATAGAGATCTTGAAACTTGAAATTTTTTACAACATATCAAAAATATAGATATTCAGAAAAGTCCAACATCAATAAAACTGCTTTACAAAAGCCAACCCTAGACAACAGGCCCACAGCCAAGAAACAAAAATCCAGCTAAACTAGAACAAGAAAAAACTAGCTACACTAGGAAAGAACAAGATAGCCAAAAAAGAACTAACTATCAATTCTTTCTATCAAGAACTTGGAGGGACTCTACAACTTCTTTGGTCTTCTTGTTGTCCGTGTCCACCTGGTCCTAGTTCTGAGCATCCACCTAGCCCTTGGTTTCTTCTGAATCATCCTCATCCTACCCAATTTCTAGGCTAGTCTTCTCCATATTTTCCCCATCAAATCTAACACTAATCAGTGATTCACCCAGGTTGTTAATATTCTCATCTAGAGCATTCAAAGTGGAGATCACCTGATTTGCTAGCTTCTGGTGGGAGAACTCCATCCTTTGGACTCTTTGTTAAACCTTGGTGATTATGTCCTCCTAGTTTTCTCTGTGTTCCTAGATGTTGAAGTCTTTTTGGCTTCCATCTTGGCATCTATCCTCATCAATTTTATCTCCTAAAGTTCTTTTTGGCTAGTCTTGCATTTGGTTCTTTATGAAGATATCTTTTAGTTGCCTATCTTCTTTCTATAGTTTAGCCTAGAAGAAGGAATAAGTAGTAGTTCCAATAATTTTTCTACTTCATTTTTTAGGATTTTTTAAGTTCTTTTAATGTACTTTTAGAGAAAGAGTAACCATTAACATTTATTTTCTTTAGTATAGTGCGACCAGGGGATCGGAGAGAATAATTGACATGTAATATGTTAGTACAATATTTTTTTTTCTTCAATAGCTTGCCAACTTAGCATGATAATTAGGCTTTATTTTTAAATCTCTAAATTTCCTTATTCATATCCCACCTTGAGCTAGAGGTTTAAAAATTGTATCCCATTTGACTAGAAATGTTTTCTTTTTTCTCAACTATATCCCATAAAAAGTTCTTTTATATTATAACCATCATAGACATGAAATAGATAGTGATGTTGTAGAGACATGTCTTAAGGAGTTGTATTTTTCCCCCTTGGTTGAGGAGTTTCACTTTCCATTCCACAAGTTTTTTACTAAAATCTCCTCGCAATATTTTTTCCAAAAGGATAAGTGGGGTTTCTTAGGAGAAAATTAGAGTTGAAGGTAGATTTTTGGAATAGAAGATATGTCATAGTTTGTGATGTTGAATATCTCATCTTGTAGAGCACTTTTGGTATTAAAGTGGAACAACATATTTTTATGGAGATTTTTTTTTTGCATTGGTGCACTAGCATAATCATTTAGAAGCATCTTCTACCTTTCTACTTTCCTGTGTTGAGCTTTCCCAAACATGACTATTTCATCCAAAAAAAATTGGCATCTCAAGGAGTGAAGGGTAGGAGCAACTTTGATACCTATCAAATCATGTCTTTCATTGTGTTTGGTAAGATTTCTTCCAAGGATCCCAATAACCAAAATAAAAAGATAGGTATGCAAAGGTTTCCATGTCTAAAACTAATTCCCATAGGAAAGAATCTAGTAGAAGTCACATTGATCATAACAACATACTTTGTGGTTTTCATAGATATCATTATCCTCTTGATAAACTTCCTCTTAAATCCATATCTCCTCAACACTTCCTCTAGAAATGTCTAGTTAACCCTATCATAGGCCTTAGAAATGTCATGTTTGAAAGTTATTAAGGGTAAACCTTTAGATTTCATAGAATGAACCAAGTCATGAATAGTGTTAATCACATCCATAATATTCCTACCTTCCATGAAGCCTTTTTGATCTTTGGAAATTAGTTTTCTAAGGAGACGTTTAAGTCTATTAACAATCACTTTTAAATGTATGATCTTATAAATAGTGTTGTAGAGGCTTATGGCCCTATAATACAAAAGAGAAGAGGGTTTTACTTTTTTGTGAATTTAGGCAATATAAGTATTATTCAAATCTTTAGCAAGCTGACCAATTTTTAAAAAGTGACAAATAACCTTGAAAACCAACCCTTCCATGATATGCCAATACTCTTGGATGAAAGTAGGAGGGAACCCATCTGGGCTAGGGGAGTTAAAGTCTTGAAAGGAGAAGGTATTCAACTTCACTTCTTCTTTACTAACGTTTCTCAATGAGTTTTTGGTTATTTTATTCCACTACCAGCTATGGAATATAGTTAAGTAGAAGAGTCTTCTAGAGAGTTAAAAGATCCTATTTTCATAAAATAATTAACTTCCTGCATATTTATCTCCTTCTCCTCTATTACTATCATTCCATCTTACTTCATTAGAGATCTAATTTGATTTCTACATTTGTGTTTCATAGTAGATTGTTAAAAAGGTCTAGTATTCCTATCACCCTCAGTGAGGCATTGAATCCTTGATTTTTGGTTACAGAGTACCTCTTTTGGTTTATAAATATTTAGCCATTGTTCTCTAAGAATTATTTTATTTATTTCCTTATCTTCATCTTCATAATTTTTTTCCATCTAGTTTTGAAAATTTTCCTTTTTTTCTAATTAGATGATTTTCTAATTCAAATAGGTTACCAAATAATTTTTTTTCAATTCTTAACTTTATGATGCAAAATTGTGGCTCTACTAGCTTGAAAAACCTTCTTACAAATTTTTGGAACTAGACAAGCTCTCTACCTTCCAAATTGAAAGTACTCCAAACCAAAGCTGCACACCTTTAACAACACCTCCTTAATGCCATGATTCTATTTTTGACTCATCTCCATAACACCATCTTAAGTCATACTTAACATCTTGTTGTAGTTTGCATGGTTTCATCTATTTGTTTGAGATGCTCCAAATTTGTCCACCTTCCACCTATTCAACCAATAAAGAGATTGGACCTTGGATTTTCATCAATAGAGTCAAAATATCTTTCCTTGACATTCACAACACCAATCAACCTTTGGATTAAGTTCTGCCTATACCCAACAACTTGAATGCTCCAATTAGACTTTAGTTCCTACGAGCACTTGAAACAATTTTTCCAAAAAAATTCCTAATAAAATTCAAAGGACCCTAAGAGGTTTGAAGGCAATCTAAATTCACTCCTTGGGGAGCCACGCTTTTCAAAGACACAAGGCTAATAACATTTAATTGAACATCCAACTATGAAATCCTCAATTGGCTTGAATAGGGTTAAATTAGTCCCTTAAATAAATAAATACCTATTTTTCTTTGAATTTCACCAAAAATCACTCTGAGCATCATAATACATGCAAGAAATCCTTATATCTCCATTTTTAAGTTTGAATCGGTACCCATCAAAAGTAGATTCTACTTGACAATGTTACATCTTTTTGCCAGTCACATTGGATTGCATGGAAAGGGTTTATATTTTTCTCATGTGGAATCTATAATCTTCAAACCCAAAATAAAATTCATTATAAAATATGCTCTTCAATCTCTCATATCATCAAACTTTAGAAATAGAAAGCCTAAGATATGAAGAGAAAAAGAAAAACCTTGATGTACAAATAGTATTTGAGCCTCTATATGACAGTTTCTCCCTTATTTCTTAACCAAAATGCCTCAAATTGGATTCAAATGAGACATGACTGAATACTCAAAATTCCTAAACAATTCATTCCTTCATATGCCCCCATACAAACCTGTACCAGTAAAAAAACCAGTCAAAAATAATGAAAAAAATGTATTTTTCTGTATATTTCTTCATTGTTTTATTGCACAACTCAACTCAATCCTTTGTTTGAGTGGCTACCTTGTAAATAAAGGTCCTCCAACTATTTTTTAATAGTAATCAATGTTGGAAGCATTTTTAATAGCATTTTAAGTGATTATGTTTCTTAACAGTACAAAGTTGCATTAGCAACTTTAACAAGTTTACAGATTTGCAAGGTTATTTAACCTAATCTATTGGATTTATTCTACACCTAAATTTTTTTAAAATAAACCTAACCTATTTTATGCAATTTATTATTTGTCTCTTTCAACCAAAGTTGACATAAGGTTTATAATGAACACCTTGTGTCACTTGGTTGCACAATAGGGTTGATTACATCATTTTTTATTTCTAAATTTTTCTAAGCATATTGGCCTAGTCATACAATGATCATCATGAATGATTATGGGTGGAATCCTTCTTGGTTTTAAAATTGGGGTTCCCTTGCACCACTTTACTTTTTATCTCATTGACTTTGGTGCAAACTTTGATCATAGGGGAGATATAACTTCTCAAATTTTCCACCAATCCTAGATAAGACCTTCAAGGCATTGGTGTGAGAATCACATATTTTTAAATCTTAAAGGGTTAGGCATTTTCCATTCCAAGGGTCAAGGATTCTAATCAGAATAAGTTGTTTTAGGAGTAAGGAGAAATTCATCCAGATTGTTCTAGTTAGAAGAAAGGGAAAATATGTCTGAAATGATCTATATCAGTCTACTCTTATGTCTCCTATTGTTCCAAGTAAGCTTAGAATAGTTTTGATCTAAATCAATGAGACCCCAATCTAGAATAAACTCTTCAAGCTCATTTGAATACTTTTAGAGTAGTCCTCATTGTCCCTTATGTTCTCCAAAGGATAGCAGGGATAATTAAATTCCCTAACAACCATACATTTAGTATTAAGGCTATTCGCCATCTTGTTAGCTATGGAGGACCAAAACTATTTACTTTGGTCATTGTTATTAGGAGAAAAATATAATCTAGATTCCAAGACCACCTACATAAAATATCATGACAACATAAAATAATAGAGTTAGGAGAGGAGTGGATCAAAATACCTGAAATTTTATTTCATTTCTACATTATAGTTTAACCTTCCAATTACCCTTAAGAATCCATAGAGATCCATTCCATAGTAGGCCAAATATGACTTGTCATTCTATCAAGACCTTACATCATAGTTTCCTAGATAAGTATCATATCAACTTTTCTTTCTTGAATATTACACTATAATATATGTTTCTTTGTAGTGCTATTCAAAGATCTTGTATTTTAAGAAAATACTAAAATTAAAATCAAAACAATAGTTGGAACCAACTCCTCAAGCATCATACTAATAGGGACATTCTAAATCTCTTGATCTACCTTTAACTTTCTAGGTCCCTTTTTTGTAGTCCTTGTATTTCCTTTGAAAATTTTTGTAATGAATATTGGGCATTGTTGGAAGCATGAATGTTGGTTGTATTCCTATGGGGGAGTATTGTATATATGTTATCATGATGATATGTTACATTCATGAACGTGTTTTTCATTGATGTCAAAATAGTTGTGTTATGTGGTATCTAACAGAAGAACAATGAAAAGATCAAGTTGGTATGGATAGATCGTGGCATACTTTCAATAGTGAGGTTAAAGGGAGATACTAATAAGTGTCTAGTATATATACCTAACCTCAGAATCAAAAGATATTAATTTTGGAAGAAGTTATGCAAGTTTTGGTAAAGACTATTCTAAAGTAGATTTTACAGACACATATTCTGGGAAACTTGTTATATCTCTTAGCGGAGTTATTATTCTAAGAAGCCAAAGTTAAAGATATGGAGAAGACATGGTGATGATGTGCCTAGGTTCACTCATCATAATATTATGTGTAGGGAAAAATATTCAAGTTACAAGGTGGAAGATTAATATTATAGCTAAGTGTAATGTGGTCTTAATGTGGTCCTATAATAGCTAATTGAGAAGGTGTACCAACTGACTTAGGGATTTTTTTGATGGATTTGATATAAAAGAAGGACATTTTCCTTTATCATGGGTATTGAAGAGAAGTGATTGTAAGTAGGAAAATGAGTGGAATGAAAAGTTGAGTAGAGTAGAGAGAAAGTGAAGAAAACTTCATTGCCAAGGTTTTATTAAGTGATCCAAAGTTGGATACTTGGATCCGATGTTTATGACCTAGTCTACAAGGTCTAATAGTGATTGTTTCAGTTGATAAGATAGAGGAAAGAGGAACTTAACAATAAATTAGTTGTTTGGGCAATGAGCTCATCTTGTAATTGAAATTGCATGTTTGAGCAGTGGGCTTTTCTTGCATACATTATACTACAAACTCCTAATAGGGTTGGCACAAATCCTAATAAGGTTGGAATCTCCTAGCAAGGATTCAAAGTCTCCTAATAAGGGCTCATATGTACTAAATGTTGTAATAGACTCTTAACATGGTCCATCCTCTAACAAGGAATATTTATATTAGTACATCATCTTAAAAGCATCATTCCCACTAGGGTTTTCACTCTGATCAAAGGCTTTCCTTAGTTAACATATCTAGTCTAATTGTCTATATGCATCTTATTATGGTTGTTGTTTATTTTATTTGAATGGATAAGATTGTTTAAAGTTGATAAATGTTTTCATTGGTTGATAACTGATACACCTCCCCCCCCCTCAAGTATTTTGGTGGACTATTGTTTCTAACAATTGGAATTAGAGTATTAGGTCCTTCAAGATAAAGTTTAACAAAATTGTGAGATCTATGGTTAGCATGTTTAAGAAAGATAGGCCCACATTTGATAGAAGAAATTTCAACACCCAAATGATAAAAATTCTTGGTGAGTTATCAGATTTGTGTAAAGAGTAGAGTATTGAGTTTTCAGATCCAAAATCCTTCTATTATATAAAAAAGAAATTATATAAAAAAGAATAGAAGCACAAGCAAAGATATATTGAGATCAAAAGAAGACATAAAGATGAAGGAAGGTATTGATCTACTTACTAAGAGAGAAGAAGAAGGTATTAAATTTTTTTTTTTTTGGACATGTAAATAATTTGGTCAATTTTTGAGTAGATGTCCTAAAAGATTACAAAAATCTAGAAAGAATCTACTTTTTGATAAAGTTGAAGAATTTAGAGAAAGTATGGAATAATCCTTGAAAGACTCTATTAATGAATTTAGATTGGTTAATGAAGAACAAGTATTAGAAGTAATAGTTTTGGAAACAATTATGGAAGTGCAAATGTAAGAGTTAATGAGAAATTTAGGATACAAGAATGAGTAGTTGATTATAATTCAAGATGATGATGTTGTTACTAAACTAAGGAATGATGAAGTATTCCTTGAGACTAACAATAATTTGCAAAATGAAGGAGAGCCAAGGTAGGTAAAATGCTTGGAACCTTCAGAGATCCAAGAGTTGAGATAACAACTCCTAGTTTAGGTAAGAATATGACAAAGAATAATCCACCTGAGCATATCATTAGAAGCAAAGATAAAGGTGTGATGATAAGAGGTAGAGTCAATGAAGAATGATGTTTGATGTTTGATGTCTCAAGTCAAAACTAAGAATTTAGATGAAGCATGTAAAGATGATCATTGGAAGTAAGTGGTGAAGGAGGAATTCAATCAAATAGTAAAGAATGAGACATGGGAATTGGTCCTTAGACTAGCAGACAAGAATGTGATAGGAAGTAAATGGGTATTCAGAAATGAGATGAATGAACAAGGTGAGGTTGTAAGGAGCAAGGAATGATTGGTATGTAAAGGTTACTCATACCAAGAAGGAATAGACTATGATGATACCTATGCTCCTATGGAAAGAATAGAAGTAGTAAGGTTATTCTTAGCCTATGTAGCACATAAGAAATCCAAAGTGCATTAGATGGATGTCAAGTCAACATTTCTAAATGGAGAACTTGAAGAAGAGGTGTACATAGAATAGCTTGAAAGTTTTCCTTTGACAGATGACAAGGACATAGTATGCATACTAAAGAAAGTATTATATAGCTTCAATCAAGCACCTAGAACCTAGTGTGCAAGGTTGGACAAGCATTTGAAAAAGCTTGGTTTTAGCAAAGGTATGGTAGATCGTAATCTATATTAGAAATTAAATTAATGATGGATTAATGATCTTGGAAATATTTTTTGATGATATCATATTTGGAGGAAATAATGACGAAAGTGATAAGTTTTCAGATGAAATGAAGAAGGAATTTGAAGTGAGTGTGATAGGAGAAATGAAATATTTTCTAAGATTATAGATTGTATAGGATAAAGAATGAATCTTTATTTTTTAGATTAAGTATTTGAAGAATTTACTAAAAAGGTTTGGTTTGATAATATGTGAAGTCATTGGAACACCTATGCTAACTGGACACAAGTTATCTTTAATCAGAGGATTTCAATATTTGACTTAGACAGTGCTAGATATAGAAAATGCAGTTGGAATTGTTGCAAGATTTCAAGCTGATCCTAGAGAAGCACATTATGCACTAGTCAAAAGGATATTTAGATATTTAAAATGAACACCAAAGTTTGGATTTTTGTATGACAGATCTAATGATTTCACTCTAAGTGCTTATACTAATGTTGATTGGGCAGGCATTATGTATAAGAGAAAGAGCACCAGTGGTAGAGACTTGTTTTTGGGAGGAAGATTGGTTTCTTCGCTAAGAAAGAAGCATGATTATACCTCACAAAGTACAACAAAAGTATAATATGTTGCAGTAGCAAAAAATTACAATCAAGTTGTTTGGATGAAGCAGATGCTAAAGGATATAACGATAGAAATTAGTGGACTTGTTGTCATACATTGTGACAATACAAGCATACTAAATATGTCTATGAATCCAGTGTTGCATCTAAGAATAGGCACATTTCTATCAAGTATCACATGTTAAGAGAGAAAGTTGTAGAAAACGAAATTAGATTGGAGTATGTGAGCACTAAAGAGAAGGTTTTAGATATTTTCACTAAGCCTCTTCCCAAAGAGACTGTTGAGTATTTGTGAGGTGTACTAGGTGTTATGCCCCTTCCTACATCAGAGTAGAGGATGCAAGAGTGCCTTAGTCCAATGTAACAAAGAACCATTATTTGTTTGGACTAAATATTGATGCTTCTTGTATGGGGGAGTATCTATTATGGACAGAGTCATAGAAGACTCTTGTTGGATGTTGTTTTCGAAGATTTTCTTTGGAAACTTGAGCTAGTAAGAATCAATTGTTGTAGAGAGTGTTGGTTGTTGAAGCCTTTGACATTGATGTCAATCAACTTAGATAAGTTCAACATGAAAAAAAGAAAGAACAAATATAGCATGTTGAAGAGAGGTTTACCATGAAAATAGTTTAGGAAAAGTATAGAAAGGAAAAATACAAAGCACACTGAGGCATATCAATGGAGGAGAAAGATTGATGAAGATGATTTTAAAAGATAGTCTTTTGCAATTCTTATTTTTGAAACTAGATATTTTTCATCTATGTTACCATCAATACCAAAGGGGGAGAATTTTGGAAGCATGAATTATGGAGTATTGTAGATATGTTATCATGATGGTATGTTACATTCATGGCTATGTTTGTCATTGATGTCAACATAACAATTTTTTAAGGTATCTAATAGAAGAATAATAAAAAGATCAAGTTGGTATGGATAGATCATGGTATACTTTTAGTGTTGAGATTAAATGGAGATACTGCTAAGTTTCTAGTATATGTAGCTAATCTCAGAAGCATAAGATATGAAGCCTAGAAGAAGTTATGCAAGTTTTGGTAAAGATTGTTCTGAGATAGAACTTATAGAGGTGTGTTCTAGCAAACTTGTTATATCTCTCAACAGATTTGTTATTTTGAGAAGCCAAAGTTAAAGAAATGAACAAGACATGTTGGGGATGATGTGGCTAAGTTCACTCATCATAATGTTATGTGTACTAAAAGATATTCACATTCCAAGGCAGAAGATTAATGTTATCGCTAAGTGTAATGTGTTCTTAATGTGGTCCTATAATAGTTAATCAAGAAGGTGTAACAACTAACTTAGGGAATTATTTTATGGACTCAATATAAAGGAAGGACATTTTCCTTTATCATGGGCATTGAAGTGAAGTTATTGTAAGTAGGACAAAGGGCAGAATGCAAAGTTGAGTAGAGCAGAGCTAGAGTGAAGAAAAATTCATTTCTAAGGTTTTATTGAGTGATTCAAAGTTGGATACTTGGATTTGAGGTTCATGACCTGTCTACAACGTCTAATAGTAATTGGTCTAGTTTAAAGGAAAGAGGAAAGAGGAACTTAAGGTAAGTTACTTTTTTGGGCAGTGAGCTCATCTTGTAATTGAAATTACATGTTTGGGTAGTGGGATCTTCTTGCATACATTGTACTATAACTCCTAATAGGTTAGGAATAACTCCTAACAAGATTGAAATTTCTTAATAGAGATTCAATGTCTCCTAAAGGGGGCTCATAAGTACTAAATATTGTAATATACTCCTAACAATGTCCATCCTCTAATAAGGAATATTTATATTAGTACATCATCTTGTGTGCAACATTCCCATAGGGGCTTTCCTCTAATTAGGGGTTTCCCTAGTTAACATATTTTGTGTAACTGTCTATGTGCATCTTATTATGGTTGTTGTTTACTTTAGTTGAATGGATAAGATTGTTTAAGGTTGATAAATGTTTCAATTGTTAGATAATTGATTCACCTCCCCCCCCTAGTTATCTTGGTGGACTATTGTTTCTAATATAGGTATCATTAGTGAGACCTTTAACAAGTTTTAAGTCCCTTTTTAGGTTAAGCTTATTATTATTTTTTGGTAAAATCAAAAACCTATCTCACCTTTTTATAAAGGAAAAGGCTAACAAAAATATAACTAGTCATCTTCAATGACATCAAACTAGCATTATTATTAGGAATTTGATAATGAAGTAAACTAATGAAATGTGTAGAAATGGATGAAATTTAGGATTATAATTTGTATTAATTTACTTGGAATAAAAAATTGATATACTTTTCTAATTTTCAAAGACAATTTTTTACTTGTTGAAGAATCCTAAAAATTAGGGGTCTAGTTCCCACCATAGAACTATATGGAAATAAACTTATTTCCCTTCAATATCAGATTATGATATAGATAACATATATAGGTGGAAGAATGAATAAAGAAATTTGTACACCTATATTTTTATCTTTTACAACAATTCAATTTTCAACTCACCTAAAAGCAATAATTTTCCTTTCCCACCACATTTTTCAAAACAAATCTATTCTAACCAAAAGAAAAAATATCCATTCTTGAAGAGGACTCTCTCCTCTAAAACGTCATTTGATTTTTAAATTTTTTCATATGATTTAATATTTTTACCTTTCTTAAAATTTACATCTTCTCAAGTGTTAAAATACGTACTTGTACAATTTTTTAATTACAATATGCTATATCTAATTAAAACACTATAAAATCTATATGAGAATATTCTTGACTTTTAGCTCTATAAAACGGTGTTTCTATGTTATTAAAAAAAATCATAAAAAATAGTAAGAGTTATTGAAATGTCATTCTTCTGAAATAATTATATTATTTTAGTAATTGGATACAAACTTGAATATAAAACATGCATTTAATAGACATTTCCAATTGGAAAGTGTGAGACCATATATAAATTAGCTAGAATAAATTTGTCAAGATCATATATTTGAATAACAATGATTTTAGAAAGAAATGCTCAAATTCAGTCACTTTGATAAGTTAGCCTGAAAGGTGACACAACTTTCTACTTTTACCTTTTTAATTATTTTTGTCCACAACCTTTTAGTTGCACCCTCCAAAAATTTGTTCATTGTCTTCTAGCTCCTTTACCATGGAAGGGATTGAAAGAATTTTTAGGGCACTAATATACTCCCTAGATCTTGAAGTACTAGAAACTTTCAAGTTAGATACGTGATGTAGTACCCAAGTTCCTATTCATAATAGCACATCCTACAAAAGGAAAATGTTGACATAAATATAGGTACAATAATCATATTTTAAACTCAAATATCTTCCATTAACCAAACCCCTTCTACATTATTTTTTTTCTTCTTAGATAGCAAAAATAAATATCTAAATTTAAAAAATTGAAAATAATCTTTTTTGGCAGATTTTAGTAAATCTTCAATTTTGCCATTTTAGGTAACCTTTGAAATTAACTCTTTAAAAGCTAAAAATAAAATTGGAATTTCCTTAAGCAATGAAAAATTGACCTCCCAACTACTCTTTCAATTTGTAAATGTCCATTAGAAGTTATTATAAAATTAAACTCTAAACAATAGATAAGAAATACAACAACTAAGTTTTGAGGGTCAAAACAGATTTTCTAGGACCCAAAAAATAATTTCTTCTTAACATGATGGAGTAGAGCTGAATTTTTGTGCCATGAAAATCCTCATTAGTAAACCACTATAAAAATTTGAGAGAAAACCCAAGTCCGAGTCAAAATTTATGACTCCCAGAAGTTACATCAATGCATCATTCTCTCCTTGAAAGAAACTCGCCTCCTGCAAGTGGTTGTTTCTGTATTGCTACAATTTAATTAGATCTAACTACATTACTACCCACTCAAATTACCATGTAATCTCTATTTTAAGTAACCATTCCCACTGTATAAGGTATCTATTATGTTGGCCATACCTGGTGGAGGTATTTTGCTTGTCAAGAATTTTGGCAATATTTTCCTTCTTCTTATTGGGAAGGTGATGTTTCCAATCCACTCCCTATGTGTCATCTATATTTGGAACATCTCAATGGAATGTGTATATATTATAGAACCATTGAAAATAGGGAAGATGTCAAGATTTGATGGTAAGCTAACCTCATAAGTATTATCATTGATCTTTTTTATAATTTTTCAACGCCCAATCATTTTATAATTCAATTTATGATATGTGCTTGTAGGAAACTATCCATGCCTTAACTAACCATTATTGAGTCACTTGTAGAAAATATTAGTTACCTCTGAGTAACATCTCCAATAATCTTGTAACTCACATTACTATCCTGTAACTTTTGTTTAACACCTTGGTGGAGCTAGTGAAGGTGTTCAACAAAGGTAACTTCATCATCACTAATTTTGTCTCCCAATGGAAGTGACACAAGATATAGGCCATAGAAAATTTGAAATAGAGATTTTTTGATTGATCTGTTAATAGAACTATTATAGGAAAAAATCCACTTGGAGCAATGTCAAGTCCCACTTGTTAGGCTTCTCAACCATAATGCAGCATAACAGATTTCCCAAACTTTGATTAACCACCTCTATTTGTCCATTAGTTTGAGGATAGTAGGCACTATTAAATTATAAATTTGTTCTTAATTTCCTCAAAAGGGTCCTCCAAAAATGGCTCAAGAACTTAGTATCTCTATTAGAGTTAATGGTCTTTAGAAGACCATGTAAATGGACAACTTCTAAGAAGAATAATTTTGCTATTCTAGTTTCATCATTGGTCTTTTTACAAGCAATAAAGTTGACCATTTTGGATAATTGATCATATCTCACTGTGTGTGTGGGAGACCCAATACAAAATCCATGCTCAGGTTAGTCCATAATTTGATGGGTATGTCTAAAGGTATGTATAATCATGTATTCCATGAATTTCCTATACCCACTTGACATATTCTACATGTTGACACATATTTAGCAATGTCCCTCTTTATCTTGGGACAATAATACTCATCTTCAACCAACTTTATTATTTTGTCCTTTCCAAAGCATCCAACTAGTACACCACTATGAAATTCCCTGGTAATAATTTCCCAAATAAACCTTCCTAGTATACATAGTTGTTTACCTATAAAGAGGTAACCATCTTGCATAAAATAGTCACCTTTCACATGATCCAACTTACGAAAAAATAAATCCTTTAGCTATTCTACAATTTTCTAGAAATTGTCATTAGTTTTATATAAGGTATTAGTTGCATCAAGACCTAGCGACTTTAGTTTTTGATGTAGAAGCATCTTAGGATTTCTTGCAATCCTACATATTGGAGCTGAGTGCTAGTAGTCTAAAATTTTCTATTGTTATCAAGTTGTTTAGCGTATGTCAAGTTGCTATACCTCTACTGAATGTCAAGTTATTGTAGTTCTAGTAGATGTCGAGTTATTGTAGCTCTAGTGGATGCTGAGTTACTCTAGCTCTTAATGGATGTCGAGTTACCGTAATAATCTTATGTTGACTGAGTGTACCTTCATTTGGCAAGTTAACCTATTGGTGTTGAGTTTTCTAGTAGATGCTAAGTGTTCCTATATGTGCCAAGTGCTAGTATTGGTCTTGGTTATGTTCATGCTGAGTTGTCTATGAGCTGACTTCTAGGATTTAATTTATATATGGGTATTTAATTTAGTGTTGTATCCCACTTGTAGCTTAACCTATATTTAGTGTAAGGGATTTAAATTAGTTTGTAATGATCTGGGATGACTTATGGCTTAGTTAGGTATAAGTAAGGGGTTTTGTGGAGTCCTTAGGCAGAAGTTATCCTTCCAACTTGGAGAAGGGGATGAAGTGTAGATGTGAATTTTGAGGAGCTAGGACTGGGGTTTGAGAACTAGAGGATTTCTTGGTGGACCTAAGGATATAATTGTGGAATTTTCATTGTGTTCTTATCCACTTGTGGATCTAGACTAGCTTAAATTGAGTTTGTAAGTGTATCTTGTTGGATCTTGTAGAACTAATTTTATAATTGTTGTTTGTATTTGGCCCTAACCTAAAAGGCCTTATAGCTAGGTATATTATATGAAATCTATTATGTCTATGAATAAATATTTGTGATTTGATATCAAATCTTGCATTATTGTTTTTTAATTATTGTGTTTCCACTGTGTGGTTATTTGTTAGGGGTTTAGACATCTCATTTGGGGATTTTCTTTCCTTGTACCGTGTCAAGTTATATTAGAGCCTAGTTGTTCCTGAGTGTGTCAATAGATTGCCGAAGTTGAGGCAGTTTACACTGGGACTTGTAGAGAAGGTTGATCTTGTAGCTTATTAATCTTTTGGATTGGTGGATCTATTACTTTGGGTTTACAAAATCTTTTCGAAGATGCCTCTAAGAAGATTGGACCCTAGCGCAATTGATTATCTTAGTGATGTCATGGAAGAAAGGATCATAGAGAAGTTGAGGGAACTGTTAAGATTTGAGATTGCATTGAGAAAGAGTGACATGATCACTTAAATTGTAACTGCTTTAGGTGGTGTACCTAGGCATGTGGATATTGAAGCTAGTTATGAGGAAGTTGTTGAAGACTTTGAAGATATTGGATCTAGTGGTGAGAATAGAACTAATCTTGTGAAGAGACCTATTGGAACTAGGGATGTTCAATTTGCTAGACCTGGACCTTAGTTAAAGTTGAAGCATAAGATGGAGGTTTCTACTTTCTTAGATACTTTGACTCCTGAAGACCTAATTGATTGAATTAGTGAATTGAAAGACTACTTTGAGTTTGAGGATATTGAGGATCCACTTAGAGTGAGGTTGCCAAAAAATTGAGTTTAAAGGACATGCTTCTCTTTGGTGGAAAGAATTGCAAAGAGACAAATAAGAGGAAGGTGAAATGAGATCTCTAGATAGAGATTGGTGGTGACTATGTTGAAGGCTATGTTCATTCCTACATATTATGAACTTGAGTTGTTTAAGAGATTTTAGAATCTAAAATAGAAGGATATGGCTATGAAAGATTATACCAAGGAGTTATACAAGTTGACTATTTAGTCTGGTCATAGAGAATTGTCAAAAGAAAATGTAGCTCGATATATTAATGGTTTGAGATTCAATATTCAGGATGAGCTTTGTATGTTGAATATTTCTTCAGTTGAGGATGATTGTTAGCATGCTCTAAAGGCAAGAGATAATTTGAAAAGGAAAAGTCAAGGTAATGCTAGAAGGAAGGAGAAGTAGGATAGCTTGGCATAAGCTAAACTGAATGTTGAAGTCAACCAAAACCTGTTGATCAAAAAAGGAGGATAGGTAGAGGTGAGTTCGAAGGTAATTGTTTAGATGTTGCAAAGAAGGGAATAGATCTTTTCAATTTCTAATTGGTAGGACAACTACTATTGTGAATGATGTTTTAGTTCAAGATAGTAAACCTAAACAAGGAGAAAGTTTGTTGTCTTGATGAGTACTAGTTTGTGAGAGGACACTAGAATCTTGTCTGAGGGCTAGTTTGTTTAGGACTTATTATAAGATTGGTGGTAAAGTATGCAAGGTGATTGTGGATGGTTGTAGTACTGATAACCTTGTTGTTATAGAAATGGTTCAAAAACATGGTTTGAAGAGAGTAAGACATCCTTATCCTTATAGGATTGGCTAGTTACAATGTGAACATGCTTTGGAAGTAAGGCAACGAAGCTTTGTTAATTTCCAAATTAGGTAGTATAAGAACCAAGTGTTGTGTGATATTGTGGACATGAATAGTTGTCATCTATTACTTGGTAGACCTTGATAGTATGATTGTAGGGTTGTGCATGATTGTGTCAAGAATGTGTTTACTATTGAGAAAGTTGGGAGGAAGTTTTCCCTGATTCCTTTGTAGAATGAAGAGCTTGGTAGGAGGAAACTAAGTATTGGCAACCAAGTTGAGTTGGTATATTTAGAGAAGGTTGGAGATCAGTGTGGAAAGATGACCTCTAGCACACCTTAGATGGATATGAAAAATTAGGAGAAGAACAAGGGAAAGAGTGTACAAGTTGAAGATTTGGAGGATATGTATGTAAAGAACTAGTTTGGGACTTATGTGTTGATTCCGAGAAGATGTTTTTCTAGTTACTAGACTATATTTTCAAACCTAGGGTGTCTAATGTAGGAGCATCCTAGGCTTTCTTGCAATCTGGTATATTGGAGCTGAGTGCCAATGGTTTCCAATTTTCTATTGATGTCAAGTTGTTTAGTGTATGTCAAGCTGCTATAGCTCTAGTGCATGCCAAGTTACTATAGCCATAGTGGATGTCAAGTTATTGTAGCCCTAGTAGATGCTGAGTAACTATAGCTCTTAGTGGATGCTGAGTTACTATAGCTCCTAGTAGATGTAGACTTATTGTAGCTCCTAGTGGATGCTAAGTTATCATAGCTCCTAGCTGATGCAAAGTTACTAGAGAAATATTATGTTGGTTGAGTGTTCCTTCATGTGTCAAGTGAACTTGTTGGTGTTGACTTTTCTAGTGGATGTCGTATATTCATATATGTGTTGAGTGCTAGTATTGGTCTTGGTTTTGTTAATGTTGAGTTATTTGTGAGCCAAATTTTCACATTTAATTTATGTATGAGCATTTAATTTAGTGTTGGAGCTGACTTATGGCTCAACTTATATTTAATGTAAGGGATTTAAATTAGTTTGTAATGATCTAAGCTAAATTGTGGCTTAGTTGGGTATAAGTAAGTAGTCTTGTGGAGTCTTTAGGAAGAAGTTATCCTTCCAGATTGGAGAAGGGGATGAAGTGTAGATGCAAATTTTGAAGATCTAGGGTTTTGGTTTGAGAACCAGACAATTTCTTGGTGGACTTGAGGGTACAAGTGTGGAATTTTCTTGGTGTTCTTATCCAACTATGGATCTAGACAAGCTAGAATCGAGTTTTTAAGTGGATCTTTTTGGATCTTGTAGAACTAATTTTGTAATTTTTGTTTGTATCTCGCCCTAACTTAGAAGGCCTTAGAACTAGGCATATTACATGTAATTAGTTATGTCTATGAATAAAAAGTTGTTATTTGGTATCAAATCTTGCACTATTGTTGTTTTGTTGTTGTGTTTCACTTGTGTTGTTATTTTCTGTAGATTTGGACTTCTCCTTTAGTAATTTTCCTTCCTTGCATTGTGTTAGTTTCCATTATGGTTAATAGTGTAGCATGCCTACTCAATGAATCAATAACATAATTTTGTTTTCCAAACTTATTTTTCAGAACAAAGGTATATCCCTATAAGAAATATAACCACTTGGCATGTTGACTATTCAACTTCTTTTGTGTGTTGAGGTATTTCAGAGCAATATGATCAATAAATAGCATAGAATCGTGTGGGACTAAATAGTTCCTCTAGTGTCTTAATGCTTGGACAAGTGCATAAAACTCTATATCATAGGTAGAATAATTCTTTCACACTTCATTCAATTTCTCAATAAAGAAGGCTACAAACTTACCTTCTTGGTTGAGAACATAACCTATCCCAACATGTGAAGCATCACGCTCTACTTTAAAATCTTGTCAAAAATTGGAAGTGTCAGTATAGGAGCTTCAGTTAGGTTTTTCTTCAAGAATTGAAAACTCTCATGAGTGTTTGTTGTCCATGTTCACACCCACCCTTTGATATAGTTTCCTATGGGTTCTACAATATTAATAAAATTTTAGATAAACTTTTAGGAGAAATTTAAAAACCCATGAAAACTTTGTACTCCTATTACACTAGAAGGACTAGGCCATTCTAGCATTACTCTTACCCTTTCAAAATCCATCTGAACACTAGCTTGAGAAATGACAAAGCCTTGAAAGATCAAACTATTTTGCATGAATCTACACTTCTTCAAGTTTTCAAAGAGCTCCTCATTCCTTAATACACTCAAGATGATGCTTGAGTATTGTAAGTGTTCTTCCTTGCCTCTACTATAGATCAAAATATCATCAAAATAAACTACAACAAAATTACCAATGTAAGGTCACAACATTGTATTATCAACCAAATAAATGTGCTAAGTGCATTCAAAAGCCTAAAATGCATAACCGTCTATTCATAAAAAAAATTCTAATTTCTTAATGTTGTCTTGCATTCATCTCCCTCTCAAATGCAAATCTAGTGGTAGCCACTTTGGAGGTCAATCTTGCTAAAGTACTTAGGCCCTACTAATTTATCCATCATGTCTTTTATCCAAGGAACAAGAAATTGATACTTAATTTGCTAATCTTATTAATTTATTTGCTATCAGTGCACATCCTCCATGTGTCATCCTTCTTTGGAGTCAATAATATGGGTACTACACATGGACTCATACTTTCTCTGACCAATCCCTTTTGCATCAATTTTGGAATTTATTTATTCAAATCTACATGTTGTGTTGGATTCAATTGATAGGTTGGTTGATTAGGTAGAGTTGGTCCAGGAATAAGATCAATATGATTTTTAATATCTCTTTTTGGTGGGAGATCATTAGGTAGTTCATTAGGAACAACTTTAAAAAACTCCTCCCACATCTTGATTACCTCAGGTGACATCAATTTTTCATGTTCTTTTCCTCTTTTTAGTATTGTTACATAACAATATCTCATTACTTTAATTTCTTTGATAAATTCTTTTACATACAACATGGTTTTATTCTTCTTTTCATCCTTAAGTGAAAATAGAACCACTTCAGGGTCATCCTTCCAAAATATGTAATTATTTTTCTCCCTATCATTTATGACCTTCCCATCATACTACCATGGTCTTCCTAACATTATATGGTAGACATCTATAGGGATAGCATCACACCATATTTTATCCTTATAATATTTTCCTATGTTAAATCTGACTAAACATCTTTTATCAATAGTGACTTGATTTCCTTTCTTAAACCATGCAATATGGTAAGGACGAGGATTCTTTTCACGTTGTAAACTCAATTTTTCTACCATTTATCTAGACACCATATTCTCATAACTACCCCCATCAATAATAACTTGACATACCTTTCCACAAAAGAGTGCATCTAGTTCTAAAGATGTTGATCTAGAGCCATGAATCATCAGAGTCCTTTATAGGAACTTCATTTTTTCAGCAATGATCATTAATCTTCTCATCTTGATGGTTTCTCCCACATTTTCTAGAACTTCTTTCTCCTCCTCTTCTATCAAAACTAGGTTCACTCAAGGTTGTCTTCCTTATTTTATTTCTAGTATGTTATAATTTGAGCATTGAAAGACTCTACATCCTCCTTTGCTAGATTTGAAACACATAAAGGGCCTCTATTGGTTTTCCCTACCTCTTCTATTAAAATAACATCATCCTCATTGAAATCCCCTTCTTCTTTCCTATTTTGTAGGATCTTGTCTAGAATCTATATTTCTTTCAAATCATTGTGAGGATTCTCCTTGACCATAATTAGAAACTCCTCAAAATGGTGTTGAGGAACCGCTTCTTCCTCCTCTATTCCTCTGATTATATTATCAATTCTATTTATCTTCAATCTTTAGGAATAGTTGGTGCGGTTCTTCCATACTGCTAATATGATGCACATTCAACTCATTTTGGATAGAAAATTTTAGGATATTTATGTATCTAGTAGCCATCTGCTCATCATCTTCCTGATATTTTAGTCTCATAGATAACTTATAGAACTCATTTGTGTACACTTGTATAAGGAACAAATTTTTCTTCAAATTATGGGACATATGCAAGTGGGTTTGAGAGTAATCTAAGGGTAAGAACTTCTCCCCTAGTTTTTTCTCCATCTTGCTCCACATTCTCATCTTTTCCTTCTTTTTTCTGGTTTGTTCATTTTGGAGGTGATCCCACCATATCATTGCATGTCTTTCAAATTTTGGACATGCAAACTTCATCTTCTTTCCCTTTGCCATAGCCCTCCATTCAAAAAAAATTCCCATCTCATTTACCCATTCTATCAATTCTTCTAGCTTAAGACTACCAGAATACTCTAAAACTTTGATCTTGATCCCTTCATTTTTACCTTCTAAAGCCTGAAGTACTCTATCTTTATAGCTCAACTCTTCCAACTATTCTTCTTTATTTTCTTCATTTTGATTAGCACCCCTTAGATTTCCCTCTTCATCTGATTTGTTCTCTCCTTATACTATTGGTATTGCTTGATTATCCATTCACTCATTCAACCATTCAATCTATCTCTTGCATATCCAATACCAATCTTTTCATTTGAGTGACACCTCCTCTTCCTCTTCCTCTTCCTCTCTCAGCCATCTTCCTGCTCTAATATCAAATGATGTAATACCCAAGTGCAAATTCAAAATAATGAATTGTATAGTAGGAAAACATAGACAAAAATATAGATACAACAATCATATTTACGCCGAGAGGTGTTCTATACAATCACAACACAAACACCTAGCACAAGAATATGCAAAAATAGATTCTCCGTCAATAAAAAATAAATGGGAGTGGTTACAAATTTCTAAATTAAATATTAATTATTAAATTATAAAATAAAAAAGAATTCCCAAATTAATAGCTGACCAAAATAATAGGAAGCCAAATGGAGGCCAAAATTATAAGCCTAAAATAATAGGGCCCAAAAAAGTAGGGTCCAAAAAACTAGGGACCAAAAAATAGGGGCAAAATAATTTCAATATGATTTTAGTTTTTGTTAAATATAATTTTTCATGCACATTCATGCTTATTTTTTGTGGATATTGGAGGAATTTGAAACAAATTCATGGAATGTGAAGTGACGTCTGTTGGAGGATATGAGGAGCCTCTTAGAAGTTATAAAACAAAGGCTCCTCAATTCATTTTCATTTTATGTTTTTGTAGGAAGGAAGAGGTGGAGGTTATTAGAGGACTAGATTGGAGTTTTTGAATAGGAGTAGATTGAAGTTTTGGAGTAACTTTTTTGCAGGTGAGATTTCTATTTTTCTTTTACATTTTCATTTAGATTTAGATGTAGATGTGGATTGAAATTCAAAATTATTTATAGTATTCTACTTCGATTTAGATTTCAATTTTAATTAGTTTTATTTAGATTTAGAATTTATTCATAACTGTATAGGCTTGCATTTAATAGTTTAGTCTTGCATGTTTGATTTAGATTTAGATTTGTATTCAAAATCTATTTGATTTATATATTTTATAATACTTTTTATTTACATATTTTAAAAGTGCATGTTTCAAATTAGTTTTATATTTGCATGTTTCATATTACTTTTAGATATATTTCAAAATAGTTTTGGGTTGCATGTTTTAGATTTGAATGTTTTATAATAGTTTTACATTTGCATGTTTCTAACTATTTATATTTTCATTTTCAAAGTATAATTTTATCATTAATTTGGATGACAATGTCACCATATCAATACAATTTGTATTTTATTAAAGTTAATGATTTATTTAAAGTAGATGAATCATATATTTAGTATATATATTATCATAATTGAATTATAAAATAAAATAAAATTTTCAAAATAATAGCTGGCCAAAATAATATTAAGCCAAATGGATGCTAAAATAATAGGGCCCGTAAAGAGGGGCTAAAAAAGAGGACCCAAATAAGAGGACCAAAAAAAATAGAACCCAAGAAAATAGGGCTGAAATAACTTAATTAAAATTTTAAATATAAAACATTTTCTTTTTGTTAAATATATTTTTGCATCCACATTCATGCTTATTTTTGTGAGGAGTGGGGGAATTTGAAACAAATTCGTGGAATGTCAGAAGGCATCCATTGGGGGATATGAGGGTTCTCTAATAAATTATAAAACAAATGCTCCTTATTTCAATTTCATTTTGTGTTTTTATAGGGAGGAAGAAATGGAGATTATTGGAGCAAATTAGAGTTTTTGAAGAGGAGTAGATTAAAGTTTCATATAGTTTAGCCTTGTATGTTCGATTTTGATTTAGGATTCAAAAAATTTTGATTTAGATATTTGATAATACATTTCTTGTGCAGATTTTTAATGTGCATGTTTCAATTTAGTTTTACATTTCCATGTTTTACATTAGTTTTAGATTGTTTTAGATTTTTATGTTTCATAATAGTTTTATATTTGCATGTTTCAAAATATTTATATTTTTAATGTTTCATAATTAAATTTAATCGTTGATGTGGATAGCAAGGTCACCTTATCAATAAAATTTGTATTTTATTAAAGTTAATGATTAATTTAAAATAAATGAATAATATATTTAGTTTATCTTTTTTCATTATTTAATTAGATTATATATGTGTTTTATTTAAATATTTTCATAGTATATATAGATTTTTATTAATATTTATGTTTGTAATGTTTGAAAAGTGGATGACTTATGGTTATGGTTAGGATTAGGGTTATAGTAGGGCTAGGGTTATGGTTATGGTTAGGGTTAGGGCTTGAGTGAGGGTTAAGGATCTAGAGTTACGGTTAGGGTTAAGTTTTGAGCTAGGATTAAAGTTAGGGTTAGGGTTATGGTTAGAGTCCAATTATGGTAGAGTTAGATTTAGGGTTAGAGTTATAGAAAAATTAATTTTTATGGTTATGGTCAGTGTTAAGGTTAGGGTTAGGGTTAGAGTTAGAGTTAAGGTCAGGGTTAAGGTTAGAATTAAGGTTAGGGTTAGTGTTAAGGTTAGGGTCAGGGTTGCTATTAGAGTTAGGGTTAGCATTAGGATGAAAATTAGGGCGAGAAATAGGGTTTGAATTAGAGTTAGGGTTCTTGTTAGGGTTCTTGTTAGGGTTAGGTTTACAATTAGAGCTAGAGTTAGGGTTAGGGTTAGAGTTATAGTTAGGGTTAGAGTTAGGGTTAGGGTTAGGTTTAAAATTAGAATTCAAATTTGGAATAGGGTTAGGGTTAGAATTAGGGTTACAAATATAATTATGATTAGAGTTAGAGTTAGGTTTATGGTAAGGGTAAGAATTAGGGTGAGGGTTAGAATTAGGATTACAAATACAGTTAGGATTAGTGTTAGGGTTGGAATAAGTGTTAGGGTTAGGGTAAGAGATAGAGTTAGAATTAGAGTTAGAATAAGGGTTGGAGTTAGAGTTAGAGTTAGAGTCAGGGTTATATTTAGGGTTAGAAATAAGGTTAGGATTAGAATTAGTGTTAGAGTTAGGGTTAGGGTTAGTGTTAGGGTTATGGTTAGGGTTAGCATTAGGGTTAGGGTTACAATTAGAGTTAGAGTTAAAATTAGAGGTAGTGTTAGTGTTAGTGTTAGTATAAGAGTTAGAGTTAGAATTAGAGTTAGAGTTAGGGTTAGAATTGGGGATAGAATTAGGGTTAGGGTTAGGGTTAGGGTTAGGGTTATCATTTGAGTTAGGGTTCAAGTTAGAGTTAAAGTTATAGTTAGAGTTAGAGTTGTGGTCAGGGTTAGATTAAGGTTAGGGTAAGAGTTAGGGTTCAGATTAAGATTAGAATTAGGGTTAGGGTTAGAGTTATATATAGTGTTAGGGTTAGGATTAGGGGTAGGTTTATAGTCAAAGTTAGGGTCAGGGTTATGATTAATATTGGGGTTAGGGTTACAAAAAGAGTCAGAGCTAGAGTTAGGGTTAGGATTAATATTGGGGTTAGGGTTACAAAAAGAGTAAGAGTTGGAGTTAGGGTTAGAATTAGGGGTAGGGTTAGAATTAGAGATAAAGTTAGAGTTAGAGTTAGGGTTAGAGTTAGATTTAGGGTAAGAATTAGGGCTACAATTAGGGTTAGGATTAGAATTAGCATTAGAGTTAGAGTTGGGGTTATAATTAGGGTTAGGGTTAGGGTAAGAATTAGAGTTAGAGTTATAGTTAGGGTTAGCGTTATGATCAGAGTTATAGTTAGGGTTAGAATTAGATTAGCGTTAGAGCTAGAATTGGGGTTAGGCTTAGAATTAGGGTTATAGATTGAGTTAGAGTTAGGGTTAGGGTAAGGGTAAGAATTAGGGTTAGGGATAGAATTAGGGTTACAAATAAACTTAGGGTTAGAATTAGGGTTAGGGTTAGGGTTAGATTTAGAGGTAGGATTTGAGCTAGAGTTAGAGTTAGAATTAGAATTAGAACAAGAGTTAGAGTTAGAGCTAGGGTTAGAATTAGGGCTAGGATTATGGTTAACATAAGGGTTATGGTTAGAGATATGGTTAGCATTAAGGTTAGGGTTATAATTGTTAGTGTAGTTTTTTATTTTTCCTATTTTGCTAGGTTTTTCCTACTCTTTTAATAATCTCACTTAGGTTAATAAAGCATGTCTTATTAGGTGAATGGTTGTGAGCTGTCACCTTCCTACATGTGAGCATCCATTAGCTATCTTGGGAAGATACTTTGCTATCTTTAGTCCGATAGATGGTTTCTCCTCATTGGTTGGTGTTGCCACCTCCTCCCTCTTCCTAGCCTATATAAGCATGCTACCTGGCTTGTATTTGCATCTCTTGTTTTTGCATCCTTGTAATGCTATTTTGCTTCTAGCATCTGCATTACTCTCTTGGAGACTAACTTTGTGTTGCTTTTTTGATTTTGTATCATTTTCATTCATAGTTTAGATATTTACTCTTTGCACTAGTTTTCTGGGTTGTTAATCTTTTCAGATTCTAACATGGTATCAGAGCTTTTCTATGTGCAAGAGTAGATTTTAGTTTCCTTATTTGAGAGATTCGGGGGGGGGGCTAATAAATTTTATTGTAGTTTTTTGAAAAATGAAGTATTCTCTTCTCTTGCATCTTTGGATAATCCTGAGAATCAGAAATTTTTTGACAAAAACAGTTTTTCTCTGGGGTTTCAATCTAAAATCTGACAACCAACTTGCATATTTGGAGTTTTCAATCAGTATTGCAGGTTCCAGCATGCTATTGATGGACTTAGGAAGCTGATCTAGCATTTTCATGTCATATTTTGGTTACTGGGATCATTTTTTGATTTTTGGAGCCGTTTTTTACTGTTAAAGGCATCTAATTTACACTACAGCAACATCTTCTGTATATCAGCAAGAAAAATGCTTTCTGGGTTTTGTTTGCAGCCCCAAAAACCATCGAGGTATCTTTTAAATTTTGCATGCAACTTATATATTTTGCAGGATCTAGCGCGGAAAGCTACAGCCGTACCCCTCTCCATTGGCAGTCGCAAATTTGAACGCAGTTTTCAAATGTCTCGTTCTTGCTCATACGGACTCTGATTTTGATGATTCTTGTTATGAACTTGGCTATATTTTTATGCTCTATGCACTAGTGGAGTTGACTTTTGATTTTCATGCATAAAATTTTCAAAAATTGTAGATTCTTGGCCGTAACAGTTCAGAGTTCTTGTTTTGGAAACTTCGGAGGATCATAATTTTCTCATACAACCTTGTATCGAGGTGATTCTCTGTTTGAAAGTGCATGATTTTTTGAGTAGATCACAGTGGTGCTATTTGTTTCCTCGATTATTGTGCCTAAATTTTACTTTCAACATATGCTCTTCATGAGGGTTTGTAATGCATTGAAATCAAGACCACTAAGTATTTCTTTCTAGTGGTAGTTGTAAACGCACTAAAATAAAGTGTCAAATCATATTTCTTTGGGGGGTTCTTTGATTGAGTAAAAAGGGGGGGGGGGGGGGGGGGGGCATTGTCGTGGCTGGGTTCTCTTCCTTTTAGCATTTCTTCTCTGCATTTCTTCATCATGGATCAAACAAATATACCCATCCTAACTCCATACAATTACTTTGAGTGGAAATCACGCATGAAAATTCACTTAAAGAAAGCTAGATTAAATAGGATAACTATGGGACTTGAAATTGAACCTGCTAAAGATGAAGACAAGCCTAAGTGGTTTAACAAATGTGATTAGGCATATGGAACATTGTGTTTGTCTATTTCTCTTGACTTGCTATTTCACATTGAGTCTTTGGATACACCAAATGAAGTATGGACAAAGCTAGAAACACTATTTGGCACACAAGATTCAATGAGGGGTCATATGTTGGAAAATGAATTAATTAGTTTAAGTCTAGGAAATTTGAACACAATCCAAGATTTCTTCACCAAATCAAAATCACTAAGGCTATAGTTAAAACAATGTGGAATTGAAAAGAAAGATGAACAACTGATTCTTAGTATTCCCTCTAAGCCGAGTTCAGAATATTCTGTGTTTGTCTCTACCTTCTATGCTACTAAGGGTGCACTTGGTACTCAATTCACCATGCCATCTTTAGATGATTTTGCTGTCAATCTCACTCGAGAACAGGATAAAGCTAATCCAGATGGGCACTCTTAAGTCCTCTAAGTCACATGCCTTGGCTGCCAACCAAGGCACAAAAGAACAACAAGGACAAAGTAGTAAAAACAATAGTAAGGACAAGAAACAAAAGAATAGCGAGGAGAAGAAGGATTAGATATTGATTTCTTCAAAAGCAACTATTGATACACCATCTTCCAAGGGCGATAAGCCTAAGAAAGAAAAGGTCAAATGTGTCTATTGTGAAAGACCTCGTCATGATGAACATAAATGTTTGCAAAAACAACTTGATCACTTGACATACATTCTTGAGAAGAATAATATCAGTGTTCTTGAGTCTATCAAAAAAAGTTCTAATGAAGGGTCTAACAAGGAAAAAGAAAACAACAACGGGAAAGGAAAGGGCAAGGCCCTTTTTGCAATTGCTTCCTCACCGTCCACTTGGGTTCTTGGTTCGGGTGCTTCACACCACATGGCTTCATCTAAGGAAGAACTTGCATCCTTGGAGCCGTGTACTATGCCTTCTATTTTGATGGGTGATAACACTCTTGTTGAGGTGTGTGGGAGAGGATCTATTGATGTAGGGGGATGGCACATTCCATGATGTTCCTTGTGTACCCTCATTGTCAACTAATTTCCTATCAGTACACCAGATCACTCACATAGGTTTAGGCAAGCGAGTTGAGTTTACTCCTGATTTAGTGGAGATACATGAGTTGCACAATAATTCTACAGTTGCAGTTGGGAGAGTAGATCATCAGTCATGACTCTATATATTTTCTAACTTTGTTCTTGATCCTCCTTTGACTGTTTTACTCACTCACTCTAATGATGTGAGCAGATTATGGCATGAGTAGTTTGGCCATCTTAACTTCCACTACTTGCATCAACTTAACCAGAAGAGCATGCTCACAGGGTTGCCTTCTGCTTTGACATTGGAGTCACTTGGAATACATGATAGATCTTCTAATGGGTTAGATTCACTTGAGCAGTTTTCTACCTCCACTTCTGATGCAAAGAGTGATTCAGAGGACTCACCGCCTTCCTCTCCTAGTCATCATTTATAGGTTGATGATTCTCCTTCAGATTCTCCATCTTTTGGTCCACTTTGGGCTAGATAGACCTTGCAGTTTGCAGGTGATTGGGTTGGGGATCCATTAGACACCAAGTAGACTTGTTCACAATTCTAGGATGCTCTACATATCTTCATTGCTACTGCCTCAAATCCACAGTCCTTTCATGAGGCTTCTGGTATTTCTAATTGGGATACAGCTATGTAGGAAGAGTATATTTCCTTGATGAGGAACCACACTTGGGATCTTGTCCCTTTTCCTAAGGGAAGAAAACTTGTTCGATGTAACTGGATCTACCCAACAAAATTTGCAAGCTTTGCTGGAGGTGCGGGATGCTTCATCTTTTGGGGGGGCCTCTTCCTCTCACTTGGAGTCCTAATTTTTTTTGGGGAGTCTCTTTTCTCTCTCTTTTGGGGGAATTTTATGTACATGGGTACCTCATTAGGCTTGACTTGTCGGGACCCATTTCTACATCCTCCTAAGCTTCGCTTATGGGGGGGTGTTAGTGTAGTTTTTTATTTTTCCTACTTTGCTAGGTTTTTCCTACACTTTTAATCATCTCACTTAAGTTAATAAAGAATGTCTTATTAGGTGAATGGTTGTGAGGTGTCACCTTCCTACATGTGAGCATCCATTAGCTATCTTGGGAAGATACTTTGCTATATTTAGTCTGATAGATGGTTGCTCCTCATTTCTTGGTGTTGCCACCTCCTCCCTCTTCCTAGCCTATATAAGCATGCTACTTAGCTTGTATTTGCATCTCTTGTTTTTGCATCCTCGTAATGCTATTTTGCTTCTAGCATTTGCATTACTCTCTTGGAGACTAAATCTGTTTTTCTATTTTGATTTTGTATCATTTGCATTCATAGTTTAGATATTTACTCTTTGCACTAGTTTTCTGGGTTGTTAATCTTTTCATATTCTAACAGTAGTTATGGTTAACATAAGGGTTATGGTTAGAGATAGGGTTAGCATTAAGGTTAGGGTTATAATTAGTGTTAGTTTTAGTATTAGTTTTAGTGTTAGGGTTAGGGTTAGAAGTGGGGCTAGAATTGAGGCTAGGGTTAGGGTTAGGGTTAGGGTTAGGGTTAGGGTTAGAACTAGAGTTAGAGTAAGGGATCAAGTTAGAGTTAAAGTTGGAGATAGATTTGGGGTTAGGGTTAGATTTAGGGTTAGATTTAGGTTTAGAGTTAAAGTTAGGGTTATAATTAGGATTGGGTTTATAATTAGAATTGGGGTTAGGATTAGAGTTAGAGTTACGTATAATGTTAGAGTTAGGATTAGCAATATATAGTGTTAGTATTAGGATTATGGGTAGGATTAGGGTTAGAGTTAGGGTTAGTGTTAGGGTTAAAATTAGAGTTATAGTTATAGTTATAGTTAGGGTTTAAGTTAGAGTTAGAGTTAGACTTAGGGTTAGACTTAGGGGTAGGGGCTAGGTTAGGGTTAGAGATAGAATTGGAGTTAGAGTTAGGGTAAGAGTTATAATATGGGTTAAAATTAGATTTAGATTTAATGTTAGAATTAGTGTTAGAGTTAGAATTAGAGTTAGGATTAGAGTTATAGTAAGGCTTAAGGTTAGGGCTAGAATTAGGGTTAGGGTTAGAATTAGCATTAGATTTAGGATTATAAAGGGTTAAGGTTATGCTTAGGGGGGAGAATTAGAGTTAGAGTTAGAGTTAGAGTTAGGGTTAGGGTTAGGGTTAGAGATAGAGTTAAATATTTGAAGAAAGATATAAATATTATATTTTAACCTTTTCATTTATTATTATATCTTTTCTTCAATGAAATGTTATATTTTAATATATAGATTAGTTTCTTTCACAAAATAAAGCATTTAAAATTTAATATAGAAATATTAAGTGAGAGGTGATAAAATTAATATTTACAAACTCAAAACCATTTATTTCCATACTTTTTTTTCAAGTGAATGCTAAAATTTTGAGTAGTACTTCCACAAATTCAGTCCTATAAGACCTCAACTATAAGAGTCAATCAAGTTTAAGTAAAATGTTTTAAAAAAATTGAGGTACTAAAAATCTCATATATAAACATTGTGAAAATCAAAACTAAAAATGAGAAGGAAAAATAGTTAGATCAAATTGGTTGAGATATAAAAAATTAATTACTAGATATGTAGAACCGAGCCTATGATAAATACAATATTGTCTCAATATTAACTTTAAAATTTAAAATTAGCTAAAACTCTTTTAAAATACAATTATATTTCAATATTAAACTAATTATACTATTAAGGGTAATGTCAATTTCTAAATTTTAGATAAGAAGAATGAAATCTTTTAATATAAGTCAAATAAAAGTTAAGATAGTGATTTTAAAACACTATGAATATGATATTTGAATAATATAATATTTTAGTTTAATATATTTTCTAGAAATAGATAAATTTTCTAAACAATCAAGCTATTATGAATTAAAAATTAACATTCTATTTCTGATTTTTATATCAACAAAATTTTCATTTTCATATTTTTTATATATTTTAAAATATTATACATGTTGGTAAACAGATTTGTCACAGTAGAATTTGCCCAACAGAGTGTGTGGCAAATCGTTCACAACAGTTGGATAGGCCCTTGATATCCGGCCTTCCTCTGCGTTTGGAGGGGCAGCTCCCTCATATGATATAATTTCGAAGCTTTTCAAATAAATATAAAATTAAAATTGAAGGGGGAGAAAGCTCATGATGACGAATGCACCACACGACTTCAAGGCTTTCCCAAACTACTAAATTAAAATTGCTAATAACAATGATCAAGATCTACGCTTGAAAAACTATTACTAGCACAACGCTGATCCACAGATTCATAAACATCTACACCATACCATGAGAATGCTCACTACAAGAGAATCAACATTTGAAACAATTTAGATTCGAAAAGAGGGAACTCAAACCGCACATTCCATTATTTTCTTGCACCAAGAAAGCAATAGAGATTTTTCAATTCATAAATAAGAAGTGTACATACTTTCCAAATTTTATCCCTGGATCAAAATTTCAGCATGATGTTCCCTTCTTTTTCCAACCCCCAAAAGTTTCTTTACAAAGCCAAAAGGTGTCCTTATATAGACATAGAGGTTAATAACTACCTCTCTGAGGTTAATAACCACCTCCGAAATATGAAATTTTGGAAGGTTAATTAACCTCAAGAAAATTAACCTATACAAGGAAACTTGTAAAAACAAAACTTTAGCTAGAGTTCCTAAAAACGTTTGCATATACAATCACCAATTTTTCTAGCTACTAGCCCTATCTATCCAGACACAATTGACATATCTCGGAAAGCTCTGTAAGCATCTCGGATGAGCATCATTGATTCATAGTTTGGAATGAGCACATTTTCCATCCTGAGTTTGGCTGTGAGATATCTATCTTGGATTTCTTCTGACTCCTGCCGATAAGCTGGCTGTAAAATGGCTTACATTCAAATAAGTTGAGTTCTTAATCTTCTAAAAGGTTAATTTTTTGAACATATCTTAACCCTTTTTGTTTTTTTTAATTTTAGCAGGTTAATGGTTAAGATTGTGTTTGGCAGGTTAATGGTTAAGATCTTGAGCTCATCTTAACCTCTTTTAAGAAGTTAATTTTGGAGGCTTACATTAACCTTTTGAGAGGTTAAGAAAAACATGTTTTTGGTGGTTAACATTAACCTTTTATTCGGAGGTTAAGAAAAACACGTTTTTGATGGTTAACATTAACCTTTTAAGAAGTTAAAGGTTAAGAAGTACGTGTTTTTGGCAGCAATCATTAACCTTTTATATCTGGAGGCTCAGAAGTTGGATTTTAAAAATTTCAAATGCTGCGTGGAGCTGGGAATGAGCCGGAGACGTGGAGGCTTAAAGACTCACAAATTTCACAGATAGAATGATCCATTTAAGGCTTAAAACTAGGCAAGTTTTAAAATTAACAACGGCTTATAAAATTGAAAGTATTTTATAACCGGGCAACAGCTGGCTCTAACTGGGGACAAGGACTGACAAGGACGAAGCTCGAATCCAGAATAAATAAAGTAGTGCCTTATCCATTGGGCTATAAAATAGAGTCATCTAAGGGACCAATTTGCAAAAGGGAGGAAACTAGCACCAAAAACCAGACAACTGAAAGAAAACTAGGCACAACAAAAACTCCTAATTAGACTATATACAAGGTAGGTTTCCCTACCTACAGTGACTCAAGGTATAATCATACAAATCCATTCACTGGCTGGGGAAAATAAATACCATGATGTACCACCATACGACAATTCTTAAGCTTCCATGGGCTTAGATATAAGTCTTCTCCTTGAATTCTAATTATGAGATTCTTAGGCTGCTCAACATCTCTAGATAAAGGGACGCATCCAAATAACCAGGCTTCATCAAAAATCTCGGGCTTCAAAATCAACTCTTCTTCTTGTTGTATGTCACTAATGACTTCATTTTCAAAGAGTTGAAGTATAAGATTCTCAAGTTCCTGAATGCATATTTGATCTTCTCCTCTACTTGGCAAGCCCTCAACCTGAAATTGTAATGATTGGTCATCATGAAGTCCTGAACTCATTTTCGACAATACACACTCTTTCTTTTCTATTGGCATGATCATGGTTGAATCTTCTGTAAAATTATTCCAACTGGGATGCACACCGATGTTATATTGAATCTCCTCATGATCCATTTCTTCTTCCTTCTCTTCCAAAAGATCATCTTGAATTTTTAGTAACTTCTGAGTTACGTGGATACCATCTTCAACATTGAGGACCATAACTTCAATTTCCATCCCATTAATATCAACATTTTCCATCTGAAGGGCCTTATGATGGTTAAGATGAGAAGATATCAAACCTCGTATTGGATTGCCTTCGTACAATCTGTGGAGTGAAGTAACCTGTGGGGTTATAATAACCATTGAACCTTGTCTTTGAATACCAACTTGAGAATCATCAGTAGAAATGTCTTCGTCTACAAACAAAGGATTAAAGTAAACACTTTCTCCATAGAGGAAATTATCATCCAAAGCTTTTGAGCACAAACTCGGGATAAAAACATCATTAGAGTTTCCTTCCTCAGATTCCTCCATGAGATCACCTGCTGACTGATTACTTATTTTATCATGGTTATTCTCCTCATAGAATCTTTTTGACATAAGATCTCCTGTTTGATGAGAAGGCTCAAAAAGAGGATTTCTTTGACCTTCGAATAATCGATAGGATTTCAAATCTACTTCCATTTGATCATAGGAACCTGTTGCCATATAGCTTTCATTTTCAATATGTTCTATGATATCTATCCCCTTTTGAATCATCATTTCTTCACCAAGACATTCTTCATGAAATGTGAAAGGTAGCATGCATGATAGAGAATGAAGGCTAAATAGTTTATCTTCTTCTCTCTGAAGCTGATTTTTAATGTTTCCATCAACCAATCGTTTAATCACAAGTTCATCAATATCATCAAATGTAAAGGTCTCCATTTCCTCAGGGAAAGAATACATTTGTAGAAGGTCATGGCTGCTTTTATCTCCATCAATGGTAGTGGTTTTGGATTCTTTCATGACATCTAAAGTATTGATATCATCAATAGATTCATCATTATAAATAGTCATCAAAGGATTATTTGGAAGATTTTCTCCACATAGGAAGTCATCTTCTGAAGCATCCAAGCACCAAGTAGGAATAAAAGCAATATGAAATTCACTTTGATCCACATTTTCCTCATCTTCATTCATTTGTTGTGTAGTTTCTTGAGGTTTTGATATTTCTCTTTCTTTCTCATTAGGATGGAGATGATTAAATAATTTCTCCTGGATTTGGAAATCTTCATATTCATGCCTTGATACATTACTAGACTCTTTTGCTTCTATAGGCACCATCTCTCGATCATCTCCTTGATTAAGCATTGAACCTTTGTCTTCTTTCATGCAAGCAAATTTAGATGAATCCTTTCTAACATTTGGATCAAGTGATGTTCTTTTATCAAGAAAATAATTCTTGCATGGGTCTTCTTTCTCAAGTTCTCGCAGCATCTGAAGTAAAGAAGGGTGTACTTTGTCAGGATCCAAGCGTGCATTGCCGTAGAAACCTTTTAAGAATTCCACCTGATTGGGATCAATAGAAATATGATTTTGATGAGCAATAGGTGCAAGCATTGGGCTATTCTTTTGACCACCATTATCTATTCTCGATTCACATGAATTATTTTTCTGATCAAGTTCTTCATTATGCTCACATGTGGAACTTCTCTCCAAAGATGAATTTGTCTTGTGAGAGAAAAACTGATAATCTTTACCATCTTCTTCTTCTATCTTTTGCAAAGTCTGGAGCAAAGATGGATGAGTCTCGCCTGGATCTAGTTTCCGTCCACCATAGAAACTCTTCAAAAAGCTAGCTTGTGTAGGATCAATCTGATTTTGTTGAGATGCAGGTGCATGAGAGACATTTTTATTATTCCTCATTGCTGATTCAGATGAAGCACATTCTTCAACAAAGACTTCTTTATCTTTATATGTTGAATTTCTCTCCAAGAAGGATTCTTGATAATGAGAAAGAAACCCATATTCTTTTCTATCATCTTCTTCGATCTTTTGAAAAACTTGAAGCAAGTGGGGATGAACCATTTTAGGATCTAACCTCCTACCGCCATAGAAGTTCTTCAAGAATTCAACTTGCAGAGGTTCATCAGGAATTTGTTTTTTAGGATATGAAAAGTATTCATCATCACTATCGGTATCAGTGTCACTTTCCACTTTCCCTTTGTACCAAACCATGCCTTAAATTCGAACCTCAGATAGAGTCGCCAATATTCAATCTTCTAAATAGAGTCGCCAACTTTCATTCAAGGGAAGGTACCTTCATCAGCCGAGTTAGTGATTGTTATTTACTTGAGTTTGGATGTGACCAAGATTTTGCTTGTTCCTTCTTGGAATGACTACTACTCTTTCAACAACGTTGTGACCAATACGAGCTCTTCACAAGATTTTCCCAAATTCTTCTTCTTCTTCGAGAACTTGATTCACCAGATGGTATTGTTGACCACTTCATCTACACCTCCAGGCTAGAGTGTTCAAGTCTGAGATGATATCCTCCTGGTTGTCTTGGAAGCCGAGGTTTGGTTGGAGAACTGGAAAAATATTCTCACATGGTAGCACCATTGTGCTTCATTACAGGCGACTGTTAATCTTTCTCGTTCAGTCTCCACAGCAGAGTCGCCAAAAATCTGTTGGTAAACAGATTTGTCACAGTAGAATTTTCCCAACAGAGTGTGTGGCAAATCGTTCACAACAGTTGGATAGGCCCTTGATATCCGGCCTTCCTCTGCGTTTGGAGGGGCAGCTCCCTCATATGATATAATTTCGAAGCTTTTCAAATAAATATAAAATTAAAATTGAAGGGGGAGAAAGCTCATGATGACGAATGCACCACACGACTTCAAGGCTTTCCCAAACTACTAAATTAAAATTGCTAATAACAATGATCAAGATCTACGCTTGAAAAACTATTACTAGCACGGCGCTGATCCACAGATTCATAAACATCTACACCATACCGTGAGAATGCTCACTACAAGAGAATCAACATTTGAAACAATTTAGATTCGAAAAGAGGGAACTCAAACCGCACATTCCATTATTTTCTTGCACCAAGAAAGCAATAGAGATTTTTCAATTCATAAATAAGAAGTGTACATACTTTCCAAATTTTATCCCTGGATCAAAATTTCAGCATGATGTTCCCTTCTTTTTCCAACCCCCAAAAGTTTCTTTACAAAGCCAAAAGGTGTCCTTATATAGACATAGAGGTTAATAACTACCTCTCTGAGGTTAATAACCACCTCCGAAATATGAAATTTTGGAAGGTTAATTAACCTCAAGAAAATTAACCTATACAAGGAAACTTGTAAAAACAAAACTTTAGTTAGAGTTCCTAAAAACGTTTGCATATACAATCACCAATTTTTCTAGCTACTAGCCCTATCTATCCAGACACAATTGACATATCTCAGAAAGCTCTGTAAGCATCTCGGATGAGCATCATTGATTCATAGTTTGGAATGAGCACATTTTCCATCCTGAGTTTGGCTGTGAGATATCTATCTTGGATTTCTTCTGACTCCTGCCGATAAGCTGGCTGTAAAATGGCTTACATTCAAATAAGTTGAGTTCTTAACCTTCTAAAAGGTTAATTTTTTGAACATATCTTAACCCTTTTTGTTTTTTTTTAATTTTAGCAGGTTAATGGTTAAGATTGTGTTTGGCAGGTTAATGGTTAAGATCTTGAGCTCATCTTAACCTCTTTTAAGAAGTTAATTTTGGAGGCTTACATTAACCTTTTGAGAGGTTAAGAAAAACATGTTTTTGGTGGTTAACATTAACCTTTTATTCGGAGGTTAAGAAAAACACATTTTTGATGGTTAACATTAACCTTTTAAGAAGTTAAAGGTTAAGAAGTACGTGTTTTTGGCAGCAATCATTAACCTTTTATATCTGGAGGCTCAGAAGTTGGATTTTAAAAATTTCAAATGCTGCGTGGAGCTGGGAACGAGCCGGAGACGTGGAGGCTTAAAGACTCACAAATTTCACAGATAGAATGATCCATTTAAGGCTTAAAACTAGGCAAGTTTTAAAATTAACAACGGCTTATAAAATTGAAAGTATTTTATAACCGGGCAACAATACATAAGACTTTTATTTTAATATTTTTCTAAATTTGTAGAAGAAATATTTCTTTAATAGGTCTCTTAAATTATATTGATCTCTAATTTTAAATAATAATAAAATCATACTACATCTAACCGAAAGAAAATCTTTGAGAATTATTATTATTTCAATTTTCACGAAAAGTTGTTTATTCTAACAGTCACTCTCAACTGGTAAGAAATAATATCCACTAACGCAAAGAACCTAAATTTGCTCTGTTAAGTAATGATATAACGAAAAGCTTTGATTGACATTTAGCACAGCTCAAACAAATCAGAATATCCAAGGACAGGAAAATGTTCAACTCGCCCAATTGGAATTGAACAGAGAAACTTATGGTAGTTCCCTTTTCCTATTTAATGCTAATAGTATTAGGCATAATAATAATTACTAGTTGAGTGATGCATATAGTTTACTAATTAATCAGATTATTGTATTTGTTTTCCTCTTCACTACGATTGCCTCAAATTACTTATCTTATGACGGACTAATCAATCAAATTATTAAATCTTGAAATAAAAACCTCTGTTCCTCTTCTTGTTTCGGTATTCCTCTTGAGATCTAATGTTGTTTCTTTCTTGCTCGCTGCTGCTACAAAGATTTCTCCATCAATTTTCCATATTGACATCTGAAAATATGCTTGGTAAATCTTTGAACCAAACTGGAAATCTAGATAATGTCTAAAAATAGTTTCATTTAACATATTCCATTGTTCAGTTGAACATAGATTTATGTGAAATGAGTATAGAAGTTCCTTGATTTTTCACAATAAAGCAAAAGCTTTTACCCATACATATCGAAGACTAATTCTCAGTATGGGAGCATGTATTGTTGATCTCGTATAAGAAACTGAACTATTGTAAGCAGACTTTTGTATAAAAAATGTTTTAATTGCTGATGAAACAGTTATTCGTTACGAGTAGCAAATGGCTAATGAATCTAGGAGTTGGAATTTAAAAAAACAGTTTTTCAACCGTCTTTAATAGAAATCTCAACATATGAATATTTCATGGCGCAGAAGTTGTGCAAATTTAGAATATTGATGAATCTCGTAGCCTTGTCAAACATATTGCATTCACTGGGACCCATGCAGTCTTTCCACCAGATTATATATTCAAATCCAGAAACTTTTAAAGAGGCAATATTTCTATTGGTTATTGAACGTTCAGAACTACCCATTTCCTACATCTTGATTACTGAGAAGTTCCATATTTCTTATGGAACAATATATAATAGGAGTTTCATTCACATTACAATTCAGTATTACGAAGATAATAGACCATTACCTATTCATTTCTAATTTTGTTTATGCAAATACACTCAATAGATAAGGAAAGAACGTGTGTATAACAATCTTGTATGAGACTTAGTGATAGCGCAGAGAATGGACAATAGCCATTAATTAGTTTTAATGTGCACAGAGAATGAATAATTACCCTCCATTAATCAGATGTAATGTCAAATAAAACTAAATGAACAACCTAAAGCCTTATCTCAGAACAAAATGTAATCTGCTAACCCTTAGCTATAAGATGTCAAAAAATTAATGTCATTCGTCGGTTGCTTCTAGAGTCAAACACCCACTTACCCGCTTGACCCTCATTAACTCTGTAGGTGAGTTCAAATCAGAAAATGAGAGGGAAAACTTTTTTCTAAAAAGAAAAGGTAGTGAATCTGATTCATTAGAAGAGTTGAAGAGAGATTTGGAAAAAAGGAAAAAAGAAAGAACAAGTAGAGCAGAGGGCAGAGGAAAGAAGAAGCAAAGATTAGAGGACATGATGAAGGTTCACTCCCAGTCTTTGCAGTAGCATGTGTTGAATCTCTTTGTCATTTGTAAGTTTACTTGGTTTGTCCTCTCAAGCGGTGATTGCTCCATGCATTATTTGTATGAAGCCCTTAGTGTTGTAAGTTTAAGTTTTATCAGTTAAAGTTTGAGTGTTTTATGGTTGAAGCCGAATGCTCCCAAATTTTGTAATAGTTTAACCTAGTTGAATAGACAACAAAAAAGCAAGTAGACATACAAATCTTTTTTGTCTCCTCTCTATTTCTTATTGTATGGTATTTTGTATTTGAGAAGTTCATACTTGGAAGTTTCATTATTATGCTCTTTGTGTCTTAATGGTAGAAATGTTTATAGTGGAAGTCTATTAAATAGCTCACTCGAGTCACTCCTTAACCAAGCTCTTCCTTGGTCATTAGTTCGGAGTCCACTCGATTCTTAGTGAGGATTGTGTGTGGACCCTATTGAGATCCACCTCCTTTTGTTTACCAAGCTCTCTTGGCATCCATTGTACTGAGCATCACCCTTCCCTCTGGTGATTGAGCTCAATTGACACCTTTTTGTGCCAAATTGCCCATTGCTACCAAGCTCACTCAACTCCTTCATGTTCCTAGCTAACTTGGTGCATTCTCTCTATTACTCAATACATTCTTGTTCTGAGCAAAACTATCACTTGACGCCTTTAGTTTCTAAGATTTTTTTTTGAAGTTTGTGATTTATTTTTCATGTTGTATCAAAGCTTTGAGGCCCTACATCCATAGTGAGTTAGGATTTTTTTCTCTAGGTATATTTGACATGTTAGGAGATGTAGGAAAGATATGGCAGTGGCCACTATCCTTTAATGGATAGAATTATGATACATAGACAAAAAGGATGAAAATCATAGTGGTAGCTAATGATTTGCAGGAGTATGTGATTAATGGGTTCAATTTTGTTATAGTTCGAACACTATATACTACCGTCACAAACCCACAGAAGACTTAGCTAAAGGAGTCAAGTAGAAAGGATGTGAAAGCATTAAGTTCGATTAAGGCAACAATGATAGAGATACTCTTCTCCAAGATTGTAGTAGCAAATTATGCAAAGGAACCATGGGATATCTTTGAGACAAAATTCAAGGGGACTAATAAGTTCAGAGTAGTGAAGCTACAGATGATCAGAAAAGAATTTCAGAAACTTTAGATGAAGGACAATGAACATGATATAGAGTTTAGCTCATAAATCTCCTCTTTGATATACCGGGTCAAATCAAATAGAGAAGATTATGAAGAGCAGAGAAATGTGAAAAATATATTGAGGAGTTTACCTTAGAAATATGACAACTTTGTGATGACCATTGAGGAAGCAGAGGGCCTCACCACATTGATCATAGATGAGTTTATGGGGACTCTTCAAACCCATGAGCACTGGATTAACCAATCAACAACAAATTTCTAAGAGCAATCTTTTAAGGCTGAAGAGAATTCAAGAGGTAGTGGGAGAGGAAGAAATGGATTTAGTAGAGGCTCAAGAAGTAGAGGTCATGGAAGGAATGGTTAAAGAAATACTTATACAGAAAGCTTAGGACAAGCAAGCAACTAAAAGGAAGCAAGCACCTTTTTAAAAATAACTATAGAGGAGGTAAGAACAATCAAAACTCCAATAAGAAATTTTTTAAAAGCTATTACAATCATAAGTATGGATATTATGCAAGTAAATGCTAGAACAAGTATGGTGATCAATCAAGAAAGAATGCAAATTTGGCTTATGTGAACATGAGAAATACAAATAATTACGCAGCCTTCATAATGTGCAACATTAGTAAAGAAGGCAGCCCTAACATATGGTACCTAAAAAAAATTTGTAGTAACCGCATGAGTGGTAATGAGAATTTATTTTCTTTCATTGATAACACTTTTAAGTATGAAAATAAGATGGAAAATAATGGAACCATTTCCATAGTGGGAAAAGGATCTATCATGGTTGGCACCAAGTAAGGTGAGAAGAAAGAAATATATAATGTATATTTTGTCCCTGATATGAAGCACAACTTGATGAGTGTTGGATAACTAATTCAAAGTGGATACAAAGTGCTGATGGAAAATGAAAAATATGTCATTTATGAGAAGGATGAGAATAATAGATTACTTGGAGCAGTCCACATGACAAAGAACTAGATATTCCCTTTGAGAATAGAGACATGCTTCTATTCTCAAGTTAGTGATGCACCTCCCAAGCACGCATGTACAATAGTACATCAATATTCAACTCTCAAGAGCATGATTCAAGATCCCTCCAAGCTTTGACATCTCAGGTATAGACATCTTGGCCTTGCTGGTTTAAATTTTTTATCCAAGAAGAGAATGGTAGATGGTTTGTCAAGCATAGTATATTTATATGACAAGTGTGAGACTTGCATTTTCAGTAAGTAACGTAGGCTTCCTTTTAATTTTGAAAATTCTAGAAGGGCTAGAGCACCTTTAGAATTGGTGCATTCTAATTTATTAGGTCCTATGAAAATTACCTCTATTTGGGGGAGTACTTATTTTATGACATTCATAGATGATTTCAATCGTAAGACATGGGTGTATTTTTTGAAGAGCAAATCTAAAGCATTTGATAAATTTGTTGAATTTAAAGCCCTGGTTGAAAAAGAATGTGGACACTCTGTTAAGGTCCTTGGATCAAATAGAGGAGCTCCTAGGAGTATACCTCCAATCTGTTTATAAAATTTTGTAGGAAGAATGACATTAAGAAGTGTATAGCTAGTTATACTCCACAAAAAAATGGTGTAGCTGAGAGGAAGAACATGACCATTGTCAAAATGGAAAGAAGCAAAATGAAAGGAAAAGGGCTTTGAAATTAATATTAGGGAGAAGCTATAGCAACAATAATATACTTTATTAATAGGTGTCCTAAAAAGTCAATTCATGACAAGATTCCTCTTGAGGCTTGGTCAAGGAATAGATGGACAATTGAACACTTGAGAATATTTGGATGTGTAGCATATGCATATGTGCCTAATGAATTAAGGTGGATAGATTATGAAGGTGTGAAGTGTATCTTCATAGGTTATAGCTCAGAATCAAATGGTTATAGATTGTATGATCCAATCACCGAGAAGATCATAATTTTAAGAGATGTGGAGTTTCTTGAAAATCAGTCATGGGATGGCTCAGTTGATGTATCTCCAAGGACTTCAAGTAAAGTGCCTACTATTGATGAAGAAGAAGATGACATTGGTGATGAGCAAGATGATGGAATAGAAAAAATAGATTACAGAAAAATTTAGAAGGATAAGAAACCCCTTCCATGCCAAGTGATAGCTCTAAGCACTTCTAAATAGCCCTGAGCTAGTATGCAAAATAGTAGCAACAAAAATATTGAGATTTTAGATCCCACTCTCACCTCCCTAGTTCCAATAAATAATAAGAGTCTAAGGGATATCTACCAAGAAGAAAGGTATGAGGAAGATTATGGTGAGAGTGTAAATTTTTCATTATTCTTTCACAGTGATCCAATTTATTTTGAAAAAATTGTCAATAAAGAGAAATAGTGTAACTCTATGGATGTGGAAATTAGATGTTATTGAAAGAAATAAGAGATGAGAGTTAACTACTTTACTTCTTAAGAAGAAAGTAATTGGGGTGAAATGGGTTTACATGACCAAGTGCAATGCTGAAGGAAAAATAGATAGGCATAAAGCACATTTAGCAATCAAAGGGTACAAGTAGTAGTATGACAAAGATTATGATGAGGCATATGCCTTGGTTGCAAGAATAGAAACCATACAAGTTGTCATAGGAATTTCAGCCTAGTACAAATGGAAGGTATATCAAATGGATGAGAAAAATGCATTCTTAAATGGTGTGTTGAAAGAAGAATTTCATGTGGATCAGCCACTTGGTTATGAAGTTATGGGTAAAGAACACAAGGTTTATAGATTGAAGAGCACCTTATATGGACTCAAGAAAGCTCCAAGGGCATGGTACAATAGGATTGACTCATATTTGACGAGTAATGGGTTTAGCAAAAGTAATAGTGAGCCCACTCTCTACATCAAGATAGAAAATTGTAAAGTGTTGATTGTTGTATTGTATGTTGATGACTTAATCTTCATTGGAAATGAGAATTTCCTAATTGGTAAATTCAAAGAGGCCATAAAAATGAATTTGTAGTTGATTTAGATTAAGAGTGATCCTTTATTTTTTGTTTGGCTCGAGATATAAGGGGAGTGTCATATGCTCACCTATGTGTTGGAACCTCATTAACTCAGTAGGTGAGTTCAAATCCAAAAATAAGAGGGAAAACTTTTTGCTAGAAGACAAAAGGAATGGCTCTAATTCATTCAAAGAATTGAAGAGAGATAAAAAATGAGCAAAGTAGAGTGCAGAGGAAAGAAGAAGATCTGAAGATTAGAGCAAAGGAAGAATATTTAGAACAAAGATCAGAGGATAGAATGAAGGTTCACTGCTAGTGTTTGTAGTAGCATGTGTTGAATCTCTCTATCATTTTGTAAGTTTACTTGGTTCATCCTCTAAAGAAATTATTACTCTAGGCATTATTAGTAGAGTGTAGAGGAAAGAAGAAGATTAATAGATCATAGCAAAGGAAGAATATTCAGAACAAAGATCAGAGGACATAACGAATGTTCACTTTCAGTGTATTTAGTAGCATGTGTTGAATCTCTCTATAATTTTGTTAGTTTACTTGGTTTGTCTTCTTAAGCAGTGATTGCTCTAGGCATTATTTGTATGCAGTCCTTAGTTTTGTAAGTTTATTTTTTATTAGTTAAAGTATTAGTTTTTTCTAGTTGAAGTAGAATGCTCCTAGATTTTGTAATAGTTTAACCTAGTTGAATAGAAAATAAATAAGCATACAAATCTTCTTTGCCTCCTCTCTATTTCTTATTGTATGATATTTTGTATTTGAGAAGTTCATACTTGGAAGCTTCATTATTATACTCTCTTGTTTTAACGACAGAAATGTTCAAACTATAAGTCTGTTAAATAGCTCACTCGGTTGACTCCTTAACCAAGCTCTTCCTCAGTCATTAATACTGAGTCCACTTGGCTCTTAGTGAGGATTGTGTTGAGCCTACGGAACTCCACCTCGCTTTGTTTACCCAGCTCTCTCGGCATCCACTATGTCGAACATCACCCTTTTCTTAGTGACTGAGCTCACTTGGCACCTTCTTGTGCCGAATTGCTCTTTGCTACCAAGCTCACTCTACCACTGCAAACTCTCTTGTGTTGAGTAAAACTGTCACTTAGTTACAAGAGATGTTAAAAAAACAAATTTTAGAGGAAAAATGCATTAGATTTGACGTTAGCTGACTAATAGAGATTGGTATTATCTACCTCATCAATATGTTCTATAATATATTTAGATTAGTTATGAAAATAAAAAGTGAAATAATTGTCTTGAAAACTTTTACAATTGTAGGTTGCTTGAATTTCAGAAATTTTGAGTGGGTTTCCGGTCCTTTACAGATTTCACAGATTTTAGGATCTTTAGCCTCTCAGATAATCAATGGCAAAATGATAGTTAACGTCAATCTTTAGTGTCATTTATTTCCATTTGGTTTGTTAACATGATTTAACAAAGGTAAAATAGACATTATTATTATGACGTATACAAGCTACTTCTGTAAACATTAAACCCTAGAATTCGGAATGGTATCTCTGTTGTATTGTGCAGATATTAGAAGGCATATACTTGTGATTATATATAAGTAATAGATTAGATTGAATCCTAATGCACTTTTTACTGAAATTACATCTTTTTTATAATTAATATGGCTTTACGATACGATACAGAAATTGGTTTACTACTTACAGAAATATATAATCTCTCCATGTAAGCCTTATTCATTCTTGTGTTTTTCTTGGTTTTGTATCAGTGACATTTTAATCAATGGCATTTTTTAAGAAATTTTCAGCCTAATTCTATTTCACTTGCTTGTACTCATCGTGGGAAAACTTCAATTCAAAACATTGAATCTCTTTGGGAATATTCAGTCTTTGCCTCGATGGAAATCCACTCTTAACCATTTTGAAGACTTAGTACAAATTAATGGTTCTCCAAAAGCACGTTGTAAAAGTCAAACTATTTCGCCAGTCTGCTATATTTTTTATCTTCTCTTTTCCCATCTCTTTTCTTTCATTGGTTTTTAGTTCTATGACATTATTTTTGGAATAATATTTTTTTTAAATACGCTACAGGGGCCTGCCAATCCCTGCCTTATTAATCAAAAATAGTTATTGGCTAATTGTTTCCTGCCAAAAACTGTCTCGTGCATTATATAAGGGTTGATTGTTAGGTGCATTATATAAATTATATGAGGGTGGATTGTTAGGTCAATAATATTATTGTGATCATCCATATATTTAACAATTACTTTGTTCAAATACAATATAAACAGCTATAAACGGGCTCTTTATTGTTTTTCTTCTCAAATTAGAATATCTTACATATGATTTATTATAGTTTCCTTTTTGAAGTCCAAACATTCGGATTCAGAACATGCATCTCTATTCATCATTCTTTTTTAGCGGGAAGTTGGATAGATTGTCTTGAACCTATTTTTAAAAATTATTTTCTTTTATTAAGAATGCTAATTTAATAGTTATGTTATTCTATTTTAAATAGAAAATAGAAAATTATATATGTGAATAACACATTAATATAAATTAAAATGTTGAATAACTTTATATTAATTTTAAATTTTTTTATAGCTTTCAAGAATATTTTAAAGAGCTTATATTATTGAAATAAAAATTTATGATCTCTCTGTCTCTAAGGAAGAGACTAGCTTGTCTGATAATTATGACGAGGCTGATGTTGAGAATTGTGTCTCAATCTTGCAAGCTATTTCTAGAAAATTGTAGAAAATTGTAAAAAAAAATTGTGGTAGTTTTCCACATGTATATGAGTTGCAAAATTGTGTACAAGTTGTTAAAAATGTGTCTTATCCCTAGTACAATATAGGAGGACAATTTTTAGACTATAAACAACTCATTATATGACTTTTATGGGGGTCTAAACTAGAAGACAAAATTATGGACAAAAATATTATTCTTGGAGTTACAAATGACAAGTGGGTAACATGTAGCATGGTTGTTCTGCCAATGGTTTTGGCTCATGTTTTTTTAAGACCATAAATGGTTTCTAAGTTCTAAATAACTATGAAAAGAAGGCATGGAGAGGTGTTTGCATAATAAAGTTCAATTTGTAAGATTGGGTGCTAGAAGGGGTCTCTTTGAGTCCAAGTTTGAGTTTGAGTTGTGGTGATGTGCTCTTGTAAGAACTTGCATCGTAAATGTATTGTAATCTTCTTGATTTGAGAATACATTATGTGAGTTTTAGAGGGTGGGCTTTTTCTCCTAGAAGGGTTTCCCCATGGTAATCATTATGTTATGTGTTCATTGTTATTTTGATTATGTTATTATACATTTCTTGAGATCTCTACAATATTTAGTTGAATTTGCATAATTGTCCTCTCAAAAGATTAGTGTACAAAGTGATTCCACACACCTTTACTTCCTTAAAAATGGTATAAGAGCCTAGCTAGTTTTGATTCTATTCGTTGGGTATAGGGTTTTTTGAGTTAATCAAGGTTTGAGTGGAAACTTGTACAGAGATTTCATTTCTATGTTGCAGGATTGCAAAGATGGCAAGGATATCATGGATAATTGATCTAGAGAAGTTTTCTCACATAAACTTTGAGATGTGGAAGGGAAGATGGAAGATCTATTGAATGATCGGGGGTCTATGGGATGTGATTGATGAGAAAAAGCTAAAGCCCACAGATCTAACTTTAGCTGCACAATATGATATGATAGATAGAAAAGAGAAAGGTCTCATTAGATTGTGTCTTATAGACTTGATTCTAATGAACATCCATGAAGAACCTACTGCAAAGAAGCTTTGGAAGAAGCTAAGATAAATCTATTAAGCGAAATCACTTGTGAATAATATTTTCTTAAGGATGAAGTTGTACTCCTTGAGAATGGAAGAAAGTGGATAGATTTCTGAGCATCTTAAAAGTTTTAATATGTTGGTGACTCAATTGACCTCAGTTGGAGTGTCGATGGATGAAGAAGAAAGGGGAAAAATCTTGATATGTTTATTTCTAGACTCATGGGATAGCCTTGTCATAGAAATAGGAAGCACTTTAGTTGTCTTGAAAATTAAGGGTGTTGTTGGTTCTCTACTTTCTAAGGAGATGAGAATGAAGGTCTCCCTAAATGCTAAAGAGGCTTTGAGTGTTCAAGGAAGACCAAAACAAAGAGTTAAGAACAAAAATCAACATGGCCATTCTAAGTCCAAGAATAAGGGGAAAATTAAAATCTCTTGCTAAGCTATTGGAATTGTGGTAAACTTGGACATTTCCAAAAGGACTATAAAGAGGAGAAAAAGTAGAAGAAGGAGAAGCAAGATTTTGATTCTGAGTCTGAAAAGGAAGACGGAGATGTTTTCACATAGCCTTGGCCACTCATATAGGTGATAGTGCATTGTTGATAGACTCAAGTGCATCTTTTCACATGACTCCTAATAGAAATTGATTTAGTAAGTATGAAAAGTTTGATGGTGGTAAGGTATATTTGGGTAAAATCTCAGTTCTTCATATTTTTGGTCATAGAAGTATTCATGTGAAATTTTATGATGGAGCAATTAGAATATTTGATGGTGTCTTGGATATCTTGGGACTAGTGAGATATTTGTTATATGTTAGAAACCTAATAGATGCCGGTGTGCATGTATAGTTTTTTGAAGTAGGTGTGAAAATGGTAAGAGGTGCTATGGTAAAAGAAAGAGGAATCAGATTGGGTACATTGTACTAGCTTGATGCATGCATAGTTGAGTCTAATAGTGCTTTTGATAAGACTGTGAAGAGTACTACTTTTTTGGAGAAGGAGAGGTTTCTCTTTCAATAGATGTTCATGGTTTTTTGGGTACACAAGGGTGCTCTATCTATTGAGTCAAAGTTGTCTACAAAAAAGACTATGTTATGGCACTAGAGACTCAGCCACATAGCTGGGAAGGGTCTATAAACCTTAGAAATTAAAAAAATTGTTGATGGGTTGGATGACTGCAAGCTTGAGTTTTATTTTTGTGAGCATTGTATCTATGGTAAACAAAATTGTGTTTAGTTTTACTCAAGTTATCATAAGTCCTCATGTATTTTGGATCTAATTTATTCAGATGTATTTGGTCTAGTTGATGTTCCTTCTATTAGTAGACCAATTTATTATTTTTATTCTATTGATGATTTTAGTAGAGGAACATGGGTTTATTTCCTTAGGAGTAAGGCTAAAGTTTTCAATCATTTCAAGGAATTTAAAGCAATGGTTGAGTTGTAGACTGGAAATAAGATAAAGTGTTTGAGAACTAATAATGTTGGTGAATTTTGCTCCAATTATTGCAACAAATTTTGTAAAGATTGGGGTATTAAAAGAGAGAAGATAACTCCATATTCTCCACAACAGAATGGAGTTACACAAAGAATGAACAAGAGCTTGATGGAGAAAGCTACAAGTATGCTGAGTGGAGCTAAACAAGAACAAAAGTTTTGGGTTGAACCTATAGCCACTACATGCTACCTAATAAAAAGATCTCCTACATCAGCTCTTGTTGATAAGACACTAATGGAAGCATGGTTGGAGCATAATCTTTCACTTAGACATATGAGAATTTTTGGTTGTGAGGCATATGCTTATGTGCAAAGGAGAAGCAAACAAAATTGGACAAAAAAAATATCAAATATATCTTCATCGGATATAGTTATGGTGTGAAAGGATACAAGCTTTAGAGTCCTATTGCATAAAAGGTATTTTATTCCAGAAGTGTTATTTTTAGAGAAACTAAGCCTTCTTCTATTACAGTGTAGCTATAATGGATAGAAGAAAAGAAAGATGTGATTCAACTTTCTACTACACCTGAGAAAGTTTAATTGAGGCCCTTAGAAAGATGAGATGTTGAAGAGAGCTCTATGACCTCTAAATCATTAGATGAAGAGGGAGAACCTAATCATGAACTTGAACCTAAATGAGGTCTTCTTCAAATGTCTATGCGACAAAGGAAAGCACTAGAAAGGTATCGATATTATCTTGATGATTGGAGGTGTATATTTTCTTTGAGTGCTAATACTAGTGAACTGAAATATGTAGAAGAGGCTCTTGGTATGAATGATTTAGAGTCCTAGAAAAATTCCATGGAAGAAGAGATGGCAGCTCTTAAGAGGAATGACACATGGGACCTTGTACCATTTCCTAGAGGGAAAAAACTTATCGGTTGTAAATGGTTGCTCAAAAGAAAGATGGGTTTAGATGGAAGCATTGAGAAGTATAAAGCACAATTGATTTCAAAAGGTTACTTCCAGGCTATAGGAATTGATTATGGTGAATTTTTTTCTCTTGTAACAAAAATGACATCTATTTGATTTTTACTTTCTATTATAGCAACTTGTGATCTAGAAGTTGAGTAAATGGATTTGAGACAACTTTCCTTCATGGAGATTTCAAGGAAGAAATTTATATGGCATAGCTAGAGCACTTTGTTGTAAAAGGTAAAAGTCATTTGGTTTGTAAATTGAAGAAATCCTCTTATGATCTAAAACAAAGTCCTAGGATGTGGTACCAAAATTTTGATACATATGTATTGAGTTTGTGATTTGTGCAATGAGAATTTGATCACGGTATATAATACAAGTCTGATGGTGATTATTTCCTAGTTATTGCCTTATATGTTAATGACATATTTTTTATTGGCAAAGGGAAAAGGTTTGATTGCAGAATTAAAATCTCAACTCTAAGCAAAGTTTAAAATAAAAGATCTTGGTGCACCAAGGTACATTCTGAGAATGGAGATGATAAGAGATAGACCAAAAAGAAAGCTTTGGCTAGGCCAAAGAAACTATGTTGGTAATATTTTAAGAAGATTCAATGTGCAAGATTCCTGACCATTAAGTATTCTTATTACTATGGGAACAAAGCTTTCTAGCTCACAGTGTCCTACATCCCCATTTAAGATGTAAGAGATGAGTCAAGTACTGTATCAGAGTGCTTTTGGATGTTTGATGTATGCTATGGTTTGTACAAGACCAAACATTTCCTTAAGTAGTGGGAGTACTTGGCCTTTACATGTCCAATCTAGGAAAAGCACATTGGGATGTAGTAAAAAGAGTTTTTAGATACTTACGAGGTACCTTAGAGTACTCTATATGTTTCCATGGAATAGGAAATGAGAATTCCTTGGATATTTAGAGCTATGTGGATTTAGATTGGGTTGGCAATGTTGATAGAAGAAAAATACACAAGTGCATATGTATTTATATTATTTTTTGGTACAATTAGTTGGATGAGAAAGTGACAAGTTGTGGTCACTTTTTTCATTGTAGACATAGAGTCTATCATAGGTGCTCATGCCTACAAGGAACCTATCTGGCTAAAGAAACTATGTTCAGATATAGAGTTCAAATAGGGTGTAATGAAAATTTGTAGTGACAATTAGAGTGCAATCTTTCTAGTGAGGAAACAAACATTTCATGCCAGGACCAAGCACATTGATGTACAATATCATTTTGTGTGAGATATGGTGGAGGATGACAAGGTGAAGTTGGAGAAGGTGGAGACTTTGGTGAATGTTGTTGATGCACTAACTAAGCCTATTAGCATAGAAAAATTCAGATGATGTTGAGAGTCTATTGGTCTCTTGGTCCCTAGCTATTAAGTCCATGACACTTTTGATCCCTTGACTCTTGCAAGGTGTTTGACAAGTGGGAGAATGTTGAGAATTGCATCTCAACCTTGCAAGCTATTTCTAAAAAATTGTAGAAAAATCTAGAATTTGTTTGTGGTAGTTTTCCACATGTTTATGAGTTGGAAAAAGGTATATGAGTTGTTAAAAATGTGGCTTATCCCTAGTACAATATAGAAGGACTATTTTTAGAGTATAAACAACTCATTATATGAATTTTATGGGGATCTTAACTAGAGGAAAAAATTATGGATGCAAATTCTATTCTTGGCATTTTAAATGACAAGTGGGTAACATGTGGCATGGTTGTTTTTCCCATTGTTTTGTAAGATCAGAAATGATTTACATGTTCTAAATAACTATAAACGGAGGGCTTGGGGAGGTGTTTGCATCATTGAATTTAGTTTGCAAGATTGGGTGCTAGAAGGAGTTTCTTTATGTCTAGGTGTGAGTTTGAGTTGTAGTGATGTGCTCC